>CM061065.1:231667978-231707618 GCA_030762895.1 Sophora flavescens
GGGTCCAGCATAAAATTTGGATTTTTCAGGACTTACCACTTGACCAGAAGCTTGCTCATAGGCCCTAAAAAGAGAAACCAAACTTTGCAGACTTCTTTTAGTGCCTTTGCAGAAGATCAGCACATCATCATCATAAAGAATATGACTAGGCATCCTATGACCCCTAGGACCAGTCATCAACTGGAGATGACCCTCATTCACAAGCATGAAGATGCCCCTACTAAGGACTTCTTCAGCAAGGCAAAAGATGAGAGGAGACAAAGGGTCTCCTTGCCTGACTCCCCTTTTGCAACTGAAGAAGCCAGCTGCCTTCCCATTAACAACAATGGAGATCCTTGTAGAGTTCAGAATAACACTCACCCACTTGCAAAATACCTGATCAAAACCAAAAACATCAAGGACTTTCAGAAAAAAGCCCCAGTCTAAAGTATCAAAAGCCTTTCGAATGTCAATCTTTATAGCCAATTGGCCTCCAAATGATCTTTTATGAAGCAAGTTAACAGCCTCAGATGCAGAACACACACAGTCCACAATCTGCCTACCTTTGATGAAACCTCTTTGGTTGCTAGAGATGATTTTTGGGGCTACTATTGCCAGTCTATCGGCCATTACCTTGGTTATGATCTTGAACTGGAAATTAGCAAGCGCAATAGGCCTATATCGGTCCACTCTATCAGCACCTTGAACTTTAGGGATCAAAGCCACCACATTTGAATTTAGGTTTGGTAAGATCCAACCATCTTTAAAGAATTGAAGCACTGAATGGAACACATCATGAGAGATAATATCCCAGAAGTCTTTGGAAGAAATAACCCCCAAAACCATCCGGACCTGGAGCACTATTGGCATTCATTGAAAACACTGCATTCTTAACCTCTTCCATGGATGGAAGCATGGTAAGCATGTCATTATCCTCACTAGAAACAAGCTTAGGAATTACCTTGTCAACAAGATCATTATTTTGGCACAGATTTTCTGATGCAAAAACAGTTTTAAAGTGACTCAGGATATGCTCCTCTATTGCTGTAGGCTGGTGCAGAATTTGATCCCCATGCATCAGAACAAAAATTTGTTTTGTAACGTGCCTGATCTTGGCTGTTTTGTGAAAGAATTCAGTGTTTCTATCACCAAAGGCGTGCCAGTTCATTCTGGCCTTCTCCATCCAGAACTGCTCCTCACAGCAAAGGGCATTTTGCAATTGGATCTGCCCTTCTTTTTCCTGAGCTTGGAGACTGTCAGAGTAGCCAAGCTGATTCATTTGATGTTGTATGTCATCCACCCTAGCCAATACGTTTTTAACATTTGAGTGAACATTACCAAAAACAAGTTTATTCCAGTCTCTAAGTCTCCTTTTGAGTAACCTCAGCTTTTGTGACAAGACAAACATAGGGCAGCCATAAATTTCTTCCTTCCAAACCTCAAACTACTTTGATGCAATCTGGATGTGAAGACCACATTTTCAAGAACTTAAAGGAAGGACCATGCTTACTACCATCTTTATCCAAAGATAATAAGATAGGAAAGTGATCTGACTTACTTCTGGTAAGAGTACAACATGAAACACTCGACCAGAAATCAAGCCAGAGGTCATTACAAATAGATCTATCCAATCTTCTTTCAGAAAAGGAGCTACCTCTCCTACCATTAGCCCATGTGTATTGAGCACCACAGTTGCACATGATGCAGTTAGAAGAATCGATCCAGTTCCTAAAGTCCTCACAGGGAAGTTCTAGAGGGAAGTCCGGGAACCGCTATGCTCATGAGAGCCAAGGATTGCATTAAAGTCACCAATGTGGCACCAAGGTCCCGGATGAGATTGTTGCAAATTAGAGAGATCCAGCCAGAGCTGTCTTCTGACCACAACACTGGTTGCAGCATAAACAGCTGAGACAAAAATATCCTGACCATTCTTCTCTATGGAGAAAGCAATAAACTGATTTGAGTTGGCAATGATATTTGGAGTGTAAAAATAAGAACATAAGCACCAAAGATTTGGCACTAAACCATTTCTATCATTGACAGCAAAGATCTTTAAATTTAAGCTATCCCCAAAGCCAGCAGGCACAGTATCATGAGCAATCCAAGGCTCTGATATGAACATAAAATCAGGTTTATTCAAAAGGCAAAGCTTTTTTAAGACTAACCTTGTATCAAGGTTACCAATACCTCTAGCATTCCAATAAAGGAGATTCATTATGCAAAATTGATAGGACTAGCCCTTGATCGGGCTATAACATACTTTGCCTTGGCAGCTTCCTTTGTTTTCTTTTTCAAATGCTTCTTTTGTGACTTGGACAGAACCACAGTAAAGTCCTCATTTAAGGTTATTTCAATACAAACGAAATTACATAAACAAAATGGAATTATTACGACACCACAAGTCCCTTAATTTTTTTTTATCAAATAGGTCTGTCCTTTAAGTTTTTTGTGACATCATAATTCACTGATTTAATAACAAAAACAAACATTATAATAACAATATAAGGGACCTGTTTGACAAAAAAAAACTTAAGGGACCAACTTGAAAAATTAAATTAACTTAAGGGACCAAAACACTAGTTTTACCTTTTAATTATGTTATAGGTATCAAGTATCAATTACCATTAGCAGTGACTAATCTCTATTTGAGAATTTGTTGGAAACATAAGGTGGGTTCTCCCCTCTGATACCGGGCTTTCTGCCTTTCTCCATAAACAATTATCAATATTCTAACACCTGACCGTCTAGTTAAGGCGTTGGTTTTTTTAGCATAATGGACTACTTTTAGAAACTATTTACCAAAATAATATACTTTTGGAACTATTTACCAAATAATCTTGTTTTTGCCGAGGTGACATTTTTTATTATTTTTTTGCTATTGTGTGGCACCAGTTTGACTGGCAACTGGCGCTAGGACCGACTCTAACCCAAAACCACTAAGGCTAGGACTTTAGGCCTCCGAATATTTTTAGGTTATTAAGACTTTCAATTTTTGTTTTTGTTTATTTAAGCTTAACAAGAAAAATAATTTAAAACCTTAAACTATAAATCATAAATGTGATTGCATGTACACACAATAAAAATTTACACCAACCATAATAATTATACTTTAAAAGTATAGAAATTTATAATAAAGATAAAATTTAAATAAATTTACACCAACCATATTAATATATATATTTATATATATATATATATATATATATATATATATTAATACAATAAGATTTTCAATATTTCAAGAGTTATTAATTTTAAAATTTAGAAAATATATATTTATATAAATTTATTTCACAAAATCGTATATATTTCACAAAATTGAAATAAGATGTATACCATGAAAACAAGTAATTTATCAACTAAACAAAATCGATAAACTACAATTTAAAATCGTGTTGTGCTTGGTCTACTCCAATTCAAAAGGTAATTATTATAGACCATAAAATCAGTTCAAATTAAGCAAAGGAAAATTAGCAGAGAAGCCAAAAAGATTCATAGATTATAACTCAATCAATGGGATTATGAAGCGTAGTTTATAGACGAGAAAAATTAATACAGAAATAGAAATAGTAGAATCTGAAATTGAAATAGACAAGGTGCAAAAAAGAAGGTTAGGATTCTTACCAAATATGGAGCATATGGAGATGAGCAAGAAGAGCAACACCTTATATGCGTAGTTTTCCAAAACTTTGGAGAAGTTGATGAGGAAATTTTCTAAAGTTGAAGAGGAATTTGAATAAATCGTAAAATGCACATAAATGACCAAATGGTGAGGTAGGTTAGGAAGTAGTGAGCTGAGAGATACATTGACGAGAAATTAGCATGCTTAATTTCTTAAATAAATTTACTTTTATTTGTACAATTTTCATTTATCTTTTTCTTATTTTCTCTCCATTTTTTTAGAAGCTCTAGGGTTTTGGTGTTTAAATTTATTGATATTATAAGTTAAATTTTGAAAATATTTGTTTATGACATGGGAATGGTTAATTTTCTTAATGATTTTCATTATAACATAAGTACTATGTTTTTTTATAAAATATATAACTATACATCCTACATATTTTTGATATGTGCATCGCAAGAGCCCATGCTCTAGTTTTACTCGTGCCAAATGCACAGGTTCACCATAGGCTCTTTAAATAATCCATCAAATGTGGATGTAATCCACCAAGTCACAACACGTGTTTTGGAACAGTTTTGATTTGGACCAATAGATTAAAAGCTATCATTTAATGATGTCATTTAGAGCATGCTTGGGAAGTTGTATTTTTTCCATTTCAGTTGTTTTATACCCAAAAAGTTGATTTCAAAGTAATCTAACATGTTTAGCACCTTGCTTAAATTTATATATATAACAATTTTATGTCATCTAGTTTGGTTTGGCTTAAAATTATTGTGATTTGATTATTTTCATTCTCAAAACTCTCTTTTCTATTTACCCCTATAAAACTCACTTCTAAACAATTGATTATCAGCATAATCTTTTTTTCCAGCTCTCCCAAACACACTTATTATTCAATATGTCAAATTTCTTCATTTACAACTTTGTTTTTTTTACCCTACTAATTTAAAATAGTAATTTTCTTTAAATTAAATAAAAAATATGATATTTATATAAAATTAAGTTAAATATTGTTGTATTAAATTAAATTTGAAAAAGAACTAAGATCATCTTCTTCTCTGTTGGGCAAGTATGGAGTCGTCCTTCTAAGTTTTAAGTGGTTATTACGGTAAAATTAAATCAATCCTAATAATTTTTATTTATTTATTTTTAAATAAAAAATAACATCCCAAAAGGACACATCCCTCTCACCCTCTGCATCAACCACTCCGTCTCACTCTCAGGCATCGCACCATCGGTAACCCCTCAGTCGACCGTCGTCAAGGCTCAACGGTCGTACTCCCGCCATCGCATCGAAGCAGTGACCCGCTCCTCCTCCTTCGTTGAAAGCTCCTCTATTTCTTGGAGGTTGATCCCTCCCTCCCTCCCCAAAACCGACAGCGACATACACGACACAGAGAATTGCTTCCCCTTGCCATCGCTAGCGTGGCCACCACCGTACTGCTTACAGAGGCACAAGAATGTTTCTCCGATGAACGGAGTCCAAGTTCGAGTCTTTGCGAGAATAGTAAGGGTTCGATGAAGGGGAGTGGAATTTTCTAGACAGAGGAGCTCAAAGTAGAGTCTAGATGGCGATGGTGGAGAGGTTGGTGGATCGGAAGACAGAGACGGCGTAATCGTTGTTGGTGAGGATTGCTACTACGAGGGAGGAGGTGAAGTGTAACACCCGGGTGCCGACGAGGGCGGGGAATGGTCGCCAGTGCAAGAAGGCATGGACAAGGAGCGGCTCTTGGCAGGCTTCTAGGCGGAGGGACACATGAATGAACCGATTACACACCCGAATGAGAGGGATCCTGAGATTGTATAGGTATGGGACTATACAGTTGAGGAATGCTTATATGAATTGATTGGTACTACCTATACTAACAAGATGCATCTTCTTTTAGGGAGTCCATCACTTAAGAACTCCACAGTTAAGCATGCTTGACTTGGAGCAGTGCAGGATGGGTGACCTCTTGGGAAGTTTTCCCAGGAAGCGTGTGACACCCTAACCCAGGTCATCACATGGTTACCCGTTTGCGGAAATAAAACTTAATTTGCTGGTTACTTTCGGAAAATAATGTTTTCTCAACGTTCATCTTTTCAAAATATGGTGATAAATTTTTTTCTTTCTTTCTTTTAACCTCACAACCACAACAACATAATCAAATCACACTTAAATACATAATGTATATAAGTCATACAACTATACTATCTCATATGTCTTCACACCTAGATCATTATCAGATTTATTCTCCTAAACACCATATATCAAAATAGGACCTAAGTTGATTGTAACTAACAGACACTACCGCCAACTGGAGCAGCACAGCATGCCTTGAACTAGACAGCCTTCTCCTTCTTGTAGAAATCCTACCCCTTGTACGTCTCTGATATGTGTTGTAAGGGTGAGACACCAATATATGGATTTAACAAAATAACTAAATGCTCATACAAAAGAAGACACATACACATATACATAAACATCTCAATTATAACATACAGTTTATCAGTGGTTTTCACACCCCAAACATCAACATTGGAAAACTATGCATGAACACTTCTATACATCATCTAAACATTCACACCTAATCTCATGAGATATCCCAACCAGAAATGAGTTGATCAGACTCCAGGCACATAACCAGAATACAGGCCCACAGCTAGAATACAGGCCCACAGCCAGAATACAGGCACGCAGCCAGAACACAAGCCCACAGCTAGAATACAGGCACGCAGCCAGAACACAGGCACGTCTGCCAATGCATGCAAAACACTTTTGTTTCATTCTTTTCTTTGTGTTCAATCTTTCTTTGCCAAAGCTCAAAATGGCTTACGACCCACATAGTTTTAAAACACCCTTAAAACTTTTATTACAACACAAGACCTCACAGTCCGAGTGCTCAATCACGACACCTCTCGACCGATGCACCAGTCTTAGGTTCGTGGTACTAGAAAACATCTTCAATGTTTCAATACGGTATACCTCACGTATATGGTATAGGCCCTCAAGTCCAAATGACCTCGAGTCCATCACAACACAGAACCTTAGTACCCCGACGTCTCGGTTACTAAGTCCAACTGTACTTTCAACACGGTTGAATCAACTTTTGACTTTCAGAAATTCTTTTTCCAAGGTAGAAATTCATTATAAAATCCTTAAATCATAAAACTTAGTTTTTCACAAACCAATGAGTCACTTGAGGTTTATTCTCCTCAAAATATGCACTGCCGTTTCAAAAATACTTGCCGTCTACACTTTTCCAAATTTGCCGTCAAATATTATTTTTAAGGCTTTTTAAGCCAAAACTTAACTTTTTCCACTTAATTAATTTTCTAAAATCATGATTAACTTATTTTCACCAATTAATTTCATAAAAGAATATTTTGTAATATTCCGGAATTTCTTACGTAAAAATTAGCAGTGCAAAAATATTTTCACGGTTTCGCTCTCATTGTGACTCATAAATTACTTTTACACTAACAAATCATTAAAATAATAATATTTCACAAAACTCATTATTTTTCCAAAATAATATTTCCCATAAAACATTGAATACAATTTACACAACTTATTAAAGCTTTTATCTGATTAATTGGTTGTGCACTGACCATTGTCAGGCTTCTCAAACAACACTCACAAACAACATTCAACAACAATTATCAGAATAATATCACCAGGCAGATCATGCATCATAGCATTATAATATACAACTGTATATAATCAAATAGTTTAAAAGCAGATCAAACACCGATACACAGATAAACAACATAACATACCACATAAACAGATAACCACAACCACATAAATTATACAAACTACACTACAAGCAAATGGTTATTGAGAAAAATCCCTCAGGCAAGCTCCCCTTACCTCTTGAAGACTCGAACTAACGGTTTCAAATAATCTCCCGATTTGATCCGGCTTCCTCCGTCGGCTTTAGGTCAAACCAACCCGATCGATTCCTTCATAACGAATTGTAACCAAAATAAATCAAATCAAACAAAAACATACTTGACTCATGGAGGTTAAGGTTCGGCCTCAACAACTTTTCTAGGTTAGGAAAGTTAAAATTTTGTTAACTTAGGGATTTATGATCCATAAGTAACTTAAACATGATTAAGCACTCAAACCAAGATTATGAACCAAAAACATGAACTAAAACTCATCTAGTTCCAAGAACTAGGGTTTCGGCCAAGGGCTGAGTTTGGGGTTAGAAATCTCTAAAATTTCTAAACTCTTGGATTTAATCAGCATACAAAACCTAGAGTTGGATTAAAGTGTTACTAGACAACATTTGAATCAAAAATCCATCAAATATTCATAGCTAGGGTTTCGGCCTTAATGAAACAAATAGGTTAGGGTTTTATTGTTGATCTTATATATACTTAATTACAAGAACTATCAAGATACAATCATGAATCAAGAAATGAAAATGAAACAAAACCTAAGAACACATATTTGACCTAGGTCCGGCCATGACCAGAAATTAGGGAAAGAAATTTCTCGTGATCTTATGCTTCTAGATGATGAAAATAGAGATGATTATAAGATCATAGCAATTGGTTTCATGTCAAAAGGATTTTTCTAGAATTAGTTATGAATTTTTGAATCTAGTTCCATGAACTTTGAAGTAAATGAAGAACATGTTGATGTAAGCCATGAATCTACAAAAGTTATGAAGAGAAAGGATTTAAATGACAAGAGAAGAGGTTGTTACCTCTTGATGATCCAAGGAAATCAAGATTTGGATGATGTTCTTCAAAGTTTTCTTATGGTGTTCTTAAGAAACTTAAAGAGAAAGATGAACATGATGAGGATTTAGAACAATTTTAGTAATTTGGGCATATCCCTCAACATACTTGTCCGTTTTGTATGATCTTTATGTCGTTGGAAATAAGAGAGAAATATGAAAAACTTTAATGTTGAAATTTTTTCGAGATTCAGAATAAAAAATGGTCAGAATTGCTAGGCAGAATCTGACGAATTATGAATACTTTGGAGTTCTTATGGCAAAGCTTAGGTTTTCAAGAAGAAAAACATAGAAATGAAAGATGAAGAGATACTTAGTGAAGAAGGCAATATACTTAATGAAGAAGGCAAGAGTGATCCGTGGGTTTTGGATAGGTTTGGTCAAATTTTCCAATGGCATTTGCTTGTAATTGTCATAAAAAGACAAGGGCAAAATGGTCATTTCATAGCAAAAATTCACTTTGTCATAAATGCGCCGTTATGGACATTATGACTCGGATAAGCTCGTCATAAATGCTCGTCAAGTCAGTCAAATCCATCATCTCTGCTACGTTGCCGACTCCGATTTTTCATCTGGCACAAGCTTTTCCTAGAGATATCTCGACGTATACGCCCGCAACAAATATAATATTTTAATTTTTTTACCAAAATTTTCAAAACTTCCAGTATCGTAGTAAATACGATAAAAACATTTTTCATCTCATTCACGAATTAAAATTAGGTCTTCTGAGCAGTAAACTTTTACTGTCAGTGAAAATACAGAAAACACAGACTGGTTTCCGTCTGAATTTTCAACAAAAAACTTCCCCGCAACCTTATGAAAATAAGTATAACAAGGAAATGACCTTGGTTTATCCAAAATCATTTTCTAAGTCTCGGATAAAAATATATATTTATATATTTATTACCGATATTACAAAGCAGCGAAAATCAGGGTGTTACAAAGCGTGTGAGTGAGGACAAAGCACTTTGAAAAGACCCGTGTTGGTCTGTGGGGACAGTTGTCAATCCATAGAGCAGCCAGGGATGTTACAAATGGTATCAGAGCGGCACCTCTCCCAGTACGGTGTGGTTCGGGGACGAACCAAGCGAAAGCTGGTGGGCATGTAACACCCTGGTGCCGACGAGGGCGGGGAGTGGTCGCCGGTGCAAGAAGGCACGAACAAGGAGCGGCTCTTGACAGGCTTCTTGACGGAGGGACAGATGAATGAACCGATTACACACCCGAATGAGAGGGATCCTGACACTGTATAGGTATGGGATTATACAGTTAAGGAATGCTTATATGAATTGATTGGTACTACCTATACTAACAAGATGCATATTCTTTTAGGGAGTCCATCACTTAAGAACTCCACAGTTAAGTGTGTGACCTCCTGGGAAGTTTTCCCAGGAAGCGTATGAGTGAGGACAAAGCACGTTGAAAAGACCCGTGTTGGTATGTAGGGACAGTTGTCAATCCATAGAGCAGCCAGGGATGTTACATCAAGCATGGCGGAGGCGGAGGTACTCACCCGCACTAACAAAAGCCGGGATCTGGCTCTAGTGAGTTCGTGGCGGCGGGTTGGGTTTCGGGGAAGGAATTGGGTTCGTGTTGGGCAGTAAGACGTTGGAGAAGCGAGGTCTTTGGCGTGGTGGGGTTGGGTGTAGGTGGAGGTGGAGGTGAGAGAAGTGAAATGGAGGAAGGTTGAGTGGTGAGGGAGGTCTTCGGCGGGTTGGGTGGGGATTGGGAGTTTGGGATAGTGAGGTTGTTTTGTCATATAGCACTTTTTCAAGAAGAGGCCTATGTACGACCTAAGGGAACAGGCGTACTATGTCTATGCAGCTACTCTGACATGAGTTAGCCCGCAAAATTAATTGAAAAAACGTATTGACTTGCTATAACCGGTCACTCATACATCTCTCACGATGAGCGACTTGACCAGCTCGCTCACCTTAGACAAAGCCGTTCTTATATAAGCCAAAGTAATTTCACTGTTTATATAGTTCAAACAAGAACCATGTGTTATATAAGGTTGATATACTTCCACTACTACATTTGTTCAATAAATAAGAATCATACTACCACTCAATCACATAATCAACTTAATGCTTATTAATTATTGAAATAAATATAGAGACCAAGGCCCGTGTAAGAAGCTGAAGCTCGATGTCTTTCCCCAGATCAATGGCCACCACCACCTATAGGTACGGGTGCCCCAGGCACGACGCCGGGGGTAGGAGGGTTGCAGGGGATGCCAGGGATGCCAATGATGCAATGGATGCAGACTCCAGGAACAACGCTAGGGAGGTAGTGTAACACCCTGTTTTTCCTATGCTTTCTGCAGCAGTAAATATATATTTAAATGTGTTTATTTTAGATTAAACTCAGAGGATGATTTTAATTAAACTAAAATCATTTTATTGTGTTGTTATATCACATGAAGTCACGGTAAAATTTTCGGTTGAAAATTCAAACGGAAGCTCTGGTCTATGTTTCCACCGCTTCATACAAGTTTACTATGCAGAAAACCTAATTTTGACCCGTGAACGAGACAATTAGTGTTTTTGTTACGTTTCCTTCAACTTTGGTTTTTTTGAAAATTTTCGTTCAAATATAAAATATAATGTTTTATTCGGGCGAAAACGTCGGAAAAATCACTATCGGAAATGCAACCGGGTACGAAATGGAGCAGGATAGGAGACATAAAAGGCTTGAGGTGAGATGAGGGAGTGAGGTGACTCACTAGATGTAACACCCTTCTCGGGCGCTACATTGTCTGTGACATTTCTATTTTTATAAGACCGAGTAAAACGGAAAATAATTATTTTGCCAAAAATGCGGGTTTATTTTTTTTCTTTTCTCTTTCGCAATAATACCATACATAGTCTTTAACATATAACATCAACTTATGCATCAATATTATACAAACCAAGTTCCAAGTATTATCAGTCATACATATTTGGAAAGAAGGCGGAAATACCAACGCCGGTAAATAACAATAGACTGACATCTGTTTGTAATAATAATATCTTTAGAGACATAGATCCACAAAATATAACATAGACACGAGACTAGCCTGATACTAAAGCCCTCGAGACGGTGTCCATGTCTCCAAGTATGCTCAAACTCCAGCAGGATGTGGTGCAGAAACAATGATGTCATCATCTTCGTCCAACGCAAGATAGAAAACAACAAACCAGAAAATACAGAAATGAGGTGAGATTTCTGTTCATCTTACACTTAACACAGACATGCAGTGGTACGACACACAGGTACGCACTAATATCAATAAACAATTATATCATCCATCACAACAGAAATAATAAAGTTTCACAACAACATAATCACAAGGCACCGCTTTTGCTAGATAAGAGACATCTAATACTCGAGGAATGACCTCTGATCCCCTATACCATGCATGGTTTTAACAAACAGTACGAGAGAGAGGTTCGGAGGATTGTTCCGGACTACGCCAGCCTTGGGCAATAGAATGCGTCCAGAGTCATCAACGTGCACATTGGCTTATTCGGGAACATCCTACACTACCAAAAAATACATAGTGTCTACAGAGTATGTCGGTGTATTGCAAGATCACCATGACACAGAAGAGCAACCAACTGGGCCTATATGAGTATTTCATACCCCGATACCCCCAAGCATCAATAGATCGTCACTATGAAATTCGCACCCGCATTAAAATGTTAGCTCGATCTCCTAGGCACAACGGTCTTACAGAACATAGTTTCACTATGTGTTAGGCAAACTTTGCCCAAAATGCGTTCTTCTCGTCTATCCATCGGATGACATAGTTGATTTCATCAGAATCCTTTCAATGTACTGTAACAGATGCTAGATGTCCTTAAGTCCGAATCACCGGTACTTAATCATCAAGCTAAAGTTCTCAAGTAACCTTTCATCTTTATGCAAAGTTTTCTTAGAATACTTGATTACGAATACTAGCACATTATGAGATTGGAACATAGGTCCAATTATTTATTCCTCTGTACTTTTCTAGTTGAGCCTTTTTCTTTGGCTTTCAATAAAACAAATCCTTCTGGGTCCATTAAGTTTTATGGAATATGGATAATAAATTATCCATACTTTATGACATAAGGTCGTGTTCCACCCCACGTCATACATTATTACGTTCGTATTTTCACTAAGTCATTCTAGACTTATGTTTTCTTTACATTTTACAGTAAAATCTCGTCTTGAAAGACAAAAATCCTTTTGGCTTAGAACCAAAACCTTTAGATAAAATCCAATCCATTTTCAAGAGTAATATCCCTCAAAGATACTTAGGTATCAATTTCTTCAAAACATTTCCTAAAAAATCTTTAAAATGTTAAACAACGGTTTTGCCGCTTTTTACTTAATTTAGGCTTAAAAAGCCCAACTTTTAAAGATATGGTTTTTAACCTCAAATGTCTTATTCTCCTAAGTTATATTACTCATGGGAAAAGTTGAAACACAGATTTTACATCATTTATACAAAATTCCTAAAATTTGACCGAACATCGTTAATTTTGTAAATCGCGTAAATTCTTTTTCAATGATTTTACTCTCTAATAATCCAAAACTCATTTTAGAGTTTTAGAAAAGTTTTATCAGCATGAAGAACAGTTTCTAACTGGCCAATTACATTTATTTTCGAAAATTACATTTTAGTCCCTAAACTTTCATTAATTACAACATAGTCCTTTTTCACTTAAAACCTTATAACTTTTTATTTATAACTCCGAATCACACCAAACCAACTTCTTTAGAAATATTTTTCAGTTGCCATAAAATATTCCATAAATCACTTTTCTGCACCAAATATTTTTCAATAATTGCAAAAAGGTCCTTTTTCACCAAAAAGCTTATAACTTTTTGTGTATTAATCCAATTAACACCAAACCAATTTCTATGGTTTTGTTTCATCAAGGAATACAATATTAACATTAAAGAACACGAATTTCAGTGCAGCCACTGAAATTCTCAGAAATTTCAATTTAGTCCCTAAGGACTCATAAATCCATAACTTTCATTATACACATCCAAATCAATCCAAACCAATTTCTATATTCTCATATATTCATTTGCTTCTCATAAAAATTATTCAAACAATTTAACACATCATGGAACCCTTTTAAACAGCCAAGGCGGAATGGCCTAAAAAGTGATTTATATAATTTTCTCATGTAGTCATGCATCATATAATCATATTTAACATCAATAGTAATTCTACCACAAACACAAACATCAATCAATCCCTCCAAGAGTATCACACCCATATAAATCAATAAATTACACAAATTATATACTTATAATTTATAAGACCATTTACACTAAATAACCCTAAGTAAACCATCAACATGTCTACCCTAAGGTAGGATGATGGTAATCTCCCCCATACCTTTGTTGATCACTTGAAACAAGAGGATGATGTTCACCTAGAACTCAAGATTTTGCACAACCAAAACCTAGCCATGAATCATAAACAAAACAACAAGTTAAAAATGAAGAAAAACTACCAAACCCATTTTGAGCATGGTTCGGCCAACTCTAAAAAATATAGCTCGAAATCTCCAAAATTTTCAAGCTTTTGGATAATGAAAATAGAAGTCATATTAAAATCATAGAAATTGGAATCACATTAAAAGGACTTTTCTATGATTTTATAGAGATTTTTGAAGTTCTAGATCTAAGAATTAAAAATAATGAACAAGGCATTGAATCATGAAAATAATTGATGAACATGATCATGATTGAGTGAGTAGAGTATGGTATACCTCTTGGAATTGAAAAATGGGCAAGGAATCAAGCACTTTCTTCACAAACTCAACTATGGTGTTCTTAGCTTTTTGAGAGAAAATGTGAGATGATGAAGATGAAGTTAGAAAATGACTAAGTGTGGATGTGGGGAGGCTGCACGAAATTAACGGAGTGAGGGGCAGTTTTTTCCATAAAAAATTTCCTTGGGGACAAAATGGTAAAAATACATAGGGACTAACTTGTAGTTCCATTAAAATTCAAGGACATTTTGGACATTTCACACCTAAAGCCATTATGACAAACATGTGGTGAGGGTTGGTTGGAGATGTAGCTGATTTGTGTCCACAAATTGTGGGGCAAACTTGTCATTTCGATGAAAGTTCAAGGGTAAAATCGTCCAAGGGCAAAACGGTCTTTACACTAGTTTAAAGAAATATCTAGATATTTTGTAAAAAGTAATCATGACATGGGTGAATCATCCATGTGACTCACTATCATAGGTGGCAAGAGATCTCAGCAACCAACGTTGGGTTTTGTCTCTGCACGTCCGTTTTCGACTCCGTCGATTACGCGATTTAGGGTTTTACGCCCGAATCGAGTATAATAACTTATTTATTTTGAAATTTTTCAAAATAACCTATATTGTTAGAAATGAGATATAAAATATATTCATTTCATTCTCGGGTCAAAATTAGGTTTTCTGATCAGTAAAATCTTACTGTCAGTGAAAACGCAGACCGGGTTTCGTCTGAGTTTTAAACCCAAATTTTTACCTTAAGCTTCTACCATAAGGTAGAGTATAACTATGATTTTATTTTATTAAAAATCATTTTCTAGTTCCAATATAAAAATTACAAACAATTAAAATTCTACCGATAATTGAAAAACAGTAAAAACAACAAAAACAACAAAACGGTAAAAACCGTAAAAACAGTAAAAACGGGGTGTTACAACACTACCCCTATAGAAAGAATTTCTTCTGCGAAATTAAAGTTACCTTAAAACAAATGCGGATATTGTTCCTTCATCTTGTCCTCCAATTCCCATGTAGCATCTCCTGTCGTTGCGTTCCAGATCACTTTAACCAATGGAATTGTCTTCCCTCTTAGTTGTTTCACTATTTGATCCTCGAACCTCATAGGTAATGCCTCATAGGTTAAGTTATCTTTCAATTGTACTGTATCAGGTACTATGACATGACTAGGATCAGGAATATACTTTCGCAATTGAGACACATGAAAAACACTATGAAGATTTGAAAGAAAAGGTGGTAAAGCAATTTGGTATGCTACAGGACCTACTCGACAAAGAATTTGGTAAGGTCCAATGAATTTAGGAGTAAGTTTCCCGGATTTAATTACCCTGCCAACCCCAGTCGTGGGCGTGACTCTCAAAAACACATGATTGCCTTCCTCAAACTCCAGAGGTCGTCGTCTCTTATCCTCATAACTCTTCTGTCGACTCTGAGTTGTCTGTATTTTCTCCTAAATCATTTTCACCTTTTCTGTTGTCTGTTGCGTGATGTCTGGTCCCAACACCAAACTTTCTCCATCTTGGTACCAACACAAAGGTGTTCTGCATCATCGACCATATAAAGCTTCATAGGGTGCCATTCCTATGCTCGAGTGGAAACTGTTGTTGTAGGTGAATTCTATCAATGGTAGAAATTCATCCCAACTTCCAGTATGCTCCAACACACAAGCTCTCAGTAAGTCCTCAAGTGATTGGATTGTCCTCTCCGATTGTCCATCTGTCTGTGGATGATATGCAGAACTTAATTTGAGTTTTGTTCCGAGTGATTCTTGTAAACTTTACCAGAATCTCGACGTAAACCTCAGATCTCGATCCGAAATAAGGTACACCATGTAATCTGACAATCTCCCCGATATATAACTGAGTTAATTTCTCCATTGAATACTTTATGTTGATTGGCAAAAAGTGAGCCGACTTGGTTAGTCGATCAACTATTACCCATATCGCATCATGTCCCTTTCGGGTCTTTGGAAAACTTGTCAGAAAATCTATCGCGATACTATCCCATTTCCATTCTGGAATGTTCAAAGGTTGTAGTATTCCTGATGGTCTTTGATGTTCAGTCTTAGCTTTTTTACAAACAAGACAGGAAGCGACACATTCCATCACGTCTCTCTTCATTCCGTACCACCAATACAATCGCTTGAGATCTTGATACATCTTTGTTGCTCCTGGATGTAAACTTAGTTTACTTTTGTGAGCTTCCTCCAGAATCAACTTTATGAGCTCAGAATTGTCCGGTGTACAAATCCTTTCTCCGAATCTTAGGATTCCATCAGTTCCCTCTTTGAATTCTGATACTGCTTCTTATCGCACTAATTCCCTTTATTCTTGTAGGTACTGATCACTTTCTTGTTTTTCTCGTATCCATTCCATCAATTCATTGGAAACAGTAATCATACCTAAGCAAACCTTTCCTGGTGACATTTCAATTGTCAACTGCATATCTCGGAATTGCTCTAACAACTCTTGCTCTTTGACCATCATTGCAGATGCATGCATTGATTTTCTACTCAAGGCATCCGCTACTATATTTGCTTTCCCAAGGTGATACTGTAGTTGGAAATCGTAATCCTTCAGAAATTCCAACCAACGTCGCTGTCGCATGTTGAGCTCCTTTTGATCAAACAAGTACTTAAAGCTTTTGTGATCACTGAAAACGTTGAACGTTGCTCCATACAAATAATGCCTCCAGATTTTCAGTGCAAAAACCACAGCCGCTAGCTCCAAGTCATGCGTTGGGTAGTTCCTCTCATGAATTTTAAATTGTCTTGAAGCATAAGCTACCACTTTCTGGTTTTACATTAGCACACAACCTAACCCTTGATGCGAAGCATCATAGTATACCTCAAAAGATTCCTTAGGATCGGGTAATACTAACACAGGTGAAGTAATCAACCTTTTTTTCAACTCTTGGAAGCTTTCCTCGCATGCTTCAGTCCACGTAAACGCTTGGTCTTTTCGCGTTAGTTGGGTAAGAGGTCCTACTATTTTGGAGAATCCCTCGATGAATCTCCTATAGTATCCAGCTAAACCTACAAAACTAAAAATTTCTGTTACCGTCTTTGGTCTCTCCCATTTTAGAACAGCTTCAACTTTTGACAGATCCACTGTGATACCTTCATTCGAGATAACATGCCCTAAAAATTGAACTTCATCTAACCAAAATTCACACTTTTCGGGTTTCGCGTATAACTTCTTCTCTTCTAAGATTCCGAGAACCATACTGAGATGTTCAGCATGCTTCTCTGGATTAGGATAATAGATTAGAATGTCGTCTATAAAGACAACGACAAACTGATCTAGATAAGGACGAAAAATTCTGTTCATGTAATCCATGAATATAGCAGGTTCATTCGTCACTCCAAACGGCATCACAAGATACTCATAATGCCCATAGCGTGTTCGAAACGCTATGTTCGGGATATCCTCCTCCTTCACACGAATCTGATGATAACCAGATCGTAAATCTATCTTTGAGATAACTGCTGCTCCATGCAACTGATCCATCAAATCGTCAATCCTCGGTAGTGGATATTTGTTCTTGATCATCACTTTGTTTAACTGACGAAAGTCTGCACATAAGCGAGAAGTTCCATCCTTCTTCTTCACAAGCAAAACTGGAGCTCCCCAGGGTGATACACTAGGTCTTATGAATTCTTTCCTCATCAGTTCCACTATTTTATTCTTCAAGTCTTCTAGCTCTAATGGCGACATACGGTATGGTGCCATGGATATAGGTCCAGAGCCCGATACCGGATCAATTGCAAACTCAATGTCTCGAATAGGCGGTAGTCCAGGTACATATTCAGGAAAAACTTCGAGAAACTCATTGACGACAGGTATGGACTGTAAGTCAATCTCACTCTTGACGTCTAAGGAAAACAGTAACATGTATCCTTGATCTCCCTCTCTCAAAGAAGCTCTTACTTGGTTAGCAGACAAAAATCCAGAAATCTCATCCTTAGTAAAAATTAAGGATTTATTGGCACAGTCTAACAGGATATGGTTAGAACATAACCAATCCATTCCAAGTATCACATCTATTTGCGAAAGAGTCAAACAGATTAAATTAACCAAAAATTTCATATCTTCTATAAAGATGACACAATTCAAACAAGCTGTAGTCGTCAAAACAGGTTTAGCAGTAGGAGTAGATATAGTCAAGCCAAAAGGTAAAGAAGACACAGGTAATCCTAGCAATTTAGCACAGTCATATGCAATGAACGAATGCGTCACACCCACTAATCAAACAGTACAGTTAAAGATTTACCTCCTATGACACACTGTCCCTGAATCAGATCATCATTATGAGAGGCCTCGGTACCACTTATTGTATAAACTCTTCCTCCAGCACTAGGCCTTGCAGCTCGCACATTATTGACCGAAGGTTCCATATTAGATCGTCCATAGTTTCTAGCAACATGTCCAGGCTGTCCACACTTAAAACAAATGATTCCCGTAATCTTGCAGTCTTTGGTTGCGTGACCTATGCCACACTTCATGCATTTCTGTGGAACATTCCTAGATGAGCCAGTACCTCCACTGCTTCCACCAAAAGATTGTTGTTGGAACTGGGACATTCACTACTAGAAAACTTGAATTTTCAGATGGAATTTTCGGATGGAAATGTTTCCATATGAAATTTTATGAACATTTCGAACGGATTTGAGACAAATTTAATTTTCAATGAGATTCCGTCTCAAATCCGTCTCTACTTTGTGTCAAACTTTCGTGTCAATAACGCGCCAAAATATTTCCCACAGATTTCACACGGATCGGTTTCATATATTTTTTTTATCTTGGGTCTTTTCTTACATCCGTCTGAAATCTGTCCGAAAATTTGAGACAGATTTCACACGGATTTGTTATTTTTTATATTTTTCTTGATTTATCTTACATCCGTCTGAAATCTGTCCGAAAATTTGAGACAGATTTCACACGGATTTGTTTTTTTTTATATTTTTCTTGATTTATCTTACATCCGTCTGAAATTTGTCCGAAAATTTGAGAATGCATGGTTTGCCTCATGTTTGTTGTACCCTTTGGTGCATGATCTATATTAGGTTGGCTTTATGGTTTAATGTTGGATTCATGCATGCTGTTGTTGGTTTGCCAGAACTGGTGTTTGTTACATAAAACCCAAATATCTTCCTGACATCCCTATATTTGTTATATTCCTAGTAGTTTCTTCAAATTTCACTTCAATTTGATAAAGCCTTAGTGAGCATGTTTCAAAGTAGAGAGTATCTTAATGTGATGGTGTCCATTATGTGAGTACAAGCCAAATGGTTTGAATATCCATATTTTCTATCTTGTTATTTAAATTAGTTATAATGTCTATTATCTTGTTACAGTGTGATGAATGCTTTCTCGGAAAGACTCACTATCTTTTATTTGATTATAGTAGCATCCTTCTCGTTTATGATGGTGGCCATGAATTAATCAATGACGACGATGATTAGATGACAACGACGATGATATGA
This sequence comes from Sophora flavescens, assembly GCA_030762895.1. Taxonomy (NCBI): domain Eukaryota; kingdom Viridiplantae; phylum Streptophyta; class Magnoliopsida; order Fabales; family Fabaceae; genus Sophora; species Sophora flavescens. The sequence continues at coordinate 231,687,571 of CM061065.1, forward strand.
TGATGAGGAGGAGATGATGGATGATGTACTAGATGAAAGTAACAATGTGGAATAAATTTATGTCTTTGATGTTTGTAATGATATTTTAATGCTTTGAATCTTAATATATCATTCTTGTATTTCAAGATACTTTGTGTTTTTGTTTATTTGAAGCTTGATACTTGTCTAGAGTGGTATCTTAATAATAATTATTTTTTATTATATTATATTAGATTCCAAGTTCAGGTACCTAATTTGGTGTGCATAATTATTTAAGTTTGGCCCTTTTTTATTAATAAACATGATTTGTTTATCAAAAAATATTATTTAAATATGATTATCTAATCCGTGGGAAATCTGTCCAAAATAATATCATAAAATTCGTCTGAAATCCGTCCAGAATTTGCATGAAATGCAATCTTGATTCCATCTGAAATTCGTCCGAAATTAAGCCAATATAACCAAAATTCAGATTTTTGTGTTTGTCTGAAAGTTGTCCGAAATCTGTCTGGAACTAATTTCGGACGGAATTTCGGACAGAATTTTTAATTTGCAACGGGGCTTTTTCGGACGGGGGATATTCCGTCCGAAATCCGTCTGAAATTAATTGTCCGTCCAAAATCCGTGGGAAAAGTGTCCAAATTCCGTCTAAAATCCGTCCGTGAATCCGTCCGAAAATAACAATTTTCTAGTAGTGCTTGTGGCCTATTGTATGGCTTCCTCTAGAATCGATTGTTATTCTTGTAGTTTCCCCTATTGAACCTAGATGGTCCATAACTCTGTTAATTAGCATCACGACTCGCCTTCAAATTCTCTATCTGTCTACACTTGTCCATCAGCCTCGGAAATACAGATATTTCCATTGGAACCACTGCTTCTTTCAGTTCATATCGCAATCCTCCTTCGAATTTGCGACACTTCCACCCTTCATGTGGATTGTCACTCAGATAGGTAGAAAACTTTGACAGGCTTTCAAATCTGGCGCCGTATTCAGCTACAGTCATACTGCCTAGCTTCAGCTGCAGAAACTCCATTTCTTTAGCATCTCTGGCACTTGCCGGGAAGTACTTCTCCAGAAACTTCCTACGAAAAGCTTCCCAATTCACCTCTTGTTGATCATGCTCAAGAACTTGGCGAGCTCCTTTCCACCAATTCTCAGCATCACCAAGCAGCATGTAGGCAGCATAAGTAACCTTGTCGTTATCAGTACACCTCAATGCATCAAACATCTTCTCCAAATATTGAATCCACAGCTTAGCTTTCTCAGGCTTGAACTCACCTTTGAATTCCGTCGGATTTCTACGCAGGAATTCATCCAGTCCTCTGCTTTCAGCTCCCCTTTCCTCACGTTGAACAAACGCAGCAGTCATTTGTGACATTGCTCTCACAGCTGCATTCATAGCCGTAGTTCCTCCGCCACGAGCCATTATAATCCTGCAAGACCAAAATCAATTAGTCATGCTGATTACAATAAACTCACCCCAAAAATATCATTTCTTCCAGAAATAATACCAAAAGCACACAAAACACACAGTACAAACAAAGACAGACCTAAACCACAAACCCTAACAGACTCGGCCAGCTCTGATACCAAATAATGTAACACCTTTCTCGGGCGCTACATTGTCTGTGACATTTCTATTTTTATAAGACCGAGTAAAATGGAAAATAATTATTTTGCCAAAAATACGGGTTTATTTTTTTTCTTTTCTCTTTTGCAATAATACCATACATAGTCTTTAACATATAACATCAACTTATGCATCAATATTATACAAACCAAGTTCCAAGTATTATTAGTCATACATATTCAGAAAGAAGGCGGAAATACCAACGCCAGTAAATAACAACAGACTGAAATATGTTTGTAATAATAATATCTTTAGAGACATAGCTCCACAAAATATAACATAGACACGAGACTGGCCAGACACAAAATACTGAGAAAAATCCATTGTACTAAAGCCCTCGAGACGGTGTCCATGTCTCCAAGTAAGCTCAAACTCTAGCAGGATGTGGTGGAGAAACAGTGTTGTCGTCATCTTCGTCCAACTCAAGATAGAAAACAACAAACCAGAAAATACAGAAATGAGGTGAGATTTCCGTTCATCTTACACTTAATGCAGACATGCAGTGGTACAACACAGGTACGCACAAATATCAATAAACAGTTATATCATCCATCACAACAGAAATAATAATGTTTCACAACAACATAATCACAAGGAACCACTTTTCCTAGATAAGAGACATCTAAGATTCGAGGAATGACCTCTGATCCCCTATACCATGGTTTTAACAAACAATCGGAGAGAGTGGTTCGGAGGATTGTTCCGGACTACGCCAGCCTTGGGAAATAGAATGCGTCCAGAGTCATCAACGTGCACATTGACTTTTTCGGGAACATCCTACACTACCAGAAAATACATAGTGTCTAGTAGAGTATGTCGGTGTATTGCAAGATCACCATGACACAGAAGAGCAACCAACTGGGCCTATATGAGTATTTCATACCCCGACACCCCACTAGTGCAATAAGTGCTTTTTACGTCAGTTAAAATTGATTTTATACGTCAGAATATTGTCTGATGTAAATACAGCTGATGTTAATAGTTAATATTTTAACGTCAGTTGTTTAAACAACTGACGTTAAATATAAAACTATTAACGTCAGTTCTTTAACACAACTGACGTTAATATTGTTCAAACTAACGTCAGTTGTATTAAAGAACTGACGTTAAAGGTTTTATTTTTAACGTCAGTTTCCTAATACAATTGACGTTAATAGTGTACTGTATATTTTATAAAATACTGTTAAAGTTAGTTTTTTGATACAACTGACGTTAATAGATTTTTTTTTTTAAATTCAGTTTTAAAATATCACTCCCCTAAGCTCTCCTTGCATTCAGTAAATATCCCAATAACATAGAGAATATCACACACATTACAGAATTGCAAACACTACCCTTAAATTTCAATATTAACAATAAGAAAATAAATATACAAAGGAACAATGGGGGGACTTAAAACCAAAACCCATGTATAGGAAAAACATAACTATATATCTACAAGTATATATATATAAATTTTAGTCTCTAATGTCTAAAAACAAAACTACCGCCTTACCAACAGAATAGATGGTTGTAACATTATAAACTTACATTAAAAAGAAGGACTAAAGATAGTATATAACATGTAAACTTACACTAGAATCAGGCGTAGGTGCGATCGGGTCCTGCGTAGGCCCCACAGTGTCCTCCCGTGCATGTGGGCTATCCGACTGATCCATATGTATGCCTGTTCAGAAACAATATATATTTATTAACATAGGTTATAACTCAAAATAAATACAGAAGTATAAATAAAAATAAATGTGTACTAAGTTTAAACAACCTATATCAATATCCCTTCGTGATGATCATCACGAGTGGCATGTACATCGTCCACCTGTGTCTCCTCGATTATAGTAGGCATGTTTGTTGAAAAAGAAGGATTCTCAGGAATATCAAGATTTGAATCTTGATTATCATCACTACCATTATACATGCTTTTTCCTTGGAGAACCACGGACAACCTTTTGTTAGAAGGATCAGTGATGTAGAACACTTGTTTTGCATGGGAAGCCATTATGAAAGGCTCATTTATATGACATAACTTGTTGAGGTCTACCAATGTGAACCCCAATTCGTCGGTTTGTACACCACTGTTACTATCAACCCACTTACATTTAAAAACCGGCACCGTAAGCTTAGTGTAATCGAGCACCCAAATATCTTCAATATATCCAAAGTAAGGTCTCGGTGCTTTAAGGGGTTTTGTGTCCTTTGCACTAGAGAAGTGCATTGCTTTGGCCACGATCATAACCCCACTATTTTGCATGGCACTCTTGTTATCTTGTTCCTTTGTATAAAAGGAAAAGTTATTTATGTCGTATCCGCTCCAACATATGACGTTGAAGCTAGGCCCACGTGCTAGCCATCTTACGTCATCAGAAGCAGTACTACCATCCTTCATCATTTCTTCCTTGAACCATGGTAAGAAAGTCTTGTTATGCTTGTTCAACAACCACCTTTCGCTCATTCGGGGGTTTTCTTGATTGACTTTTCTTTTATGTTCAAATAAGAAAGGCTGAACACAATCGATGTTGTTCAATACATACAAATGTGCTTGAAGCACTTCCTTCCGACCCTTGCTATTAATTCTTAAGCCACGTGTACCCTTACCTTGACATCTGATCTCATCATGCCGAGGCTTAGGAACCCCTATAGGATCCGTGTTATGAAGGTAGTCCGAACAAAACTCAATAGCTTCTTCTGCAACATATATACCTTTGAACAATAGATGCTTCCGGATGATGAGGATTCTTCACGTACCCTTTCAAGATCTTCATGTAGCGTTCAACTGGGTACATCCATCTCAGAAAAACCGGCCCACATAATCTAATCTCCCTCACCAAATGAACAATTAAGTGAACCATTATGTCGAAAAATGAAGGAGGAAAATACATCTCCAATTGGCACGAGATTGTAGCAGCCTCAACTTCCAAGTCATCCAACATACGGGGGTCAACGACTTTGCTACATATAGAATTGAAGAATGAGCACAACCGAGTAATGGCATGTCTCACATTTTTTGGAGCAATACCACGAATAGCAATGGGCAGAAGTTGTTGCATCAAGATGTGACAAACATGAGACTTTAAGCCAACCAATTTAAGATCACTAGAGACAAGCCTCTTCATATTTGAAGAGTAACCATGTGGAACTTGGATGCCCTGAAGACACCGGCAGAAACATTGTCTCTCTTTTTTTGACAAAGTATGACATGCTGGCGGCAAATAAGTCGGCTTACCATCCTCAACAACTGGAGCTAACTGCTCTCGTATACCCATAGGAACGAGGTCGAGGCGAGCATTGACACCATCCTTTGTCTTGCCCTGAATGTTGAGAAGCGTCCCGATCACACTATCACACACATTTTTCTCCACATGCATCACATCAATGCAGTGTCTGACATCAAGCTTGCGCCAGTATGGAAGATCAAAGAATATCGACCTCTTCTTCCATATGTTTTTCTCAGCAGCTTTACCTTTCTTTTTGGACTTGCCGAATATAACATTGATGACCTTTACCCTATGATAAACATGCTCTCCAATTAAGGCCACAGAGCTTCTTCTGTCTCTTGGCATCCATTAAAAGCTTTTTTCATCTTACGATATGGGTGATCACGTCTAAGAAATCTCTGATGCCCAAGGTAAACCGTCTTCTTTCCATGATGCAACTGAGTGTAGCATGTGCCTTCTTCACATATAGGGCATGTTTTATGCCCCTTGACACTGTACCCGGACAAGTTACCGTATGCTGGAAAGTTGTTGATGGTGCAAAATAACATGGCACGAAGCTTGAAAGTCTCATGAGAATACCCGTCAACTACATCAACACCTTCCTCCCACAGCGTTTTCAAGTCTTCAATCAAGGGAATTAGATAAACATATAAGTCATTTCTCGGTTGCTTTGGGCCCGAAATCATCATAGACAACATCATGTATTTGAGCTTCATGCACAACCAAGGGGGCAGGTTGTAAATTATCAACAGAGCAGGCCATGAACTATGAATACTACTCATGTTACCATAAGGATTCATTCCATCCATAGCAAGTCCAAGCCTTAGGTTTCTTGGCTCATCGACGAAATCTGGAAACATAGTATCATTATTCTTCCATTGCATAGAATCAGCAGGATGACGAACCTTTCCATCATGTTTCCTCTCATCATTATGCCATCTAAGATTCTTCGCATCTTTCGCATTGGCAAACAATCGCTTGAACCTTGGAATTATTGGAAGATACCACAACACCTTCGCAGGAGGACCCTTTTTTCTCACATCTTCAAGATCATCATCATCATCACCACCCTTCACTTTGTATTGTGATAACCCACATTTGAGGCAATCGTGATTGTCTTCATGAACACCGGTGTACAATATGCAATCATTGGGGCATGCGTGTATCTTCTTATACTCCATACCCATCGGACACAATACCTTCTTGGTCTCATAGTTACGGTCAGGCAATGTGTTGTCCTCCAGAAGCAAGTCTTTTAACACTTCAAGCAATTCCGTGAAGCTTTTATCGGTCCAACCATTTCTCGCCTTCACACAAACCAATTTTAGCACCGCCGACAACCGTGTATGAGTAGTACACCCTGGATATAAAGGCTTATCCGCATCACTGCACAACCTATCATACACATGAGCTCGATGAAAAGATTCTTGTCCAATATCATGGATCATGTCCTCTACTCGATCATCCTCCATATCTACGTCAACGTCCTAACTTTGGGAGACACTTTCCGTACTACTCAACAACACATCACCATGCCATATCCATCTTGTATAACTCAAGCAAATCCCTTCACAAACCAAATGAGTACGTATATCCTTCACCGTACATTTCCTCGTATTCAAACACTTGACACAAGGACAACAGAACATTCCATTACTATTAGGAACATTCCTTTGAGCAAATTCTATAAATTCTTCCACCCCTTTCAAATACTCATCACTAGTGCGCTTACAAACCATCAAACTACGATCCATAACTAGATAGGTTCTGTAGATATACAAAACATATATCCAAGGAGTTTAAAAATTATTTCAAATTTACACCATTTTCAGGTTTCTTAAGACAAAAGAAATAAGCAGATGAAGATAAATTAACAAAACATAATTCCAATGAGCAATATATTGTTGATGTCACATGCTACAAGCAACTCTATATTTCTTCCCATTTTGAAATAGGTCATGATAGCATAAGAAAAACAAGAGAAAACACAAAACCCAAGACCAGAAATAGAGACATTCCAAACAACTCAAACTCAGTTTCAAGTTTCAACTACATAGACTACAGTTTCAACATACACTCAAAACCAAACATAAAAAAATGTGCCCTAAAGACTCACCAGAAATAGGTGCTCGCGTGGTGGCCAAAGTTCGATGTGGTTACTGAGAGTAGAGGGACAAGGAGAGTTAGTGTGCGGGAAGGGGAAAGAGAGATGTCAAGTTATTTCAAAGAATGAACGGGAAAGACAGAGTTAGGGTTAAGAGTGTACCTCACGCTGGTGGGGAAGAAGCCCTCGCGGTGGTTGCGGTGGAGATGAGCTCACGATTAGGGCAGAGTAAGAGTGAGAGTGAGAGTGAGAGTTGAGAGTCAGAGTGAGAGTTGAGAGTGAGAGTGAGCGTGAAAGAGAAGAACAGAGACGTATAGAGCGAAGTGCAGAAGGCGCGCGGGTGTAAACGTTATAATCAAAAACCCAAAATAAAACAACATTTTACGTCAGTTATATTAAACAACTGACGTTAAAAATAAATATTTTTTATTTAAAAACACTTTTAACGTCAGTTGATGAAGAAAACTGACGTTAAAAGTGTATAAGTTTCTGCAAAAAATTTAACGTCAGTTGTATAAACAACTGACGTTAAAAGTGTTAAAATCAATATTCATTCTGCACGTTTATAATATATGACTGCCAACTCCCAATGCGCCTTGGAACCTAATGCTCTTAATGATCAACTTAATTTTTTAGCAACTTACGACGCCTAGTAACTTCACCCCCTGCTCCTATAAATAGCTTCCTTCCTTCCTTTTATTTTTCTGCTTCACAATATGGCTCTGCCATGGAGATTAACTTCATCACTCTTTCTTCCTATTCCTAGACTCAAAGATCTTTGTCTTAATGGTCAAACAACTTCTGAGGTTGTGTAAATCACATAACATGGGTGATAAGGTTCTGTAAATCACATATGTGAGTTGCTCACCTTATCATCCTTCAGGAGAATCGGCAACTACAATTCCAAAACCTCAGCTTTGGAAGCAAGTGACTGTTCCAAGACCATTGCTGAAATAGATCGAGTGCACCCTTGCTCAGCCGCTCTGGAAAACTCAGTCACTCGACTCTCCTCTCTTGCTCACCCGTGAAGGGAACGAAGCCTCAACAAATGTTTAGGATTTTAAACCCTTTCAATGTAACTTTTTATAGGATTTTAAAATTTTGAATGTATCTTGTAATTGTATTATTGATACACTTCATGAATGAGATCCGGTTTGAGTTATTGATTCAACTTATAGCATTTTTACTTCGCACATATATTTTAGTTTTCAAAACAGAAACACAAAACATAAAAGCAAGTGAAACTGAAACTTTGAGGAAGCAATGCGGAAGGGTACGTATACTAGCTAAAAAAAATTATTAAAATAACCTTTAACGTCTGTTGTTGAAAGAGAAGACGCTAAAAGGTAAGTGACTCACTTTTAACGTCAGTTCAATAAACAACTGACGTTAAAAGGTTCACTTTTAATGTCAGTTGTTTATTGAACTGACGTTAAAAGTGAGTCACTTAACTTTTAACGTCTGTCCTAACAACAACAGACATTAAAATTGAATTAATGAAGTCTGATATTTACAAAACTGCTACCGCCTCCTTTTTAACGTCTAGCTTTTGGTTAACTGACGTAAAACGTTCCCGTATATTACATTATTTCCAGTAGTGCCCCCAAGCATCAATAGATCGTCACTATGAAATTCGCACCCGCATTAAAATTTTAGCTCGATCTCCTAGGCACAACAGCCTTACAGAACATAGTTTCACTATGTGTTTAGGCAAACTTTGCCCAAAATGCGTTCTTCTCGTCTATCCATCGGATGACATAGTTGATTTCATCAGAATCCTTTCAATGTACTGTAACAGATGCTAGATGTCCTTAAGTCCGAATCACCGGTACTTAATCATCAAGCTAAAGTTCTCAAGTAACCTTTCATCTTTTTGCAAAGTTTTCTTAGAATACTTGATTACGAATACTAGCACATTATGAGATTGGAACATAGGTCCAATTATTTATTCCTCTGTACTTTTCTAGTTGAGCCTTTTTCTTTGGCTTTCAATAAAACAAATCCTTTTGGGTCCATTAAGTTTTATGGAATATGGATAATAAATTATCCATACTTTATGACATAAGGTCGTGTTCCACCCCACGTCATAAATTATTACGTTCGTATTTTCACTAAGTCATTCTTGACTTAGGTTTTTTTTACATTTTACAGTAAAATCTCGTCTTGAAAGACAAAAATCCTTTTGGCTTAGAACCAAAACCTTTAGATAAAATCCAATCCATTTTCAAGAGTAATATCCCTCAAAGATACTTAGGTATCAATTTCTCCAAAACATTTCCTCAAAAATCTTTTAAACGTTAAACAACGGTTTTGCCGCTTTTTACTTAATTTAGGCTTAAAAAGTCCAACTTTTAAAGATATGGTTCTTAACCTCAAATGTCTTATTCTCCTAAGTTATATTACTCATGGGAAAAGTTGAAACACTGATTTTACATCATTTATACAAAATTCCTAAAATTTGACTGAACGTCGTTAATTTTATAAATCGCATAAATCATTTTTCAATGATTTTACACTCAAATAGTCCAAAACTCATTTTAGAGTTTTAGAACAGTTTTATCAGCATGAAGAACAGTTTCTAACTGTCCAATTACATTTATTTTCGAAAATTACATTTTAGTCCCTAAACTTTCATTAATTACAAAATAGTCCTTTTTCACTTAAAACCTTATAACTTTTTATTTATAACTCCGAATCACACCAAACCAACTTCTTTAGAAATATTTTTTCAGTTGCCCTCAAATTTTCAAGAAATCACTTTTCTGCACCAAATATTTTTCAATAATTGCAAAAAGGTCCTTTTTCACCAAAAAGCTTATAACTTTTTATGTATTAATCCAATTAACACCAAACCAATTTCTATGGTTTTGTATCATCAAGGAATACAATATTAATATTCAAGAACACAAATTTCAGTGCAGCCACTGAAATTCTCAGAAATTGCAATTTAGTCCCTAAGGACTAATAAATCCATAACTTTCATTATACACGTCCAAATCAATCCAAACCAATTTCTATATTCTTATATATTTATTTACTTCTCATAAAAAATTATTCAAACAATTTAACACATCATGGAACCCTTTTAAACAGCCAAGGCCGAATGGCCTAAAAAGTGATTTATATAATTTTCTCATGTAGTCATGCATCATATAATCATATTCAACATCAATAGTAATTCTACCACAAACACAAACATCAATCAATCCCTCGAAGAGGATCACACCCATATAAATCAATAAATTATACAAATTATATACTTATAATTTATAAGACCATTTACACTAAATAACCCTAAGTAAACCATCAACATGTCTACCCTAAGGTAGGATGATGGTAATCTCCCCCATACCTTTGTTGATCACTTGAAACAAGAGGATGATGTTCACCTAGAGATCAAGATTTTGTACAACCAGAACCTAGCCATGAATCATCAACAAAACAACAAGTTAAAAATGAAGAAAAACTACCAAACCCATTTTGAGCATGGTTCGGCCAACTCTAAAAAAATATCTCAAAATATCAAAAATTTTAAATCTTTTGGAAAATGAAAATAGAAGTCATATGAAGATCATAGAAATTGGAATCACATAAAAAGGATTTTTCTATGATTTTCTAGAGATTTTTGAAGTTCTAGATCTAAGAATTGAAAATAATGAACAAGGCATTGAATCATGAAAATAATTGAAGAACATGATCATGATTGAGTGATTATTGTATGGTATACCTTTTGGAATTGAAAAATGGGCAAGGAATCAAGCACTTTCTTCACAAACTCAACTATGGTGTTCTTAGCTTTTTGAGAGAAAATGTGAGATGATGAAGATGAAGTTAGAAAATGACTAAGTGTGGATGTGGGGAGGCTTCACGAAATTAAGGGAGTGAGGGGAAGTTTTGTCCATCAAAAATTTCCTTGGGGACAAAATGGTAAAAATACATAGGGACTAACTTGTAGTTCCATTAAAATTCAAGGACATTTTAGACATTTCACACCTAAAGCCATCGTGACAAACATGTGGTGAGGATTGGTTGGAGATGTGGCTGATTTGTGTCCACAAATTGTGGGGCAAACTTGTCATTTCGATGAAAGTTCAAGGGTAAATCGTCCAAGGGCAAAACGGTCTTTACACTAGTTTAAAGAAATATCTAGATATTTTGTAAAAAGTAATCATGACATGGGTGACTCATCCATGTGACTCACCATCCTAGGTGGCAAGAGGTCTCAGCATCCAACATCGGGTTTTGTCTATGCACGTCTGTTCTTGACTCCGTCGATTACATGAATTAGGGTTTTATGCCCGAATCGAGTATAATAACTTATTTATTTTGAAAATTTTCAAAAATAACCTATATCTTTGGAAATGAGATATAAAATATATTCATTTCGTTCTCGGGTCAAAATTAGGTTTTCTGATCAGTAAAATCTTCTCACGGTGAAAACGCATGACAGGGTTTATCCTCGAGTTTTAAACCCAAATTTTTACCTTAAGCTTCTACCATAAGGTAGAGTATAACTATGATTTTATTTTATTAAAAATCATTGTCTAGATCCAATATAAAAATTACAAACAATTAAAATTCTACCGATAATTGAAAAATAGTAAAAACAGCAAAAACAACAAAACGGTAAAAACCGTAAAAACAGTAAAAACAGTAAAAACGGGGTGTTACACTAGAGGTATGGCCTAAGCTACCTCCTAAAAAGTGGTCATGATGACACTTTTTGAAATATAACATATTATATTCTAAAAACCCATTTTTCTCTCTCTTCTCAAACCAAACAAGGCACAAGGTCAAAGCTTGCTCTTCAAGCTCATTCCTCTCTCCTCGATTTCGTGCCAATCTCTCCCCTCTCTATATATACCCCTTTCATTTTCACTTCATCATCTTCCTCCTTCAAAATCCATTAAACCTTCATCTCCTTCTTGCTTCTAAAAGTTCAAGCTCTTAAAGCTTTAGTTTTTATTCATCTTTTCTACTTAAGTTCTTCATTAAAGTTCTTCCTTATACTAAGGGTAATGCCCTCATATGAATCTTTTTGCAAGTTTCATCTTTTTTTTCTTAGTTTACTTTATGTGTTCTTTATATGCTTTAAACTTTTAAAATCTCTCTAAAATGGTAGAAAACTCCTTTTGAGTTGAAACCACTTTCTATAGTCTTGTATTAACTTATATTTTCACATACTAAGAAGTTGTGTAAAACAAAAATCTCTATCCATCTCTTCCAATGAAGGCCGAATGCTTGCATTTGTGACCTAGGAAGTTTTTATTTCAACTTTTGGAATATGATCATGTGTTTGAGTTTCTAACTACCCCTTGATCTTGAATCTACAAATCTTGGAAGTTTTGATATGAATAGTAGGCCTAGGATACTATGTTTCAACTTTCCAAGTATTGATCATGGATTTAGAACTCTTAATAACTTGTTTATTTTATGTTATTAAAGCTAGTATGTGTTACTTTCATTTTTCCAAGATGATCACGGACTTGAGCTCCATAAGATATTTGGATGCTAAGTCTAACAGATTGGAAAGTTTAAGTATTTATAACTTGTTTATTTTATGTTATTAAAGCTAGTATGTGTTGCTTTCATTTTTCCAAGATGATCATGGACTTGAGCTCCATAAGATATTTGGACGCTAAGTCTAAGAGATTGGAAAGTTTAAGGATTTATAACTTGTTTATTCTATGTTATTAAAACTAGGATGTATTACTTTCATTTTTCCAAGATGATCATGGACTTAAGCTCCATAAGATATTTGGATGCTAAGTCTAAGAGATTGGAATGTTTAAGTTTCCATTGTTTTCCAAAATGATCATGGACTTGAGCTCCATAAGATATTTGGATGCTAAGTCTAAGAGATTGGAAAGTTTAAATATTTCTAGCCTATAAATCCTATGAAGGCCGAACCTAGAAGGTTATGGACCTAGGATAATTGTTCTTATTTTTCCAAAATGATCATGGTTTAATACATATGGATGCTAAACCTAAGAGATTGGAAAGTTTAGTGAATGCTAGCCTATTTTACTAGCCTTGGCCGAATACCCCAAGTTTATAACTTAGTGGGATTTTAATTCAACTTTGTTAAAATGATCATTGTTTATGAACTCTTAACACTTAAGGATCATAAATCCATGAGTTGTATACTTTTCAGGAATCTCTAACCCTAAGAACTAGTCTTGGCCGAACCTATACCTTGTGGTTTAGTGTTCTTGTTTGATTTTAACTTATGATTTTGTGTTCATAACCTTAGACTTTCATCACGGAGGAAACAAGGATGTTCGTGGTTTACCTCTCCAAGCATCTAATCTCCTTACCTTCACTGAAGGTAAGAGGGGATTGCCAAGGGATATTCAATGACTATATGCATGTGTGTATGTGTTTACTTTAGTGATTTGAATATTATTGTGATATTGAGCCAATACTTGAATAACTTGTTTACTTGAACTATTGTGGTTATTACTTGAAGTTGAACATTACTTGCTTTAAAGTGTCATGAATTATATATATGTGATGAACTGTCGTTAACTGTGATATTATTGTTGAGAATATATTACTGTTGATTGAAGTTTGAGAAGCCAGACTTGAGCCAGTGCACAATGATTATAAAAGATTAAAAGCCTTAATAAGCCTTGAATAGAACTTTGAAAGTATTGGTTTCATTTATAAAAGTTCCTTGTTCAAAACGCTTACTTCAAGAAAATGAGATTCTTATTTTGAAAAGAAATGTTGAAGTGTTTTTAAGACAATAGAAACTACCTTTTTATGATCCAAAGTTGGTACGAGAGAAAACCTTTTTCGAACTATGTGTTTTATGAAGGAAAACCCCTTTGAAAAAATTTGACTTTGTTTCATCAAGGATTTCAAAAGCAAACGAATTTCCTAAATGTTTTATCAAAGAATTTGTAAAGGAAAATATTTTCTCCAAAATGATTTAGAAACATTCCGGTTACTTGGATAAGTGTCCGAGGTTTTGTTTTGGTTTTTGATTTTCACTGAGCGAAAAGTAAGCACATGTGAAAGAGAATACTAGTTCGCGAGACGTTACCTCTAGTATTCAGTTTACGCGCGTGATCTGGGATCCGTGTCAAGAATTATGGACCAAGGGTCCTAATCGTGATATTATAGGCTAGGAGTCCTAATTTTTGGAATTGAGGACTGTGTGTCCTAATTTCGTTGTTATGGGCTAGGAGTCCTAATTTTGGAATTGGAATTGAGTTCTATGTGATGAACTTGTCATGTTGAAATAAAACATGGATAAAATTATAATTGTTTCTACGACCACAACCTCGGACTGCGGCATCAACCTAAGGTGTTGTGATTGAGCACTCGGACTGCGTGTCCTGTGTTATTGATTTTCAAGTAATTAAAATTGTGAATAGTCGTTAGCTTTGGGATTCGACAACGGAAAAGAGTGAACACAAAGAAAAGCCTCGATAATGAAAAGTCTTTTGTTCATTTGCATTTCCCCTTAGCAGACGTGCTTGAGTTATCTGAATACCCGCTTAAGATGTGGTATTCGATGAGGTATACATCCGAATGGCCGTTATAAGGGATTCGTGATGATGTTGATCCGGGCGCATGAGGTGACGGAGACAACTTGCCAAACGGGGCGTACGAGCCTGATCAACTCTTTCTTTCTTAATGATAAAACGGTAATGGAATCTCATGAGATTAAGATTAGAGCCTGATGATAGAAGTGTCATGCATTATCTTTATAAGATTGATTGATTCGGGTATGAGACCCACTGAAATAATACTTGTTGTTACCAATGAGTAATGTTTAAAATGTTAATATGCCAAGGTGTTGTATGTATCATGTGTATGGTTGTTGTATGATATATCCATTTGCCGGTGTCTCACTCTTACAGTTATATCAGGTCTCTTCGGGTTTTTGCTGTAGTACCTTGGTACTCTAGTACCAATGTTGCAGAAGAGTCTTTCTAAGTCACTTGAAGACCTAGTGTTTGGGGTTGGGAAAGTATTCTGATTGGGGGTCTCTCCAATGAATATTTGATAGAATGACCAGCTTAGGAGTCAGAGTTGGGTTGTATATCTAAAGAGGTCGGTAAACGTAGTGTTATATACATCCATCTATAGTTTAAACCTTTTCTTTCGAAAATGGAAACTTAAAGAAATGTTGTATGTCATGGTAGCTTTGTTACGAATGTGACTTTACGTTTTAAATGTATGTATTATGGATTTCAGAGTTATCCTTAAAGAAAAATTTTATACCCCGATTTTCTGACTTAAAAGAAAACGGTTTTCCGAAAGCAACCAGTGAATTATCTTTCAATTTACTTCCGCATGTGTTACGTAGTAATGCCCAAGGGGGGCGTTATAGGCAGCCCTTTCCAGGAAGGCTAGGGGTGCAAGGGAAGCCTGGTATAAAGCAATTGAGGTTAGCATTCAGATTATCACCATCATTGCTAAGGAGAACCCTTGCAGAAACCTTTGTGGAGACAACAACGACCATGGCCAAGAGACTTAGGATTAAAAGGGATTTCATGGAAACCATATTTCTTTGGTCTTAAACTAAAATAATAATGAAAGAAGATTTTGCTGATGAATGATGTGAAAGTGAGTAGGGATGGTGTACTCCATATATAAGAGGGGAAAGAGGGAGAACAATGGTTGTATCTATGAATTTAAAACAAATCCGAAATATTTTAGTCAATGACTCATATTTTCAATTTTAAATAAATAATTACAGTCAAATACATTGAAGACATTTAATTAGTAAATAATCAAGTGATCGATCTCTAACTCTTGCTTATGGAGAAAACTTGGTTGCGAAGAAGTAAGACGTTTAATGCCGTCAAGTACCTCGATGTATTAGTCTTGCAGATGCGCGTGAGATACCCTGAAAAACCAAAAAAATAAAAAATAAAATGAAATACTTGTTTATTATTCTTTTTCATTAAATTTGATGATTTGTTATATCTTCCTAAAAGATTTTTTAAGTAATTATTAATTTTTCCTTAACAAAATGTAATTATTAATTTCATTAATTTATTTTCTAAATTTGTAAACGAAAATAGTATTAAATTAATATTCTTGGTACATGTAACCAAATAAAAAATTATCTTTGTACATTGAATAGATTAATTTTTTTATTCAATTTTTTCTTATTCAGAAATTTTTTTAAGATGTTATAAAGTGAAAACGAAATTTTTAATGTATATATTCAATATAAAATAAATGCATTCAATGTACTACGAATATTAACTTAATACTGTTTTCGTTTAATTTAGAAAATTAGTAAGATAATAAATTAATAAAATTAATAATTACTTAAAAAATTCTTTTAGGAGGATATGACAAAATCCTACAACTACAAGCTTGACAACCTATCTTAAAACTTTCAATTAAAATTTACAATAGTAAAACTATTACTACTCATTAAATTATACTCACAACATTGCACGAGTACAAAAAAGTTGAAAACCAGAAGAAAAATATAGACTAAGTTTAATTTGTCAATCATTCTACTTATCAATATTTTAGATGGAGATGTTGCACGCAATGAAAAACAAAAACAAAAACAAAAAAACAAAACAAAACGAACACATGGTTTTGAAATTTTACTTGTCCTTCATGTGCTGTGAAAGAGGCAACATCGATGTTGCAATAAGCCAAGGAACCAAGGATCTCATTTAGAACCTGAACGATGCATGGTTAGCGTTAAATATCCACTGAATGTTTGAGATGCTAACATTCAGGGGCGGCGCATAGTGTTGCAGTTAAGGTTACCTTGAAAATAATAGAAGTTAATTTTTTTTCATATATTTTTAAATCCAAAAAAAAGTTTTTAACTTTTTTTTAACAAATAAAATATAAAAGATTATAACTCGAGTCCTATAAATAAAATATTCATGGTTTCTTTGATAAAAATATTTTTGTTCGGTTACTATCGGCAATGGACCATGCTGGCATGCTCACCAAGCATCAAAAGGATAAGGATCTCATGTCCCATTTTGATGTACACCACATCATGTCTCGACCAATAATATTTTATCATATAGGTTAAAATTTTATTTAATATTGGAAAAGGTGAATACATGACAAGATATTATTGGTTGGGACAGGATGTAGTATACCAAAATGAGGCAGGAGATCCTCATCCAAATGGATAAGCGATAGGACGATGGTAGCTTAAATATTTGGTTAATAGATTAATCAAATAATTGGTTAAATAGCTTAATCAAATAATTTTTTAAATATTAATTGATGAGGCGGTAGGCGATTGTGTTGGGGTGTGGAACCTTTTAAACTGTCGATAATGATTTCTTTAAATCATTAGGCTATCTTCCATTTGGTTTATACAGAATTCTCGATCGGGACTGGATCAACCATGAACCAGAGAACGAGGTAGCAAATATTAAGTCAAATAATAATTAAATTTCTGGTGAGATCAATTTAACGCATGCCTTATGCATTGTCCTTGTAAAATTAAGTTTCTAGCTATAGTGACTTGTCTTTCTGAGTAATAGATAGGACAATGAAGGCCATTGAATATGATAAAAGGAGAAACAACTAAAAGCATGCATATAATAATAATAATAATAATAATAATAAAAGCTTTAACAACAGTAAGGTTCTTATATAAGCTAAAGTAATTTCACTATCTATATAATGCAAATAAACAAGAACAATCTATTAAGGTTGATATACTTGAATTACATTTGTTCAAATAATAAGAACCACTCTATCACATAATTAACTTAATGCTTATACCCCCCCAAAAAAAAATATTAACTATAGACACCAAGGCCCGTATAAGCTCAATGTCTTTTAGCAGAGAGGACATTATTTGCAGGTGTACCCGACACGCCGGTCACGGCGCCGAGGCAGGAGGGTTGTAGGGGGTGCCGGGGATACCGATGACGCAAGGGATGCAAAAGCCAGGAACAACGCTAGGGAGGCAGCCATCGCCGGGAAGGCCAGTGGCGACAGGTGTAACACCCACCCCCTAGGGTGTTACTATGTAACACACGTGGAATTTAAATTAAAAAGATAATTTGTTGGTTGCTTTCGGAAAATTGTTTTCTTTTAAGTCAGAAAATTGGGGTATAAAATTTTTCTTTAAGGATAACTCTAAAATCCATAATACATACATTTAAAATGTAAGGTCACATTCGTAACAACGTTGCCATGACATACAACATTTCTCTAAGTTTCCATTTTCGAAAGAAAAAGTTTAAACTACAGATGGATGTATATAACACTACATTTACCGACCTCTTTAGATATACAACCCAACTCATACTCCTAAGCTGGTCATTAGATCAAATATTCAATGGGGACACCCCCAATCAGAATACTTTTCCAACCTCTAACACTAGGTCTTAAAGTGACTTAGAAAGACTCCTCTGCAACATCGGTACTACAGTACCAAGGTACTACAGCAAAAATCGGAAGAGACTTGATATAACTATACGAGTGAGATACCGGCAAATGGATATATCATACAACAACCATATACATGATACATACAACACATTGGCATATTAACATTTTAAACATTACTCATAGGTAAACAACAAGTATTATTTCAGTGGGTCTCATACCCAAATCAATCAATTTTATAAAGATAATGCATGACACTTCAATCATCAGGCTCTAATCTTAATCTCATGAGATTCCATCACCATTTTATCATTAAGAAAGAAAGAGTTGATCAGGCTCATACGCCCCGTTTGGTAAGTTGTCTCCGTCACCTCATGCACCCGGATCAACATCATCACGAATCCCTTATAACGGCCATTCGGATGTATACCTCATCGAATACCACATCTTAAGCGATTATTCGGATAACTCAAGCACGTCTGCTAAGGGGAAATGCATATGAATAAAAGACTTTTTATTGTCAAGACTTTTCTTTGTGTTCACTCTTTTCCGTTGTCGAAGCCCAAAGCTAACGACTATTCACAATTTTCATTACTTGAAAATCAATAACAAAGGACACGCAGTCCGAGTGCTCAAACTGAATACTAGAGGCGACGTCTCGTGAACTAGTATTCTCTTTCACATGTGCTTACTTTTCGCTCAGTGAAAATTGATAGTGTGATTTTGCATCATATTTCATGTACATTTTTGCATGCATTTTCATTTAGTTTAGGCATATTTAAATTGATTTTTATTAGTTTTTACCTTGGAACGGGTAAGGTGGTTTTGTGGTGTTGTTTTGCAGAAAAAAGGGGCGTGTTCTCTCTGCTCTTGGACTGGAAAAGAATTGGATTGGAAGAAGATTGGAGGATTAGTCATGAGTTTTCTTCATCTCTTCTCCTTTTCTCTTTTGTAATTTCCTTTATCATGAGTAGCTAATCCCTTTTTGTTGGGATTAGATGTAGCTAATCTGAACCTCATGTAATTGCTTTGATTGATTAATCTATGTTTATGCCTTCGTATTAGTGTTTAATTCCGTTGCTTAATGCTTTTTGTGGTTTAGCTACCCATGAATTGATTTTAAGATTTGATTTGCAATGGGGACGCTCTTATCAATTCTTGATCTGGAATTATTCACCTAGTAAACCTTGCATCTAGGAATGGGGTTTGGTTTATTATTAATCGTGTAATCCTTAATCTTAATGCAAATTCATTAATCTAGGCCACCTAAGGAATTAGGGTCTATTAGTTGATTTAGGCTCTTGTCATCTGAGGAATCAGGGCTTGAGTAATTTCGTGGGTTGATTTTAATATTTGAAGCATGAATGGGAGGTATCTAGTCCTGCTAGTGCATGAGGCAAAGGCTTAGTGAAATTTAATCCCAACATCCCTTTTCTGCATTCCAAGTGTTTGATAAAATTCCCCAAAAAGCCCAAAAATATTTTATTGCTTTTGTTGCTTTATTTTATGATTTGATCTTTCTTCATAGTGTAGTCTAGATAGTTGCTTGATTTGTGAATTGGTAATTGGCAACCGATCCCTGTGGATACGATAACCGGTCTCACCACCGTATTACTTGTTCGACTAGGTATACTTGGCTAGAAATCGTCAACAAGTTTTTGGCGCCGTTGTCGGGGATTGGTTTTGCCAATATCATTAGTAACAAGTGAGACAACTAATTTAGACATTTTTTTTATTTTTATTTTTATTTTCTGTATATATTTGATCTTTTCT
>CM061065.1:231708118-231977958 GCA_030762895.1 Sophora flavescens
TATTTTTCCATTCGTTTTCTTTTTATTTCATTTTTCACTCTTGAATAATTTGAGAAGATCAAGAGGAAAATAAATTAATATATTTGTTTAAGTGTTTTCAGGCCAAGGAGGAAGGAGAAGCAAAAAGGGCAGAGAGAAATAAAGTCAGCAACCATCACGCCCAGGCCATGACGCTGGTCACGGCCGTGATGAGCTTAGTGAGAACACCAGAAAGGATCACGGGCGTGATGAGAGGACCCTGAAGATCATAGAGCATCACGGCCTAGTCGTGATGAAGGTCACGGCCGTGACAGGCTTCTTCCTTTGGACTAGAATTGATCACGGCCTGCCCGTGATGTGCATCACGGCTGTGACACATTTCCAGCCTCCTTTTGACTAGCCAAGTGAGCCAGCACCCGCTACCACCTCGGTGAGTTGTTCCAAAATTTATTTATTTTTATTTTATTTATTTTATTTATTTTTCTCCTCTCTCCGACTTGATTATTTACATTGGGGACAATGTAAATTTTTAAGCTTTGGGTAGGGGTACTTCTGCATTTTTCATTTTGCATTCATATAGGTATAGTTTTGCATGATCACATGATTAGATTGCCCCTTGCTTAGATTATGCATCCAATTGTGAGAACTGAGTGCCAATTAACTTGAGATAGTGAATTGTTGAACCCAATTTTTTATTCTTGTGATAAGGCTACAAATAAAAATTCTTGAGATGATCTTTGATAGTTGATAATTAGCATGTGGTTCCGTAGATTTGTGTTTCTCAGTGATTTTTGAACTACTAAAATGTGAGATTTTTGAGCCAAAAAGGGGTACTCACTAAATCTACCCCATTCTTTGTAATAGAGTGTGTTATTCCTCTTGGATTGTAATCTCTAGAACTTGACTTGAAACCGTTTCGAAGCTTAAAATTTTTCAAAATGATTGAGGCACTAGGTATTTTTTTCCGGCCTTCTGAGCTTTGATTGACTAAATGCTACCCCTTAGTTACCCAATTTTGAGCCTACAAGAATAAAATACTTTTCTTGGTACCTTAAAATATTTTGATGAATATGCGTGGTATGGCACCTTTTAAAGTATTACAAAAAGGGTAAAAAGGTAGTTGAAAAAGTATGGGATGAGAAAGTTATAAAAAATATTTCTCTTGAATTGAAAATCTCCCCTTCTCCAAATTAAAAAAAATGTATATATATATATATGTGTGTGTGTGTGTGTGTGTGTGTGTGTGTGTGTGTGTGTAGAGAAGGGGATGACAAAAAAAAAAGTGAGAAATAAAAGGAAAAGAAAGAAAGAAAGGTGGAAAAAGGAATCAAAACCCAAAAAGGTATTTTAGAAGGTGTCATGTTTTGCAATGCTTGATATTTTGTTTAGACTTTTTGAAATTTCCTTTTCTTGATTTCCCCACCTAACGATTAATCCCGTGGCCACGTTACAACCAAAGCAAAAGACCTCTTGATTCTTAATTGTTTTCATTAATAAAGTAGAGATTTGGTTGATACTCAAGCTTATGGTAGAATTCATTCATTGAGGAAATTGAGCGAATTGTCGTATATCCTTAAACACTTGAGTGAGGTGAGAAAGAGTGCCCGAATCAGTGAGAATATGAGTCTAGGAAACCTGAGCTTCTAATTGGACTTGAAATTGATTATCTCTTGGATATTTATTGAAAATGCCTGTTACTTGGATTAGTTACTCAGGTTATTGGCTCACTATCCATGCTCTGATTATTTATATCTTCTGGCCTTAGTAATTGCTTGAGGACAAGCAATTGAATAAGCTTGTGGTGATTTGATAGTGTGATTTTGCATCATATTTCATGTACATTTTTGCATGCATTTTCATTTAGTTTAGGCATATTTAAATTGATTTTTATTAGTTTTTACCTTGGAACGGGTAAGGTGGTTTTGTGGTGTTGTTTTACAGAAATTAAGGATTAAATGCCTAAAATGAGCCATGATGGAGCCTGGATTAAGTTGGAGCTTGAAAATTGAAGATATTGGATGACTCCAATTTAATTTGGAATGGAAATATTTAATGACAATTGACAAAAGTCCAGCAGCAATGTAAGAGGCCTAATTGATGGATTTGATGATTTGGATATTAATGACTTACCATAAAAATAGAAGATGAAGATATTGATTGGGCAGTTAATTTAGAAGATTTGAAATCATTAAAGAATATCAATCACCATATGCAAGGAGATAACGTCAGCATTAATTAGGGGATCAATTCATGATTTGGTTTTGATTGAAACATATCCAATAGATAATTGATTTGGGATTAAAAGAAGAAGGCCACGGCTGCATTATAAAGAGAGCTAGAGAGGGCGCACAAAGGAGACACGGCTACACACAAAAAAATAGGGACTTTTAACCTAGGAGCACTTTTACCCTAGGGAGACTCTTGGGAAGCAAAAAAGGGGCGTGTTCTCTCTGCTCTTGGATTGGAAGAAGATTGGAGGATTCGTCATGAGTTTTCTTCATCTCTTCTCTCTTTCTCTTTTGTAATTTTCTTTATCATGAGTAGCTAATCCCTTTTTGTTGGGATTAGATGTAGCTAATCTGAACCTCATGTAATTGCTTTGATTGATTAATCTATGTTTATGCCTTCGTATTAGTGTTTAATTCCGTTGCTTAATGCTTTTTGTGGTTTAGCTACCCATGAATTGATTTTAAGATTTGATTTGCAATGGAGACGTTCTTATCAATTCTTGATCTGGAATTATTCACCTAGTAAACCTTGCATATAGGAATGGGGTTTGGTTTATTAGTAATCGTGTAATCCTTAATCTTAATGCAAATTCATTAATCTAGGCCACCTAAGGAATTAGGGTCTATTAGTGGATTTAGGCTCTTGTCATCTGAGGAATCATGGCTTGAGTAATTTCGTGGGTTGATTTTAATATTTGAAGCATGAATGGGAGGTATCTAGTCCTGGTAGTGCATGAGGCAAAGGCTTAGTGAAATTTAATCCCAACATCCCTTTTCTGCATTCCAAGTGTTTGATAAAATTCCCCAAAAAGACCAAAAATATTTTATTGCTTTTGTTGCTTTGTTTTATGATTTGATATTTCTTCATAGTGTAGTCTAGATAGTTGCCTGATTTGTGAATTGGTAATTGGCAACCGATCCCTGTGGATATGATAACCGGTCTCACCACCGTATTACTTGTTCGACTAGGTATACTTGCCTAGAAATCGTCAACAAAAATCAAAAACCAAAACAAAACCTTTGTCACTTATCCAAGTAACCGGAATGTTTCTAAATCAGAAAGTCTTTTCCTTTACAAAGTCTTTTATAAAACATTTAGAAATTCGATTGCTTTTGAAATCGTTGATGGAATAAAGTCAAATATATTCAAAGGGGTTTTTCCTTCATGAAACACATAGTTCGAAAAAGGTTTTCTCTCTTACAAACTTTGGATCATAAAAAGGTAGTTTATACTGACTTAAAAACACTTGAACATTTCTTTTCAAAATTAGAATCTCATTCTCTTGAAGTAAGCATTTTAAACAAGGAACTTTTATAAATGAAACCAATAATTTCAAAGTTCTATTCAAGGCTTATTAAGGCTTTTAATCCTTGTAATCATTATGCATAGACTCAAGTCCGGCTTCTCAAACTTTAATCAACAGTAATATATTCTCAACAATAATATCATAGTTAATGACAGTTCATCACATATATACAACTCACAATACTTTAAGGCAAGTAATAATCAACTTCAAGTAATAATCACAATAGTTCAAGTAAACAAGTCATTCAAGTATTTGCTCCATATCATAATAATCTTAAAATCACTCAAGTAAACACATACACACATGCATATAGTCATTGAATATCCCTAGGCAATCCACTCTTACCTTTGGTGAAGGTAAGGAGATTAGATGCTCGAAGAGGTAAGTCACGAATGTTCTCGTTTCCTCCACGATGGAAGTCTAAGGTTATGAACACAAAATCACAAGTTAAAATCAAAACAAGAACACTAAACCACAAGGTATAGGTTCGGTCAGGACTAGTTCTTAGGGTTAGAGATTCCCAAAAATTATACAATTCACGGATTTATGATCCTTAAGTGTTAGGAGTTCATAAACAATGATCATTTAACAAGGTTGAATTAAAATTCCACCAAGTTAAAAACATAGGGCATTCGGCCAAGGCTAGTAAAATAGGCTAGCATTCACTAAACTTTCCAATCTCTTAGGTTTAGCATCCATATGTGTTAAGGAGCTCAAAACCATGATCATTTTGGAAAAATAAGAACAAGGTATCCTAGGTCCATAACCTTCTAGGTTCGGCCTTCATAGGATTTATAGGCTAGAGATCTTTAAACTTTCCAATCTCTTAGACTTAGCATCCAAATATCTTATGGAGCTCAAGTCCATGATCTTCTTGGAAAAATGAAAGTAACACATACTAGCTTTAATAACATAGAATAAACAAGTTATAAATCCTTAAACTTTCCAATCTCTTAGACTTAGCATCCAAATACCTTATGGAGCTAAAGTACATGATCATCTTGGAAAAATGAAAGTAACACATACTAACTTTAATAACATAAAATAAACAAGTTATAAATCCTGAAACTTTCCAATCTCTTAGACTTAGCATCCAAATATCTTATGGAGCTCAAGTCCGTGATCATCTTGGAAAAATGAAAGTAACACATACTAGCTTTAATAACATAAAATAAACAAGTTATAAATCCTTAAACTTTCCAATCTCTTAGACTTAGCATCCAAATATCTTATGGAACTCAAGTCCATGATCATCTTGGAAAAATGAAAGTAACACATACTATCTATAACAACATAAAATAAACAAATTATAAATCCTTAAACTTTCCAATCTCTTAAACTTAGCATCCAAATATCTTATGGAGCTCAAGTCCATGATCATCTTGGAAAAATGAAAGTAACACATACTAGCTTTAACAACATAAAATAAACAAATTATTAAGAGTTCTAAATCCATGATCAATACTTGGAAAGTTGAAACACAGTATCCTAGGCCTACTTATTCATATTTTTCGGCCATCATAGGAACAAGCTATAAAAACTTCCAAGATTTATAGATTCAAGATAAAGGGATAGTTAGAAACTCAAACACGTGATCATATTCCAAAAGTTGAAACAAAAACTTCCTAGGTCACAAATGCAAGCATTCGGCCTTCATTGGAAGAGATGGATAGAGATTTTTGTTTTACACAACCTCTTAGTATGTGAAAATATAATTTAATACAAGACTATAGAAAGTGGTTTCAACTCAAAAGGAACTTTCTACCATTTTAGAGAGATTTTAGAAGTTTAAAGCATATAAAGAACACATAAGGTAAACTAAGAAATAAAAGATGAAACTTACAAAAAGATTTATATGAGAGCATTACCCTTAGTATAAGGAAGAACTTTAATGAAGAACTTAAGTAGAAAAGATGAATAAAAACTAAAGCTTTAAGAGCTTGAACTTTTAGAAGAAAGAAGAAGATGAAGGTTTAATGGAGGTTGAAGGAGGAAGATGATGAAGTGAAAATGAAAGGGGTATATATAGAGAGGGGAGAGAGTGGCACGAAATTGAGGAGAGAGGAATGAGCTTGGAGAGCAAGTTTTGACCTTGTGCCTTGTTTGGTTGAAGAGGAAAGAGAAAAATAGGTTTTTAGAATATAATATGATATATTTCAAAAAGTCCATCATGGCCACTTTTTAGGAGGTAGCTTAGGACATACCTCTAGTGAGTCACCTCACTCCCTCATCTCACCCCAAACCTTTTATGTCTCCTATTCTGCTCCATTTCGTACCTAGTTTCATTTTCGATCGTAATTCTTCCGACGTTTTCGCCAGAATAAAATATTTTATTTTATTTTTGAACGAAAATTTTCAAAATAACCAAAGTGGAAGGAAACATAATAAAAACACTAACTATCTCGTTCACGGGTCAAAATTAGGTTTTCTGCTCAATAAACTTGTACCGGCAGTGAAAGCGCAGATCGGGTTCCGTGTGAATTTTCAACCGAAATTTTTACCGTAACTTCATATGATATAACAACACAAGAACATGATTTTAATTTAATTAAAATCATCCTCTGTGTTTAATCTAAAATAAATACATTTAAATATGTATTTACTTTCTCTGAAAAGCATAGGAAAAACAGGGTGTTACACCAGGGATGCAAGGGAAACCTGGTATAAAGCAATTGGGTTTAGCATTCAGATTATCACCATCCCTACCATCATTGCTATGGAGAACCCTTGCTGAAACCTTTGTGGAGACAAGAACGACCATGGCCAAGATGCTTAGGATTAAAAGGGATTTCAGGGAAACCATATTTCTTTGGTCTTAAACTAAAATCAGGATCAAATAAGATTTTCCCGATGAATGATGTGAAAGTGAGTAGGGAGTGTACTCTATATATAAGAGGGGAATGGGAGAACAAAGGTTGTATTCTATGAATTTAA
The DNA here is from genome assembly GCA_030762895.1 of Sophora flavescens. Classification (NCBI taxonomy): domain Eukaryota; kingdom Viridiplantae; phylum Streptophyta; class Magnoliopsida; order Fabales; family Fabaceae; genus Sophora; species Sophora flavescens. Next base: position 231,714,567 of record CM061065.1, read on the forward strand.
AACAAATATGAAATAATTAAATGATTCAATGTATATCAAGTAGCAAAGTCAACTTTGAAATGTCATTATTATTATTTTTTTGCACTAAGTGATTTCTTCAGTTTTTTTCACGGGGTTAAGAAAATTACCGTTTGAAAAAAACTAAAATCAATTATAAATTAGCTGTCATCTGTTTTTTTTTTTTTTTTGCATTTACATCAGAAAAAATTGTTAAAATAATTAACAAGCCTATACGTTACTTGGTTAATGTTTTAAAAATTTTTCCAACCCACGACGTCATTTGGATAGAATGCTAACCTTCAGATCGAGTATCTAAGACTATCCCATTCCCATCCCGTAAAATCATGCAAGTATTTTAAATTTATAATTATATATAAATTCTATTTAATAATTTAGAACTTATGCTTCTTATTAAAAAAATATAAAAATCAATTTAATTATTTTGAGAATAAAATTTACTTATACATAAAAAGTTTGTAATATATACTGAAAAAAAGTTTGCAAGACAATTCTTTGATGCATAATTTTATAAAATATAACATTTATGTAATTTCCGTAAAAAAACATTTATGTAATAAAATTTAATGAGGAATATAAAATATTTTGAAAATTAAGTACATTTTTTCTGACAAAGAAAATTAAGTATATTATATAACTATATTATTTTTAAAATTATATATGATCCATTCATATATATTTTTTAATTTGATAGCATACTATATTTACATGTGTGACTTAAAGCATGGCACTATAATATTGATAAAATAAAAGTATTAATAATTCGATTAAGAAAGTTTTTATATGCATAAGGTATATATAAAAATTAATTTATTGACTCATAAATTTAAATTTTAAATTAATAATTGTAGTCAAATACATTCAAAATATTTAATTACACTCAATAATCAAAATATTTCTTTTCATTAAAATTAAGTTTTTCTTTTCACTGTACTTTTTTCTTATTCTTTTTCATTAAAACACCCTGATAATTCTTTTAAGAGTTTAATTGTTATACACTATTAGTTTAAAGTTTATACTGTCAACCAATCAGAAATCATAGTATAAATGACTTTTAAGGTTGTTAGGATAAAAGTCAAAGATTTTTAATGATTCATCAATTTCTGATTGGTTGACAATATAAAAAATCTTTACACTGTCAGTGTATATCAATTAAATCCTTCTTGTAATACTTAATAAGAAAATATTGAATAAGAAAGTGAATGCATTCAATGTATTATGAATATTAAACTATTTAATATTTTTCTGGATTTTCCAAAGTTTTTCTTAAAATAAATTTGTTTTATAAGACAAAAAATTGAATAGGGGTCAAAGTAAAACTATGTTGATGACTCCTTTTTGTTTATCTTTTTATGTAATGTCTTTTGGGACGGTGGCGACACTTTTTGAACAAAAATCATACAAGAAAATAAGCAATTACCATTTAGTTGTGCACAATTTCGTTCAATAGATTTCAACCACCCGAGTAATAATTTTGGCACTTTGAAATATCTCATGGGCTTCGGGAATAAATCTTGGGGAACTAATCTTCTAAGCAACAAAAATGAATCACCCCATCAATGTGTGTTGGTCTCATATATATATATATATATATATATATATATATATATATATATATATATATATATATATATATATGAAAAAACGTAATTCGGAAGAAAAAATATAACTAAGAGGAATTCCTATTTAGACAAAGGATTCACATCGCATATTCATTGCTTAGAACATCTCCAATGCTAAAGTATAAGCAACTCACTTTGGTTATTTAAATGGGGCCCATTATGGACCCCACAATGCACATCACAATCAAGCAATTCATCCATTTTCACTCCAACAGTACATCCAATAAGCAATCCTTAAGCAACCCAATTTTTTATTCTTTTTTATTTGTTATTGAATTTATTTTATCTTAAAATATTAATTCATTTATTTCAATCTATCACAAATAGTTTTTTAATAAATAAGCTACCAGTGATACACCTCCAATGCTAAAAAAATATAAGCAACCGTTGTTTATCTTTAAGCAACCCATAAGCAACTAGCAATGGAGATGCTCTTAGACCATGTCTAATGGATTAGGGGTGTTCACGGGTCTGTTTGGTTTAAATTTGCATGAAAAACAAATCTGAACCAATCAAAATAAATTTTTCGGTTTGGTTCGGATTTGTAATTTTTTTTTCCAGGAAATCCGAACCAAATCAAACCATTCAATAACGGATTGATTCAGGTCGGACCCGAAAAATATTAAATATTAAAAATATAAATATTAAAATAAAATAAAATATTAAATCATATATGTAAAAAATAAAATATAGCAAATATTAAATTATTAAAAAACAATATATATTTATATTAGAATATAATAAATATTTAAATATTAAAAAATAAATAAATATAGCAAAATATAGCAATTGGTTCGGTTCGTTTGATTCGGTTCTAAAATCATTGAATCCGAGAATCGAACCAATCGCCATCGAGTTTGGTTTGGTTTGGATCCGAACATGAAAAAATTATGAACCAGTTTAATTGACTCATTTCGAATTTTTCGGGTTCGGCGGGTCGATTCGAACTAATGGCCACCCCCACTAATGGTGCAACTCATTATAATTGCTTAATTTCTTTTTTTTTTTTATAAATCCTACCATGACACTTCATAACTTTTTACTGTATATTTGTAGTACCCCGACTTTTCACCGTTTTCTAATATCAGAAATTTATATAAATACGTTTATATTTTTATCCGAGACTTAGAAAATGTTTTTAATTAAACCAAAACCTTATTTACACTATACTTTACCGTAGAGAGTTACGATAAAAATTTAGGTTTGAAAGTCAGGTGAATCCCGGCCCACGAATTTCATTGACAGTATAATTATACTGCTCAAAAGACCTAATTTTTATTCATGAACGAAAAACTTAAGGTTTTTATTTAATTTCCTACGATTTTGGTTATTTTGAAATATTTCACTAAAAAGTGAAATATTATATTTTATCCGGGCGTCATATTGAATCGGGGAAGCAACGAAGCAAATTACGTGATTTCCGGGAGCCGCTAACAGATAATACCAATGAGTCACATATGGTGATTCACCCATGTGAACACATTAATGGTGCACATGGCCTCATGATGACAATTTCTATGGAAATTGCATTTTGGTCCTTAAACTTATTCTTAACTGCACTTTGGTCCCTAAACTAGTTTCTATGATACACTAAGTGAAGTGGATCAATTTTTCACTCATCCAAATCATGTTGGGCTGCAGTTTTGAGGCACAAATTTCGTGGCCAAGAGTTATTCCATGAAAACAAATTTCCTACTCTTAATTTCCTAGGTTTTTTATTAAAGTCTTAAGCATTTTTGATGTTGCAAAATTTGGTAATGGACTTGGGCTTTTGCCAAGCCCAATTTCGCATGGCCAAGCCTCCATGTGTCTGCCATAAGCTCTTGAAGAAGCTAGGAGCTTCTCCATTCTTCAACATTCTTCTTCATCCTCTCCAAACACTCAAAAACTCCATTTTCTTGCAAGTGAAAAAGCTTGAGTTTTCAAAGGAAGTTAGTGATTCTTGCTCTTTTCTTGAACTTTAAGAGGTGATTCTTACTCCTTATCATTATTCAATGCTATTTTCTTCACAAAGTTTTCTATTTCCATGTGTTGATCATTAGTTTCAATCTATGTTCATCTTTATGTTCATAACTTTGAAAAATCACCATAAATCATAGAAACATCCTAAAAATGTGAAACCACTTTCTATGTTCTTATTATTATCTCTACTATCGTGTTCTAAGAGATTGTTGCAAACAAAATCTTTCTCCTCATTTTTTTGAGCATGGCCGAAACCTATAGTGAGAGGTGGAGGAACTTTGTTGTTTTTCTACTTGAAAATGATCATAGATCTCATGCTTCTAGGGTATGTACTTGCTAAATCCAAGTTCCTGTATCAAGTTGAAATTTCTAACCATGTCTTTCATGTCTTGGTCGAAATTCATTAGTGAGGAACTTGAATGATTTTGTTAAGTTTTATCAAAGTGATCATGTAATCATCTAGTTAATAAATGTTTATGTTAAATCTAAGTTGGTTTGTCAAAAATGAAAACCCTAACCCTATGTCCTTGTGTTGGACGAATCTACCATTTAGAGGGTTAGGATGGTTTTGATTCTTAACTTTGTTGTTTAGCCTTAATCCATTTCCTTAAGTATATTAGGATCATTAATCCATGACTTAAGCAAGTTTGGAGATTTTGAGCCACAAAACCCTAAGGAGGTCGTGACCTATTAGAGAGGATTAGGTGTTTGTTTTACTTGTTTTGATTGGTTGTTTGGATGTGTTGTTGAAGGTTAATTGTTTACGGCATACGAGGGTTTCCGACAATCGACAAAGTTCTTTTAATTTCACTGAGGAGCTTCGAGAGGTAAGGGGAGCTTACCTGAGGGATTTTTCTCGATAACCATTTTCTTTTAGTGTAGTCTGTATAATTTATATGTGGTTGTAGTTATTTGTTTATGTTGTTTACGTTGTGTTGTTTATCTGTGTATCGGTGATTGATATGCTTTTAATTTATTTAATTAGCTGCAGTTGTATATTATATTTCTATGATGCATGATCTGCCTGGTGATATAATTCTAATGATGTAATTGAATGTTGTTTGAGAAGCCTGACAGTGGTCAGTGCACAACCGATTAATCAGATAAAAGCTTTAATAAGTTGTTTAAATTATATTCAATGTTTTATGGGAAATGTTGGAATATAATGTTTATGGAAAATATTATTTGGGAAAATAACAAGTATTTGATAAATGTTATTATTTTAATGATTTATATTTAAAAAAGTGAACTATGTGTCACAGAGAGTGCGCAACCGTAAAAATATTTTACTACTGCTAATTTTTACGTAAGAAATTCGGTAATATTATAAAAAGTTATTTTGTGATATTAATATTCGAAAATACCTTATTTGTTATATATGAAAATTATTTTAGAAGAAAGGTCAAAGTTTGACTTAAAAACGTTTTCTTTGAAAATGCTAAATGACGGCAAGTTTCGAAATTATTTACAGTGGGAGTTTAAAAACGGCAGTACTTATTTTGAGAAGAAATTTAATCTCAATTGATTTATTTTTTTTAGAGTTGAAGTTTCAGTAAAAGAGTTCTTGATGATTTGACGTTATTTCGGGAAAAATGAGATTCCAAAGGAAAATAGATTTTCTATGATTTGACATTTTACAAATGAATTTCAAGTAGAAAGGATTTTCTGTAAATGAGTTTTACTCAATGACGTATTTTCGATAACTTGGATAAGTTGCGGAGATCTTATTTTGGATTTGTTTTTCTCAGAACCAAAATGACGTAAACGACGATCTGGAACTTAGTAACTGAGATGTCGGGGTGCTAGTGTTCTTATGACATTATAGATTTGGTGTTTAGTAGATAGTGTGTCTACTTCACGACGTAATAAACGATGGTAAAAGATAAATGATTTTTCTATTAGCACGAACCTAAGACTGGTGCATCGGTCTAGGGGTTTCGTGATTGAGTACTCGGACTTTGAAGTCCTGTGTTATTAATGAAAGTTTTAAAATGTTAAAACTATGTTGGTCGCAAGCTTTGAGCTTCAGCAAAGGAAAGATTGAACACAAAGAAAAATGACGAGAACAAAGTGTTTTACATGCATATTCGGCAGACATGCCTACCGAGTTAATCATGATATCTTGATGATATTCATGTCTCAACGAATTTGTTAATCCTGGTATCTTTATGATATTCATGTAATCAACGTATTCATTGTAACTTTGGGCAATCGACGTACAATGAAAATCCATAAATCGACGTTCTCACTGTGCCGGACAGTGGGCTATGGTAAAAACGACGTGCCTCTTTTGGCAATCAAGCTTGATCAGCTCATTTTAATTGACGTTGGGGATCTCCGGAGATTAAGTGTGAATGTTTAGATGATGTATTGAAGTGTCCATGCATAGTTTTCCAACGTTGATGTTTGGGGTGTGGAACCCATTGATAAACTATATGCTATAATATGAATGCTTATGTTATAAACATGTATATGTGTATGTGCCTTCTTTTGTGTTGCGCATTTAGTTACTGTGTTAAATCCATATATTGGCATCTAACCCTTACAAACATATCAGAGCCGCACAAGGGGTATGATCTGTACAAGAAGAAGAAGGCTGTCTAGTTCGGGGCATGTTGTTGCAGCTTCTATCGGTTGTAGCGTCTGTTAGTTACGACCAGCTTAGGTCCTATTGTGTTATATTATGTTTTGAGAATAAACTAAACTGATAATGATCTAGGTGTGAAAACATATGAGGCAGTATAGTTGTATGACTTATATACATTATGTATTTAAGTGTGATTTGATTACGTTGTTGTTGTTATGAGGTTAAAAAGAAGAAAAATTTTGTCACCATATTTTGAAAAGATAAACGTTGAGAAAACATTATTTTTCGAAAGCAACCAGAAAATTAAGTTTTATTTCTGCAAACAGGTAACCATGTGATGACCCGAGTTAGGGTGTCACAATATTACTTTAAGCAATTATTTGCTCCAATTAGGGATATAACGGGTCGGTTTGGTTCGGTAGTAGGTGGGGGAAAATCCGAACCAATCAAAATTGGTTCAGTTCGGTTTTAAGAGTTTTTCTTACAAAGTCGAACCGAACCAAACCATTCAAGAACTAGTTGGTTTGGACCCGCAAATTAATAAATTTCAAAAAAAATATAAATATTAAATATATAAAAATTTTTTAATCAAAATGGTATGCAAAGGCATCACTGTGGAAACAAGTCATCCCAACTATATATTTAATTTATATTAAATATATAAATTATTAAAATTTATATTAAAAATAAATGTAATAAATATTAAACTATTAAAATACATATAAATATTTATATATAATAATTATTAAATACTAAAATATTTAAGTAAATATTAAAATATAGTAATTGGTTCAGTTCGTTTGGGTCGATTCTAGAATCCTTGAACTCGAGAATCGAACCAATCACTGTCAGGTCTTGTTTGATTTCATTCGATTCGGACCTGAACACCAAAAAAATCCAAACCAATTTAATTGGTTTGGTTCGGATTTTCTGGTTCATCGGGTCATTGGTTTGGGTCTTACACCCGTAGCTCCAAAAGTACAACTTTACAAAGTTTATCAAATAGGTCCCACAAGTTATCCTATCTTTATTTACATTTATATTTGTTTCAATTCTCATAGTAAGGTAACTAGATGTAATTCTCTATTATTTCTCTTTTTTTTTTAGAATTCTTATGTAAGAACCAATTGCTTATAAAAACAATCGTACTTATATGTCAATATCATGTAATTTCACTCAAATAATACAACTCACTTTTTTTTTACTCAAAATAAAACAACTCACTAGGAACCATTTTTATTTTTAAGATTTAGCTATGCAACTCTTAATCTTTCAGCGTTTAGAAACCGAAGGTGGGGAAAAGACCCATCTAGTGATCAATTAATTAACTAATATAGGGAAAAAGTGCAACACCTGGTTTTTCACTGTTTACTTTACTGTTTTATATCGGTAAAATAGATAGAAATGTTTATATTTTTATTTTAAAACTTAGAAAATGATTTTGGATAAACCTAGATCATATCCATACTCTACTTTATCGTAGAGAGTTACGATTAAAATTTGGATTGAAAATTCAGACAGAACCCGATCTGCGTTTTATTGTCAGTAAAGTTTTACTGCTCAAATGACCTAATTTTGACTTGTGAGCGAAATAATTAGGGTTTTTATGAAGTTTCCAACAACTTAGACTATTTTAAATTTTTTCATTTAAAAAGTGAAATAATATATATTATGCGGGCGTTATACGAAATCGGGTGAACGACGGAGCTGAAAACGAGATTTTCGGGACCCGCTAATGGATAAAAGGTTAGTCTTTTCATGGTGACTCATTAGAGGTGAGTCATGAGGATGTCTCACTAGAGTCATGATGGCTTTTTAGGGAATTTACTATTATGTCCTTAATGTTGGTTTTAATCACAAATTTGCCATTGTATAATATTACCATTTTGTCCCTAGAATTTTATGCTTTGGACCCTTTTAACCCTTTTAGAAATAATTACAAAACTATCATATTAATTATTTGGCAAAATAGGTAAATTGGACCCATACGTTTATTTTAGTTTTCAAATTGGTCCTATATGTTTTTTTTCCTTCAAATTGGTCCCATATGTTTTAAACGTTTTCTCGTAAGTCCTATAACGCCATTTGTTACATTAGTAATCCCAAGATAAAATCAATAAAAATTCTTTAAAAACATTTAATTAAAACATATATCTCATAAAGAAAAATTAAATAAAATATATTTAAAGTCTGAAAATAGCTCATATTAAATAATATAGTAATAAAGTATCCATGTAATGAATATAGATATAAGTCCATACATTCGAACAATAAATAAAAACCAAAAGCCTCAAAACCGGGCGTCTAATTACAATTCGAGAAAATAATACGTAAACCAAAGAACGTCGTTAGCACCCTCAACCATACTACATTACTGACCAACTAGGTGATAACAAAAATGACTCCTCAGATCTCTGGGTCCTCAACAGCGATGTCCTCGGACTCTGAAAACAACACTTATAATGAGATATAAAATCCCAGTGATCAACAATGCAGTTTTATAAAATATTTTCGAAAATAGTATTGTTCTCAGCTAGTGCGGTAATCGGAAAAACTGTCCATGGCACCCGCTAATTTTCCAAATATATATATATATATATATATATATATAAAAGAAAACACTTTTAATAACAACAATAATCTCGTCAACTCAATAACATATAACGTAACAACAACTTATCTCAACGCATCACATTCCACATACCAAGTAAATTCTGTTTTAATCCAAATGGCCCGAAAGCCCCCTAATTAAATTGGTCTCTTGCCGGCATGTCATAAATTCACATATCACACAACAATGGCGTCTCATTGCCCACCCCTACTCACAAGGAGTGTTTCGATGTCACCCTCCTGTCGGGGACATTTCCATTTCGATACCTCTCATGTGCACATGGCGGTATTTCTCCCGTTTCGACACCCCAACGTGTGGCGGTGTTACTTTCGATACCCCTTTCTAGGCGGTATTGCTCTTTTTCGACATCCCAATTATATGGGGATGTTACTTTCGATACCCCATTACGGTGGTATTAATTTTAGATACCCCTATCATAGGTGGTATTGCGGCAAACATCATACAACATTATAACTCAATTATGTCATGTCTCATGCATGTAACAAACTATTTCCCTCAATTTTAAACATATAAACTTCCACCAATAACAAACAATCATGAATATCACAACATATCATACATGAATAAGCACGTTACAACATCAATTAATCAATTAATTCCCCTATTAAACAAAACCCCAATTTTAGCATTTAGGTTTCTAAAGATATGCATCAAGTCAATTAAAGACTCCCAAAACCATATGGTAATCCCTTATCAACAAAAGCAATCATATATCCCATGGAAAGGATTCATGAAAAGTATTGTTACTCACCTCTTGAAGACCTCCAAATAGCTCTAAGCGTTTCCTACTGCGAATCCTAACGTTTGCCAAGAGTTATCATCATCTTCCTCTTCCTAGACTCCCTCTTCCACAACTATGTCTTCTTAATCCTTGAATTTCTTCTCTTCTTAGCCGTTTCTAAGTTTCTAGGTGTAATTAGGGTTCAAAAACGCATCCTAAGAGTGTTAAGATTCTATTTATAGAGCCCCCAATAGCCCAAAATGTTTAAAAATGCGCTAAGCCCACTTACTTTGCCTATGATGCTGTATTTCGCACATATCTTGAGTTATAGACATTCAAAAATTATAAATTTTATATCGTTGGAAAGATAAGAGAATTGTCTACAACTGTTATGAAGACCACAAAATCTGAAACCGACGTTTCGATAGTCAAAATGTGGATAGAATTTTAAAAAAAGGGTTCTGGCATTGGAACATGAATAGTGTGTACAAATTTGGTCATAACTTGAGCTACAAGAATCCAATTTGGACGAATTTGGTGTCTATGGAAAGCTAAGAGACAGGGATATATTTCCAATGCAGATCTTGAATTCAAACAAGTTCTCTTTGGTTACGAAATATCCATCTGAAGTTAGGTATCTAGTCATATTAAGCGAAATTGGGCTTAAAACACTCAAACTATCTATTTATAATGGGTAACACAGCATGGGCCTTGATATGCTTATGTTTCCTATCATTATTGCCGCAATAATTTAGTCCAGGGTAGGTTCTTATCCTTATATTTATTTTTATTTTTTTAAAATCAATTTTACATTATTGTGGAACCCACTGGATTTTTATTATAAAGAAAAAAATTATAATAAACTCTTATACTACCCTTTTTTTATTAAAATAATTATATTTGAATTTTTAGGATGTTACATTTCTCCCCTCCTTAGAGAATTTCATCCCTGAAATTCATCACATACTCACACGCATATTGTAACATATGCTGAAAACCAAACATAAGGTTACCTTACCTTAAACAACAAGATCTGGGTATTGACATACGATGTCCTTTTCCATCTTTCAAGTAGTTTCCTTCGGTGTTAATCCTTTCCCATAACACTTTCACCAATGGAATTGTCTTGTTCCTTAGAGTCTTTGTGCCCTTGTCTAAGATTTGACTAGGCCTAGGCTTATAGATCAAATTATCCTTCAATTGAAAAGACTCAGGAGCTATCACATGAGACTCATCAGGTACATATTTTCTAAGTTGAGACACATGGAAAACATCATGAAGATTTGCCAATTGTGCCAGAAGAGTCAATTGGTAAGCAACGGACACGACTCTTTTGAGAATTAGGAAAGGTCCCATGAAACAAAGAGTCAGTTTTCTGAATGACATTGACCTCCCGATCCAAAACATAAGAGTGCCTCTCAATATTACATGTTCCTCTTCCTAAAATTCTAAATGCTTTCTTTTCTTGTCGACATAACACTTTTTATCTATTCTGCGTAATGCGCATCTTTCCCTCAATTATTATCACTAATTGCGATCTCTTTGATTAAATCTGATCTTAACAATATCTTCTCACCTACTTCGCACTATCATAAAAGGGGATCTACATTCCTAATCACATCATTAATATATATATATATATATATATATATATGTGTGTGTGTGTGTGTGTGTAGTCATTAAATATTCCACCAGATAATAAAAGTACAATTCATGGCCCCTTAACTTAAAAAATTTTATTTTTTTAAAGAAAAAAAATTAATTTTAAAATGAAGTCAATAATAACATTTATATAATAAAATCATGCACTTAAGCATTTGTATCCGCCTATAATTAGAACACCTTCACTTGCATTTCATCTTTATAAGTATTCTCACAAATTAAATTTAACAAAAAATCTATAAAAGAAATTGATGTAATATTTTATATCATCCACACGTAGACATAATATCCCTTACGAACTTTATACCAAATTTCTTATATTCTACACAGAACTGAGGAAGTTTATAAATTTTATAAATAAAGAAATGTGAAGCAGTAGCACGTTCACATACTAATTTTTAGCTATTCCAAAATGCTAATTTCAAAAGAGGAACAAATAGTTTCACTTTATGTTGATAAGAAGATCTTACTAAAAACAAAAAATATGTGATAACAAAATGGAGAATAATGTTTAAAAAAAATTACAGTTAAACTGTGCAGACATTATGCAAAAACCACTATAAAAATTAACACCACAATAGTAAAAGAAACCAATTCAATATCGATCCTTGAGTAGGCACATACAAATAAGAAATAACATTTTTTTCACTTTTTGTTAAGAAATATTAGTTTGTTAGGATTAGACATGCCATTAATCTATATGGAAAATGTGACACCCTAATCTCGGGTCATCACATGGTTACCCGCTTGCGGAAATAAAACTTAATTTGCTGGTTGCTTTCGGAAAATAATGTTTTCTCAACGTTTATCTCTTCAAAATATGGTGATAAATTTTTTTTCTTTTCCTCCTTATTTTAACCTCATAACCACAACAACGTATTCAAATCACACTTAACTACATAATGTATATAAGTCCTCCAACTATACTGCCTCATATTTTTCTCTACTATTATATTCCAACGTTCCCCATAAAACGTTGAATATAACTTTCACAGCTTATTAAATCTTTTATCTCATTAATCGGTTGTGCACTGACCACTGTCAGGCCTCTCAAACAACATTCAACATTCAACATTCAACAACATCATCATAGTTCTATCACCAGGCAGATCATGCATCATAACAACATAATATACTACTGCAGATAATTAAAAGCAGATCAATCACCGATACACAGATAAACAACACATCATAAACAACATAAACAATTAATCACAAACCACATATAAATCATATAAGCCAAACTAAAAGCAAATAGTTATTGAGAAAATCCCTCAGGTAAGCTCCCTTTACCTCTTGAAGACTCAAACTAACGTTTTCAAACAATCTCCCGATTCGATCCGGTTTCCTCCGTCGGCTTAAATCAGTTAACTCGGTTATTTCCTTCAAACGAATTGCAACCAAAATAAATCAAATCAAACCACAACATACTTAGCTCATGAGGGTTATGTTTCGGCCAAGGGCTGACTTTTAGGGTTCAAAATCCTTAAAATTGCTAATCATGATTAAGTCATAGATTAATGGTCCTTAATTAACCTAAATCATGGATTAGTGACTAAACAACTAAGTTTCAAACTCAAAACTTCCTAACTCTTCTATACCAAGATTCGGCCTCAACATGTTCATAGGGCTAGGGTTCTTAATTTAATAAAACAACTTGGATTTATTAAACATACATACTAATAGCTTGATTACTAAGATCATTAATGAAAACTTTGAACAAAACTCATCTAGTTCCAAGAACTAGGGTTTCGGCCTTGATGAAATCAATATGTGAGAGTTTGATTTTTTTTTTATCTTCTATATACTTGGATACAAGAACTATCAAGGTATTTGAAGATTGAATCATGAATCAAGACATGAAAATGAAACAAAACCTATGAACACAACATTGACCTAGGTTCGGCCAAGTCCAGAAATTAGGGAAAGAAATTTGTCATGATCTTATGCTTCTAGATGATGAAAATAGAGATGATTATAAGATCATGGCAATTGGTTTCATGTCAAAAGGATTTTTCTAGAATTAGTTATGACATTTTCAAAGTTCTAGGGTTAGAAACTTTAAAGTGATGAACAACTATGATATAAGCCTTGAATCAAGAAACTTGCTAAAGAACATAGGTATGATTAAGAAAGAAGATTAGGATTTACCTCTTGAAGATCAATGATAAAGGAAATCCAAGAAACTTGCTTCACAAACTTATCACTAAAGAACTTATGAACTTAGGGTTTTGAACAAAAAGGCATTAGAAACTAAGTGAAAAGTGAGAGTATGGTATTTATAGAGCTTGCTTGCGCCACTCTTGGAAGGATCTAGAGATGATGAGTTGTCTTGCTAAAAGGATTAAAATGCAAATACTTCCTAGGGACCATTTTTCAAAGATTCCAAAATTTTAAGGACTAGTTTGCAAACTGTCATTAAATTGTCATAAAAAGACAAGGGTAAAATGGTCATTTCATAGCAAAAATTCCCTTTGTCATAAATGCGCCATTATGGCCATTATGACACGGATAAGCTCTTCATAAATGCTCGTCAAGTCGGTCAAATCCATTATCTCAGCTTCGTTGCCGACTCCGGGTTTCATCTGGCGCAAGCTTTTCCTAGAGATAATCTCGACGTATACGCCCGCAACAAATATAATATTTTAATTTTTTTACCAAAATTTTCAAAACTTCCAGTATTGTAGTAAATACGATAAAAACATTTTTCATCTCGTTCACGAATTAAAATTAGGACTTCTGAGCAGTAAACTTTTATTGTCAGTGAAAATCCAAAAAACGGCACACCAGCTTCCGTCTGAATTTTCTACCAAAAACTTCCCCGAAACCTTATGAAAATAAGTATAACAAGGAAATGACCTTGGTTTATCCAAAATCATTTTCTAAGTCTCAGATAAAAATATATATTATTATATATTTATCACCGATATTACAAAGCAACGAAAATCGGGGTGTTACATTACTACCCCACTAAAAAAAAAATTCGTCCTCGCAATTCCGTCACTCGAAACTAAACAGAATTCTGTAATCTCATCTTAACCTTAAGATTTTAAATTGCCCTTCACATCACTTCATTCCTCTTATTCCATATTCCATAACACAATTCATTCTTACGTCATTTCTACATATCCGTATTATCCTCAAAATTGCATCAAAGCCTATCACCCTTGAAAAACAAAATCAAAACTTAATCACTTCTCTTATCAACATGGTTCCACCATAAACCTTATTCCAATCATCTAACTCTGAATATTATCATTAATACTAACAATGTCTTCACATCACCACGCATCAACTCCCTACTCAAAATATTTAATCATAGTCTTAGTTCCTCTTGATTATAATTCAACACTCCGCTTTGATATCACCTCATACATCTCATCCTCAAAATAACTTCATTGCATATTCTCAAAATAACTTTATTGCACATCTCATCCTCTAACTTTTCTATCAACTTAATTTTTCTCAAGAACTTTTCTTTTCCGCTCACATTCAACTTAGGTAAAACTACCATAGACACTTTTCTGTAATTCCTTACTCATTTATTAACACATATTACTTCTACAAAGTAATTCAAACAAATCTCACTTCAGAAAAAACACAACATCGTCTCACTTCAGAGAAAACACAACGTCGTCTACAACATCGTCTCACTTCAGAGAAAACTCAACGTCGTCTCACTTCAGAGAAAACACAACATCGTCTCACTACAACAGACCTATTTCCCAAAGATCCCTTAAGACTCGACCAGCTCTGATACCACTAATGTGACACCCTAATCTCGGGTCATCACATGGTTACCCGTTTGCGGAAATAAAACTTAATTTGCTGGTTGCTTTCGGAAAATAATGTTTTCTCAACGTTTATCTCTTCAAAATATGGTGATAAATTTTTTTTCTTTTCCTCCTTATTTTAACCTCATAACCACAACAACGTATTCAAATCACACTTAACTACATAATGTATATAAGTCCTCCAACTATACTGCCTCATATTTTTCTCTACTATTATATTCCAACATTCCCCATAAAACGTTGAATATAACTTTCACAGCTTATGAAATCTTTTATCTCATTAATCGGTTATGCACTGACCACTGTCGGGCCTCTCAAACAACATTCAACATTCAACATTCAACATTCAACAACGTCATCATAGTTCTATCACCAGGCAGATCATGCATCATAACAACATAATATACTACTGCAGATAATTAAAAGCAGATCAATCACCGATACATAGATAAACAACACATCATAAACAACATAAACAATTAATCACAAACCACATATAAATCATATAAGCCACACTAAAAGCAAATAGTTATTGAGAAAAACCCTCAGGTAAGCTCCCCTTACCTCTTGAAGACTCAAACTAATGTTTTCAAACAATCACCCGATTCGATCCGGTTTCCTCCGTCGGCTTAAATCAATTAACTCGGTTATTTCCTTGAAACGAATTGCAACCAAAATAAATCAAATCAAACCACAACATACTTAGCTCATGAGGGTTAGGTTTCGGCCAAGGGCTGACTTTTAGGGTTCAAAATCCTTAAAATTGCTAATCATGATTAAGTCATAGATTAATGGTCCTTAATTAACCTAAATCATGGATTAGTGACTAAACAACTAAGTTTCAAACTCAAAACTTCCTAACTCTTCTATACCAAGATTCGGCCTCAACATGTTCATCGGGCTAGGGTTCTTAATTTAATAAACCAACTTGGATTTATTAAACATACATACTAATAGCTTGATTACTAAGATCATTAATGAAAACTTTGAACAAAACTCATCTAGTTCCAAGAACTAGGGTTTCGGCCTTGATGAAATCAATATGTGAGAGTTTGATTTTTTTTTATCTTCTATATACTTGGATACAAGAACTATCAAGGTAATTGAAGATTGAATCATGAATCAAGACATGAAAATGAAACAAAACCTATGAACACAACATTGACCTAGGTTCGGCCAAGTCCAGAAATTAGGGAAAGAAATTTCTCATGATCTTATGCTTCTAGATGATGAAAATAGAGATGATTATAAGATCATAGCAATTGGTTTCATGTCAAAAGCAATTTTCTAGAATTAGTTATGACTTTTTTAAAGTTCTAGGGTTAGAAACTTTAAAGTGATGAACAACTATGATATAATCCTTGAATCAAGAAACTTGCTAAAGAACATAGGCATGATTAAGAAAGAAGATTAGGATTTACCTCTTGAAGATCAATGATAAAGGAAATCCAAGAAACTTGCTTCACAAACTTATCACTAAAGAACTTATGAACTTAGGGTTTTGAACAAAAAGGCATTAGAAACTAAGTGAAAAGTGAGAGTATGGTATTTATAGAGCTTGCTTGCGCCACTCTTGGAAGGATCTAGAGATGATGAGTTGTCTTGCTAAAAGGATTAAAATGCAAATACTTCCTAGGGACCATTTTGCAAAGATTCCAAAAGTTTAAGGACTAGTTTGCAAATTGTCATTAAATTGTCATAAAAAGACAAGGGTAAAATGGTCATTTCATAGCAAAAATTCCCTTTGTCATAAATGCGCCATTATGGCCATTATGACACGGATAAGCTCTTCATAAATGCTCGTCAAGTCGGTCAAATCCATTATCTCAGCTCCGATGCCGACTCCGGGTTTCATCTGGCGCAAGCTTTTCCTAGAGATAATCTCGACGTATACGCCCGCAACAAATATAATATTTTAATTTTTTTACCAAAATTTTCAAAACTTCCAGTATTGTAGTAAATACGATAAAAACATTTTTCATCTCGTTCACGAATTAAAATTAGGTCTTCTGAGAAGTAAACTTTTACTCTCAGTGAAAATCCAGAAAACGGCAAACCAGCTTCCGTTTGAATTTTCAACCAAAAACTTCCCCGTAACCTTATGAAAATAAGTATAACAAGGAAATGACCTTGGTTTATCCAAAATCATTTTCTAAGTCTCGGATAAAAATATATATTTTTATATATTTATCACCGATATTACAAAGCAACGAAAATCAGGGTGTTACAGAAATCAAATCATAGGGGAATATCAATCGCGATTAATACTTTGTCACTTGAGAAGCAATTTGAAATTTCAAGGAAAGTGATCCTCTAAAAATTATATAACAAAATTACAACATTATAATAAAATTTGAACATATATATAAAATTCTTTAATCTCACTTCCATTTTTATTCCCGTCCACTAATACTTCTTTAAATCTTGATGCTTCTTGGTTATTCCTAGACACATGGTTAATGTTCTTTTATGTGTCTCTTCTAACATTTTTTTTCCTCTAAGGCTCCCCTCCTTAGGGACAATGATCCTATTCTTAAACAACACTACACCATTATTATATAACACATAATTCTCTTGATCCAAAAGAGATTTCAAATCCTAGTTTAAAAACTACACTCGCTTAATCTATTTTCTAAGGTCACTACAAATTTTCAACCTATTCAATTACAAGTTTTAAGCCTTAAAAAGATATCCCAATTCATGTCGCTAGACTCTTCTATTAGGTTCATCTCTTGCAACTTCAAGTTAGACTTGTGCGGAAATTTCCTACTCCGAATATCAACCACTGCATTAGCCTTTTCCCGGACTATACTTCAACTCAAAATTATAGTTCCTAAGAAAATTCATCCACTTTCTTCGCCTTATATTTAACTCTTCGTCTATGTCTCTGTCATTATCTCTTAACAACTATTTAAGGCTCTACTGATCATTAAAAACTTCAAGTTGTATCCTATACAAGAGATTCCCCTTTCCTAATCCGCTTGGTGAGAGGTAAGGCTAGTCTAGAGAACTCGTTTATAACTTCCTATAATACTTCTCCAATTCTAGGAAACTTCTCACACTTGTCATTGTCTTAGGCTTCTCTCACCCCATCCCTGCATCTACTTTACTAGAATCAACCACTACTTTACTCCATTGCTCTAAGCTCATCTATCCTAGGTAAAAGATACATATCCATAATAGTTACCTTGTTCAATTGCATATTGCCCACATACAACCTCATACTCCCATCATCATTTCCCACTAAAAGCACTCAAAACTTAATACAAAATCAAACGTATTTTTAAAATTTTTAAAGTGAACCATGATTTAATTTGAATATTAAATATATAATTTGATTCAAACTAACAAAAAATAGAATTCATGCCACAATTTAATCCATGAGTCAGAGGAAGTTAGAAATATAATTACAATTCAATAAATTGGCCTCGACGCGATGGAGGTGCACTTCACGCACAGAAGGAATTAAAAAAAATTAATAGGTCGTTTCAACTAGATATGGGAATGGGTTTTGACAGTGCTGGCAGAAGTATAGATGATGAGAATAGTGTAAACAAGAAAAGACCAGCATGAACGCACATACAAAACTACCATTAGTAATAATTCCTTATAGATTCAAGGAATATAAATTTATTAAAATCAATTCATCATCAACATTCAAAAATCTCATATAAAGAGTCAAGTACCCAAAACTACAATTTTTTTTATAGTAAACTAATCTACATGTAAAAATCCAAAATTAAACGTACCAAGGAAGGGTAGGCAAATTTTTAGTTTTACTCTCAGACTCTAGGTATTACTGCCACATCACTATAAATCTCTACCTTATCAAAACAAGAGTATGTATCGATCATTGAGCTCTCTCAACTAAGCATTTATTACAAGAAACAACAAATGCAATATGGGTCGACACCAAAGGATCAATCGACGTTGGTTTTGAAGAAGCAAAAAAAAAAGTTCTCTCAGAGTGCTTTATGACAACAAGTCTAGATGAAAATCAGTCCTTACCAATAATAGCATCCAACCCAGATATAGATAACAAATAAGATCGATGACATAAGGAACATCCTGATGCATAGGAAGACGATTTAAACAAGCACTAGAAGCAATAAGATTATCCCCATAGAAGTAGAAACACATGACTCAAACGGCAAACAAGATAGGCAACTCAAATTTCACACTTGAAGGATATATAAAAGAAAGTGCTGCTCCTGAATCAAACAATATAGTAACTTCTTCCCCTATACGAGTTAAAGAAATCAAGTCTCCTTCGGATTCTAAGCTGCCTCAGAATAATAGCATATCATTCTTCTTGAATTTGAAAAGTCTCGCGTGCTAAGGGTCCTAGGTAGCCACCACTCCATCAGTGATTGCCTCTATTCCCCTACAGTTGACGGAGAGTCTCCGTCTACCCTTGCGTAGCTCAGATACTACAAACTATAGTTGTTGCAAGTGCAATGTTCGTCCCTCGCCTATTAGTCCAATAAATCTGCTCACTACCTATGAAATATTAGGTTGATCATGTCCAATATCCCAAAGAATAACAAGCAGTATTTATAACTCTAACAAGCATCCTATGCGCCCATGTTTTGTTTTAGAAAAGCCCCACTACCACAGTCCGATTTAGAATCGAATCAGCTGGATACCATCAATGTAACACCCTTTGTTACATTAGTAATCCCAAGATAAAATCAATAAAAATTCTTTAAAAACATTTAATTAAAACATATATCTCATAAAGAAAAATTAAAAAAAATATTTAAAAGTCTGAAAATACCTCATATTAAATAATATAGTAATAAAGTATCCATGTAATGAATATAAATATAAGTCAATACGTTCGAACAATAAATAAAAACCAAAAGCCTCAAAATCGGGCGTCTAATTACAATCCGAGAAAATAATACGTAAACCAAAGAACGTCGTAAGCACCCTCAACCATACTACATTACTGACCAACTAGGTGATAACAAAAACGACTCCTCAGATCTCTGGGTCCTCAACAGCGATGTCCTCAGACTCTGAAAAACAACACTTATAATGAGATATAAAATCCCAGTGATCAACAATGCAATTTTATAAAATATTTTCGAAAATAGTATTGTTCTCAGCCGGTGCGGTAACCGGAAAAACTGTCCATGGCACCCGCTAATTTTCCAAATATATATATATATAAAAGAAAACACTTTTAATAACAACAATAATCTCATCAACTCAATAACATATAACGTAACAACAACTTATCTCAATGCATTACATTCCACATACCAAGTAAATTCTGTTTTAATCCAAATGGCCCGGAAGCCCCCTAATTAAATTGGTCTCTTGCCGGCATGTCATAAATTCACACATCACACGACAATGGCGTCCCATTGCCCACCCCTACTCACGAGGAGTGTTTCGATGTCACCCTCATGTCGGTGACATTTCCATTTCGATACCTCCCATGTGCACATGGCGGTATTTCTCCCGTTTCGACACCCCAACGTGTGGCGGTGTTACTTTCGATACCCCTTTCTAGGTGGAATTGCTCTTTTTCGACATCCCAATTATATGGGGATGTTACTTTCGATACCCAATTATGGTGGTATTACTTTTCGTTACCCCTATGATAGGTGGTATTGCGGCAAACATCATACAACATATTATAACTCAATTATGTCATGTCTCATGCATGTAACAAACTAT
Source organism: Sophora flavescens (assembly GCA_030762895.1). Taxonomy (NCBI): domain Eukaryota; kingdom Viridiplantae; phylum Streptophyta; class Magnoliopsida; order Fabales; family Fabaceae; genus Sophora; species Sophora flavescens. The sequence goes on from CM061065.1 coordinate 231,735,253, forward strand.
TTCCCTCAATTATAAACATATAAACTTCCACCAATAACAAACAATCATGAATATCACAACATATCATACATTAATAAGCACGTTACAACATCAATTAATCAATTAATTCCCCTATTAAACAAAACCCCAATTTTAGAATTTAGGTTACTAACGATATGCATCAAGTCAATTAAAGACTCCCAAAACCACATGGTAATCCCTTATCAACAAAAGCAATCATATATCCCATGGAAAGGGTTCATGAAAAGTATTGTTACTCACCTCTTGAAGACCTCCAAATAGCTCTAAGCGTTTCCTACTGCGAATCCTAACGTTTGCCAAGAGTTATCATCATCTTCCTCTTCCTAGACTCCCTCTTCCACAACTATGTCTTCTTAATCCTTGAATTTCTTCTCTTATTAGCCGTTTCTGAGTTTCTAGGAGTAATTAGGGTTCAAAAACGCATCCTAAGAGTGTTAAGATTTTATTTATAGAACCCCCAATGGCCCAAAACGTGTAAAAACGTGCTAAGCTCGCTTACTCTGCATATGGTGCTGTATTTCGCACATATCTTGCGTTATAGACATTAAAAAATTATAAATTTTATATCTTTGGAAAGATAAGAGAATTGTCTACAACTGTTATGAAGACCACAAAATCTCAAACCGACGTTTAGATAGTCAAAACGTGGATAGAATTTAAAAAAATGGTTCTGGCATTGGAACATGAATAGTGTGTACGAATTTGGTGATAACTTGAGCTACAAGAATCCAATTTGGACGAATTTGGTGTCTATGGAAAGCTAAGAGACAGGGCTATATTTATTATGCAGATCTCGAATTCAAACAAGTTCTCTTTGGTTACAAAATATCCGTCTGAAGTTAGGTATCTAGTCATATTATGCAAAATTGGGCTTAAAACACTCAAACTATCTATTTATAATGGGTAACACAGCATGGACCTTGATATGCTTATGTTTCCTATCATTATTGCCGCAATAATTTAGTCCAGGGTAGGTTCTTATCCTTATTTTTATTTTTATTTTTTAAAATCAATTTTACATTATTGTGGAACCCGCTGGATTTTTATTATAAAGAAAACAATTATAATAAACTCTTATACTACCCTTTTTTATTAAAATAATTATATTTGAATTTTTAAGATTTTACAAGTCCTATACGTTTTAAAGTTTTTTAAACAAGTCCTATATGTTTTTAATATTTTTCAAATAAATCCTATACGTTTTGAAGTTTTTCAAATAAATCCTATACGTTTTGAAAATGTTCAAATGTGGTCCTGTATGTTTTGACAATATTAAACACATGGTTGAGAAACGGGAAGGACTAACGTGAAAATGTTTCAAAACATATGGGACCAATTTGAAAAAAAAAACATATTGGACTGATTTGAAAATTAAAATAAACGTATGTGATCAAGTTACCTATTTTGCCTTGTTATTTACATTATGGTGAAAGATATGCATGATTAGCGTTAAATATGAAGCACTCAATGTTCTCAATGTTTGAGTGCGGACAATCAGGGGTGGCATGTAATGTGTTAGTGTTGTAGTTAAGGTTTTAAAAATTTTAGAAGTTAAATTTTTTGCATATATTTTTTCTAAAAATATAACAGCTTTTAACTTTTTTTATAGGCAAAACAGTTTTTTTATAAGCAAATTTTTTTAATAAGCAAATGGTAGGAAATGCCGCAGTCGCCGTCGGATGCAATGAAGATTAGGATTGACGGTGATGGCGGAGGTTGAAGGTAAGGAAGGGACGATGACGGAGGATGTAACACCCCCCTTGGGCATTACTTTGTAACACGTGCGGAAATAAATTAAAAAGTAATTTACTGGTTACTTTCAGAAAATAATATTTTCTTAAGTTGTACCCATGCATCAAAATGGTGATGAAATTTTTTCCTTATCTTTTCTTTTCGTCAACCACAAAAACAACGTAAGTATAACCGTATATGGATAGATATATATAACATCATACAACTATGTTGCGTCATACTATTTTCACGCCTAGACCTTTATAAGTATAGGTCCTTATAAAAAACAACAACATATCATAAATAAAACCTAAGCTGGTCACACCTATAAGACAGACATAATAGTAGTGGAGAACCTCGGCATGCTCCGAACTAAGGAAACTTCCTCTTGTAGTCGTCACATCCCTTGAGTGGTTCATCTGGACTCCCCAAAATAGGACACAACAGAGAAAATCCAAATACAACAATGCAAAAGTGAGAAACCAATATATGAATTTAACACAATAACTACATGCGCGACACAAAAGAAACATATACATATATGCATTTCCATAAGTAAACAAGTACTCTATCACTGGGTTACATACCTGATCACAGTCTTTTGAAAAACAATGCATGAACACTTCAATATTCAGGCTCTAATTTAATACCTAATTTCCGGAGATCCCAACATCAAATAACAACGTAGCACGTAATACCTTATTTGTTAAGGCACCATACATGACAACATAGCATGAATACCCTATCATTAAGGCATCATACATAACAACGTAGCACGAAATACCTTATCATTAAGGTATTGTACATAACAACGTAGCACGAATACCCTATCATTAAGGCATCATACATAGGACGTGGCAAGAATACCCTATCATTAAGGCATTATACATAGGACGTGGGCGCTTCTGCCAATGCATGCATATAAAACATTTTGTTCTTGTTGTTTTTCTGTGTGTTAATTCTTCTTTTGTAAAAGCTCAAGATGGCTTACGACTATCCATAATTTTTAATCTGTTAGATTTCTCAACGTTAACACAGGACACGAAGTCCAAATACTCAATCACAAAACCTTAGACCTCGCAATTCATCAATCTTAGGTTCGTGGTGATAGAAAACAATATTCACTATTAACAACATTCATCACAACGTGTAACAACGTAACACGGATCAAAGATCTTCGTGCTTGTATTTAAGAACGCCAGTATCACGACGTCTCGGATACTAGGTTTACGTTAACACTGTTTTTGTTCGGTGAAACACAAAATCAAAACAAAACTTCCGAAACTTATTCAAGTTGTCAGAAATAACCCGTTGTATAAAAATATTTGACAGAAAATACGTTTATGTTGGAAATTCGTTTTACAAAATCATCAAAATCACTTGAAATTCCTTTTCTTTCATAAAATCAATATTTTGAACCTGAAGATATTACTTTAATATAAATTCTCTATTTTAACTAATATTACCGTTTTTAGTAATTCTACCATAAATATTATCGAAATTGTCCGACGTTTGACGTTTTAAAAAAGTTTTAAGTCCAATTATGACTTTTCTAGTAAAATAATTTTTCCAATACCATTATAAAATTATTTTTGAAACTTATTTTCTTGAAATAACATTTTCTAATATTTAGAAATTTCTTACATATAAACTAGCAGTACAAAAATATTTTCACGCTTACGTCCTCACTATGACTCATGAAATACTCTTACGATGTTAAATCATTAAAATAATAATATTTTCCAACATTTTCTCATTTTTCCCAAATACTATTTTCTAGCAATATTATATTCCAATATTTCTCCATTAAACAATGAATATAATTTTTAAAGCTTCTCAAAGTTTTTATCTGGTTAATTGATTGGGCACTGACCAATGTCAGGCTTCTCAAATCTCAAACAACCTTCAATAACAACATCATTGCAATATTCCCAGGCAGATCATGCATCAAATCACTGTAATATATAATTGCAGATAAACACTTAAGTGCAGATAAATAACCCCGATATCAATAAAACAACTTCAACCAAATTAATCAAGTACCACAGATAAATATATAGACCAACCACAGATAGCACGTAGCCATCGGATAAACCCTCAGACAATCCCCTCTTACCTTTCGAAGAGTTAAGCTTCCGATTTAAAACTTTAACACGAATCCGGAAATCGGCAACACACGCGCATGGTACCAGTCTTTAATCCTTCAACAAACCACAAGTCAACCAATCAAACACAAGCAAATACATTACCAATATACCATATATAGGTCACGACCTTGTATATGTTTTGTGTCTAAAAATTTCTAAAATTGCTTAAAGTCTTTGGATTAATGATCCTTAAGTACTTAAAACATAGAATCAATGATCATATTACAAGAAAATTGAAATCAAATATTTCAACTTTCCAAACTCAATTTTGGTCCATTTATAAAACATGAGCTAGGGATTTCATTTGAACACAACATCTTGGATTCAACATATATATGATATAGAAAGTTGAAATCAATGATTACATTCTAAGAAAATGAACAAAATCTCCTCCCCCCCACATCATGATGGGTTCGGCCTTGGAGAGGAAAATAGGGAGGAAAACTTTATTTGCAACAAACTCTTGGATTATGATTATATAGATGATAATAGGAACATAGAAATTGGTTTCATATTTTTAGGATTTTTCTATGATTTTCTAGAAAATTTCAAAGTTTCTAGATCTAGGAATTTAAAGTGATGAACATGGATGAACAAGGCATTGAATCATGAAAACATGAAGATGATTAGGCAAGGAGAGTAAGATTCACCTTTTGAAGATAAAAACAAGTGAAGATCCAAGGACTTGCTTCACAAAGTTTAAGAACTTGTGTTTAAGTGTTAAGAAGTGAAGTAGGAACAAAAATGAGTGTGAGATGGTGTCTTAAGAATGGTGGGCTACGTACAAACAAGGGACCAGGGGAAAAGGAGGTGGCTTCATTAAGGATCAAATTGCAATTATTTTGAAGGACTAGTTTGCACAATTCCAAAAGTATAAGGACTTAAAATTCAATTTCCTACTAATAAGTCATTATGATGCCATGTGCACCATTAATATGTTCACATGGGTGACTCATCATGTATGACTTGTTGATATTATCCGTTAGCGGCTCCCGAAAATCCCTTATTCAGCTACGTTGCTTATCCGATTAAGATATCGCCCGGATAAAATACAATATATCACTTTTTAGTGAAAAATTTCAAAATGACAAAAATCGTAGGAAATCAAATAAAAACCTTAAGTTTTTCGTTCATGAGTCAAAATTAGGTTTTCTGACCAGTATAATTATACTGTCAGTGAAATTCACAAACCGGGTTTCGTCTAACTTTTCAACCTAAATTTTTATCGTAACTCTCTACGGTAAAGTAGAGTGTAAATAAGGTTTTGGTTTAATTAAAAACATTTTCTAAGTCTAGGATAAAAATAAAAATGAATTTATATAAATTTCCGATATTAAAAAACAGAAAAAACTCGGGGTGTTACAGAGGAGGTTTCTTCAAGGTTGAAAGTTACTCCATAGGACAGAGTAAGGGTTTACTTTGTATTGCTTTTTGAGATGCCTCATTCCTATACAAAACAATAAGTTGAAATGATATATGGATATTTGGTGTCAAATATGGATGTAGATACATTCTAAAGAATGATATATGGATGGGATATCAAAATTGACATCCCTTGCTTAATATCATTTTATTCCTTTCGAATTTTTGGGTTTATTATGTTATCTGTATATACTGTTATCATAAGCCACTGAAGAAGCTATAATTTCTTAATATATTCAAAGAGAAGTTTCTTGTTAGATAGCCATTGAGTCAAGGCAGCATCAACGAATTAATGGTTAAGTTAATGGTCGATGTTCTTCTTCTAACTTTTTTTTTTGTTGATTTATCTATTAGTTAATGGACTTACAGAAATGCCTAGTGTTAGACTTCTTGAATGAATATTGTTTGGTATATTAACTGACCTATTTGAATAATAATTGAAAAAGTACTTTTGAGATTTGACCCTATATGTTTTTTTTCTTCAAATTGGTCCCATATGTTTTGAAATGTTTTCACATAACTCCTATATGTTTTGAAGTTTTTTAAATAAGTCCTATATGTTTGTAAGATTTTTCAAATAAGTCATATACGTTTTGAAGTTTTTCAAATAAATCCTATACGTTTTGAAAATATTCAAATGTGGTCATGTATGTTTTGACAATATTAAACACATGGTTGAGAAACGGAAGGACTAACGTGAAAACGTTTCAAAATGTATGGGACCAATTTGAAAAAAAAAACATAAAGGGCCGATTCGAAAATTAAAATAAACGTGTGTGACGAATTTATCTATTTTGCCTAGTTATTTACATCATGGTGAAAGATATGCATGATTAGCGTTAAATATGAAGCACTCAATGTTCTCAATGTTTGAGTGCGGACAATCAGGGATGGCGTGTAATGGTCAACAAAACAAATGGCACACCGCCCAAACATCCCGACATGATGGTCAACAAAGAAAATGGCACATCGTCCATTAAGGTATGATGGTCAACTCTAAATGGCACATTGACCAAAAAGCAGAGAAAATGATCCAAGACCATAGTGATAGAGCAACCAATGCATTCACCATCAAAATGGCACCTATGAAAGAGAAGAGCAAGGCCCATATTTAAACCAAGCAAACCACTGTTAGCATAAAGTAGAGAGCAAATAACCAATCCACCAAAGAAGTCCCTGTTGAAGCACCACCCAACATTTTTCACTTTAGGCTACACTAATCTTGCCAACGGTTGAAAAACTGTTCCTAAAACATGGAATAGACAATAATTTTGTGGTTGTAGCTAATACTTTGTGTATTTCACATCTCTTTTGAGAATATAATATAAGACTGTTGTCTATCTATATTAACCCACACTTTTAAAACTGTGGATGCATTATAAGGAACAGTTATTTTGGAGGAGAGTTTCAATAATTAGACGATTCCCGCTAAATATATATTTTTCCAGGTTTATCTTTTATCAAAATTTTAAGTTCCGGCATTCAACCAACAAACACGTTTCCAAATCCCTAACCCCTTCCCTTTTCTCTCCATCATCTCTCTTAACTCTGCAAATATTTACTCATTCAGGTATGATCTTGATTCCCAATCCGTGATTCCTTTTATTCGATTTTTATTTATTCATTCTTCCTTTCATTCCTTCATTGCAATCATTTCTTCTTTGTTCTTCTTTTTTATTGCAATAATAAGAAACTTGCTTCCAAATTCGTCATCATGGGCGCCGCAAATGGTAGGAAATGCCGGAGTCGTCGTCGGATGCAATGAAGATTAAGATCGGCGGTGACGGCGGAGGTTGAAGGTAAGGAAGGGACGGTGACGAAGGATGTAACACCCCCTTGGGCATTACTTTGTAACACGTGCGGAAATAAATTAAAAAGTAATTTGCTGGTTAATTTCGGAAATTATTATTTTCTTAAGTTGTACTCATGCCTCAAAATGGTGATAAAAATTTTTCCTTATCTTTTCTTTTCGACAACCACAAAAACAACGCAAGTATAGCCGTATATGGATAGATAGATATATATAACATCATACAACTATATTGTGTCATACTGTTTTCACACCTAGACCTTTATAAGTCTAGGTCCTTATAAAAAAACAACAACATACCATAAATAAAACCTAAGCTGGTCACACCTATAAGACAGACATAATAGTACTGGAGAACCTCGGCATGCTCCGAACTAAGGAAACTTCCTCTTGTAGTCGTCACATCCATTGAGTGGTTCATCTGGACTCCCCAAAATAGGACACAACAGAGAAAATCCAAATACAACAATGCAAGAGCGAGAAACCAATATATGAATTTAACATGATAACTACATGCGCGACACAAAAGAAACATATACCTATATGCATTTCCATAAGTTATTTGTCATTCAGGTATGAAATATTTTGTGATATTTGTTCAGTTTATTGAAAAGGATGCTATTAGTGCATTTTTAGTCTGGAATATAGTACTAGACTACATGAAACATTGGTATCAAGGTCTTAATGTTGTCCATGGCTTCTCAATTTCTGCAACTTGTTAACACATGTTTCCTTATCATGACTATGATGTTATCTTTCATGACACTTCAACACTCCTCATTATTTTGCAGACCATGATGTTATCAATTTGAAGTAGGTTTAAAATACTAGATGTTTTCCTTGGCATTCCTTGAAATTGTGGCATTCTGATTATAAATATTCATGGATTTTTTTTGTCAATGTACAGGAAGATTTTCTTGATGAGGAAGAACAACATGAAGACATAGAAGAGGAATAATGATATAAAAATGAATGGAAGCTTATAAATATTCATGGATTTTTTTCTATTGAATATTAGAAGAAAATTGTTATGTTAACTTTTATGACTTGATGAATATAATTTAGTCTATTATATTTTGGAGTTATAAATGTCAAACTTGTGAAAAATTGATGTAATGATATATGCTAGTGTTTTATGGATACATATGTTGCAGTGTTATAGTAGTATTTCAATGTAGCATAGTTAGTGGTTTCACTTCTCTTTTTTTTTCTTTCCAGTTATAGTTAAAGTAATATCCTTTTATGTTGCTTTAACCGTTTTCAATATCATTTGCCAAAATTAAAGCGCTACCTTATAAATATTCATGGATGTTTTATAGGGCAGTAGCTATGAAATTGTTCCCTATGTTATCTATCAACAGTTAAATAAATGTTCCCTATGTATCTACCAACAGTTAAATAAATGTTCCCTATATTACTTGCCAACATTTAAAAAACTGTTGCTGAAACGTTGAGCAACAGTTTAAAAACCGTTGCCTAAATGAGAAACAACAAAACTGTTGCCAATTGATGTGTCAAAAAACCGTGGCCTCTTCCCCTTGTTAAGGCAATGGTTATTGAAATACCGTGGCCTTAAGTGAAAAACCATTGCCTATGGGAATAGGCAACGACCACCTAGAGAACACTTCTTTAACCGTTGCCTAAAGTTTAGGCAATGGTTTTCTTACTTATGATAACGGTTTTTTGTTGTTGCCTAAGGTCCAAAATGTTGTAGTTCGCACAACTGAGAAAGAAAACCCAATCAACTGTAAAGTTATCAAGAAGGTGTTATAAAATGAAATTCTAAATGTATATGTTAAATAAAAAAATAAATGCATTCGATGTACTAAAATATTAAGTTAATACTATTTCTGTTTAAAACATTAGAAAATTAGTATGATAATAAATTAATAAAATCAATCATTTCTTTTAAAAAAATCCTTTTTTTATTATTGAATCCTATCTTTTAGGAGGATATTTATCAACAAAAAAAAGGAGGATATTACAAAATCCTACAAGCTTGACAACCTATCTTAGTACTTTCAATTAGAAGTTATAATGGTTAAACTATTACTATTCAGGTGCCTTCTACCGTGCTCCATCACTTATGTTGGAGCAAGCTTGCTCCTTGTTGACCAACAGTTGTAGACCAACTATTATGCCACAGTGGAATCCACTTATAGAATTTGTCATTTAGTGGTCAACGTATACGTATTTGGTATTTTGAACACCAATTTTTTATTCACCCATTATACAAATCCCATTTGCTAATAGACCCAGAAAATAAAAGACCCATTTTCGGATCAGATACGTACGACCCGTACCATGACCTGCTTATCATCTTCCCAACCCGGTACTCATTTGCCATTGACGCCCAAAAACGATGAGGATAGGCGTCTGTGAGATGTGGCTCTTCTGGTGTAGGGAGGGGCGGCAGTGGCCGAGCTTGTGGCCAGGAACAGTGGTGGAGCATCTCGTATTCGACACAAAGAGGCCTGCCATTGATGCATGAATTCACACTTCACAGTTTCACACCATGACGAGGCTATGTAGCCTCATGAAGCTATCGTTCTTCATGTTCATGATCATCATGAGAGAACAGCCGAAAAACCCAATTAGAGAATGACTTTCTTCTTGAAGATCCAAATCAGAACCAACTCGACGATACAAGGAAGGACGGCGTCAGCTCAAAAGGACCATCAGCGACTAACGAAGGACCAGCATCCACCACTGTACCTGGGTTTTGTTTTCCAAAAAAATAAAAAATGAACAAATATGGGTATCCAAATACTTAATCTTATTTAGATACAATACACCAGCAGTGGTTCATATACAGGAAAATACATGTATTATACATAGTTGATCATGTATTGCTGATATGTCAAATGAAAGCACCCCATTGGTTGGGCAAAATGGTGCAAGGTTGCACCAGCAAAAGTGCTGGGGCAACTTAGACTGAACCTACTATTCATCGAATTGTTGTCAACATTGTATGAGTACAAAACACTTGAAAATCAGAAGAAAAATATAGACTAAGTTTAATTTTCCAATCATTCTACTCATCAATCTTTTAGATGGAGATTTTCCACGCAATGAAAAAACAAAAGGACACGAGGCATTGAAATTTTAGGGCCTACCTTTGCTATATTTTTCAGATTTTGTTATCATTTGTTGTTTTCAAAAATAATTTCAAAACTACCACCTTGTTTTTATTATATTTCCCGTTTTCAAAGATTTGTACAGGAAACAAAAACAGAAAGAAAAAAAAATTGTTTTTAGTGTTCCCTGTACAAATTTTTTAAAACAGGAAACGGAATGTGAACAATGTCGCAGTTCTGTAATTATTTCTGAAAATAGGAAATGAAAACATGAAACTAAAAATAAAGCAACCAGACCCTAGTCTACTTGCTTTGTCTTCATTTTCTGTTTTCATAAATAATTATAAAACTGCCACCTTGTTTTTATTCTGTTTCCTAGTTTTTTTCAGAAATTTGTAAAGGAAACTAAAGACAATTTTTTCTTGTTTTCACTAGTTTAGAACCTGATGAATGATGCATGATTAGTGTTAAATAAGAAGCATTCTCAATGCTTGAGATGTTGATAAGGAAGACAATTTGTACCATACCTATTGGGTACCGGCAAAAATTACCCATGATGTGTAGGGTAATTACCGGCACAACAAGTAAGAGTGCGGGTATGAGTAATTATCAGCAAATATGAATGAGTATGGGTGCGGGTTTGGGTACTATGGTACCCACCCCACCCCGTACCCACTATAAAACTAAAAAATTAACTTGAATCCTAGCTATAAAAATATATATTTCTGATCTCTTTAATTTCCGTTACTATTGGCAATAGACTGTGCATCAAATAGAGGACTCTGTTAATAGCTTAATTAAATTAAATAAGTAATTGGTTAAATATTGTTTTATGAGGCGATTGGCGATTTGCTGGGTGTTGAGGATAGAGATATCTTGTCCCATTTTGGTGCATGTACCACATCATGTTTCAACCAATAATATCGGTTGAGACAAGGTGTGGTACACCAAAATGAGATAGGAGATTTCATCCTTGTTGTTGAACCTTTTGCACTGTCAATGACTATTTATTTAATTCATTAGGTTATCTTCCATTAGTTTAGACTAGTGTTAATGTCTGGAAGGATCAATCACTTATGAACCAAGAGGGATTTCTGGCGAGATCAATTTAACCCATGCCTTTGGCAGGAAAAAAAATATTCATATACCCATTTTTATGATGCTTAAGTACTTGTATAAATTATTTTTTCAAAAGCAACCAGTAATTTTTATTTTATTTTAATATGTTATTACGAAATTGAGTTAGTCATGTAATGCCCAAGGGGGTGTTACACTACATTTGGGTTCTGATGAATTACTTCCTATCTTTACTTTGGCGAGAAGATAACATAGTTGCAATAAGTTAAATCTAATACATATCATTATATTTTTAAAATTTCTTAGGACTCATTTTTTAAAAATTGTGTCTTTTATTATTTTTTTTTAGTGTGAAATTTTGTGTAGGTGAGGCCGATTTTGTGACACCCTAACTCAGGTCATCACATTACTACCCATTTAAGGAAATAAAATTTAATTTGTTGGTTGCTTTCGGAAAATATTGTTTTATTAACGTTCATCTTTTCAAAATATGGTGATAAATTTTTTTCCTTTTAATCCTCAAGACAACAACAACGAAATCAAACCACACATACTTACATATTGTATATAAGTTATACAACTATACTGCCTCATATGTCTTCACACCTATATCATTATCAGTTTAGTGACTCTCAAAACATAACATAACTCCATAGGACCTAAGCTGGTCGTAACTAACTAACACTACCGTCAACTGGAGCAGCACAGCATGCCTTGAACTAGACAGCCTTCTCCTTCTTGTAGAAATCTTATCCCCTGTGCATCTCTGATATGTGTTGTAAGGGTGAGACGCCAATATATGGATTTAACACGATAACTAAATGCTCACACAAAAGAAGACACATACACATATACATAAACATTTCAATTATAGCATACAGTTTATCAGTGGGTTTCACACCCCAAACATCAACATTGGAAAACTATGCATGAATACAGGCCCACAGCCAGAATACAGGCACGCAGCCAGAATTATGCATGAATATAGGCCCACAGCCAGAATACAGGCATGCGGCCAGAACTATGCATGAATACAGGCTCACAGCCAGAATACAGGCACGCAGCCAGAACTATGCATGAATACAGGCCCACAGCCAGAACACAGGCACGCCTGCCAATGCATGCAAAACACTTTTGTTTCATTCTTTTCTTTGTGTTCAATCTTTCTTAGCCGAAGCTCAAAATGGCTTACGACCCACATAATTTTAAAACATCCTTAAAATTTTATTACAACACAGGACCTCACAGTCCGAGTGCTCAATCACGACACCTCTCAACCGATGCACCAGTCAGAGGTTCGTGGTAATAGAAAACATCTTCAATGTTCCAACACAGTATACCTCATGTATACAATATAGGCCCTCAAAGTCCAAATGACTGAGTCCATCACAACACATAACATTAGTACCCCGACGTCTCGGTTACTAAGTCCAACTGTACTTTCAACTCGGTTAAATCAACTTTTGATTTTTGGAAATTCTTTTCCAAGGTAGAAATTCATTATAAAATCCTTAAATAATAACAACTTAGTTTTTCACAAATCAATGAGTCACTTGAGATTTAATTTCCTCAAAATAGGCACTGTCGTTTCGAAAATACTTGCCGTCTACACTTTTCCAAACTTGCCGTCAAATATTATTTTAAGACTTTTCAACCAAAAACTTAATTTTTTACCACTTAATTAATTTTCTAAAATCATGAATAACTTATTTTCACCAATTACGTTTATAAAAGAATATTTTGTAATATTCCGGGTTTCTTATGTAAAATTTAGCAGTGCTAAAATATTTTCACGGTTTTGCGCTCGTTGTGACTCATAATTCCCTTTTCCAGAAATAAATTATTAAAATAATAATATTTTCCAAAACTCCTTATTTTCCTCAAAATAAAATTCCTTTAATATTATATATCAATATTTTGCCGTTAAAACATTGAATATAATTTGTGTAGCTTCTTAAAGCTTTTATCCGATTAACTTTAATTGAGCACTGACCACTGTCAGGCTTCTCACACATCAACCAACAGTTATATCATAGATATTTCCCAGGCAGATCATGCATCATAGCAGTATAATATACAATTGCAATTAATTAAATAACTTAAACATAACTCCACACCAGTACACAGATAAACCACATCACGTAAATAACAAAACCAATAACCACAACCACAACCACATATAAATCATATAAACCACACCACAAGCAAATAGTTATTGAGAAAAATCCCTCAGGTAAGCTCCCCTTACCTCTTGAAGACTCCTTGATGAACTTACAGATTCCTTCGAAATTTCAGTTACCTCGTAAACGTTGGACTCAACTAACCTTCAACCATTACAACCAAATAGTTACAACTCAAGAAACTAAAACATTCTAAACCCTAATACATAGTCACGGCCTCTAGGGTTTTTGAATGACTAAAACTTCTAATCATGATTAAATTATGGATTAATGATCCTTGATTAACCTAAATCATAGATTAGTGACTAAATAATTAAGTTTAAGACTCAAAACTTCTTAACTCTTTTATACATAGATTCGGCCTTAATAGGTTCTGTAACACCCCGATTTTCGCTGCTTCGTAATATCGGTAATAAATATATAAATATATATTTTTATTCGAGACTTAGAAAATGATTTTGGATAAACCAAGGTCATTTCCTTGTTATACTTATTTTCATAAGGTTACAGGGAAGTTTTTGGTTGAAAACTCAGACGGAAGCCGGTCTGCTGTTTTCTGTGTTTTCACTGACAATAAAAGTTTACTGCTCAGAAGATCTAATTTTGAGTCGTGAACGAGATGCAAAATGTTTTTATTGTATTTACTACGATATTGGAGATTTTGAAAATTTTGGTAAAAAAAAATTAAAAGATTATATTTGTGGCGGGCGTATAAGTCGAGATGTCTCTAGGAAAAGCTTGCACCAGATGAATCGAGAAGTCGGCAACGTAGCAGAGATGATGGATTTGACCGACTTGCCGAGTATTTATGACGAGCTTATCTGAGTCATAATGGCACATTTATGACAAAGTTAATTTTTCCTATGAAATGACCATTTTGCCCTTGTCTTTATATGACAATTGCAAGCAAATGCCATTGGAAAAGGTGACTAAAACTTACCCAAAACCCACGGCTCCCAATCCTTCTTCATCAAGTATTGGTTTCTTCTTCTTGAAGTATTGATTTCTTCTTCATCAAGTATTGATTTCTTCTTCATTAAGTATTGGTTTCTTCTTCATCAAGTATTGATTTCTTCTTCATTAAGTATTGGTTTCTTCTTCATTAAGTTGGTTTCTTCTTCATTTAAATAGGTTGTCTTCTTCCTTAAGCCATTTTTCCATTTTCATGTTCTTTGCTCCAAAGAGTTCATAACTCGTCCGATTTTGCATAGCAATTCTGATCAGTTTATATTTTGAATCTCGGAAAACTTTCAACATGAAAGTTGTTCATCTTTCTCTCTTCTTTCCAACGACATAAAGATCATCCAAAACGGACAAGTATGTTAAGAGATATACGCAAAATACTAAAACTGTTCTAAACCCTAACTATGTTCATCTTCTCCCTTAAGTTTCTTAAGAACACCATAAGAAAAACTTGAAGAACATCATCCAAACTTTGTTTTCTTGGATCATCAAGAGGTAATAACTTATTCTCTTGTCATTTGAATCATTTCTTTTCATCACTTTTGTAGATTCATGGCTAAGATTCATATGTTCTTCATTTGTTCAAAGTTCATGGAGCTAGATTCAAAAATTCATAACTAATTCTAGAAAAATCCTTTTGACATGAAACCAATTGCTATGATCTTATAATCATCTCTATTTTCATCATCTAGAAGCACAAGATCATGTGAAATTTCTTTCCCTAATTTCTGGTCATGGCCGAATCTAGGTTAAAATTGTGTTCTTAGGTTTTGTTTCAATTTCATGTCTTGATTCATGATTATATCTTGATAGTTCTTGTATTAAAGTATATAGAAGATCAAAAATCAAACTTGAGCCTATTTGTTTCTTCAAAAACCGAAACCCTAGGTATGAACACTTAATGATTTTGTGATTCAAAAGTTGTTGTAATCTTTGAATCCAACTCTAAGCTTTGTATGTTGATTAAATCCAAGAGTTGATGAAATTTTAAAACTTCTAGCCTATTGATCTTGAAAAAACCGAACCCTAGTTCTTATAATTAGATGGGTTTAGTTCATGATTCTTAGTTCATAATCATGGTTAAAGTGATTAATCGTGCTTAAGTAACTTATGGATCATTAATCCCTAAGTTAATCAAATTTTAAGTTTCCTAACCTAGAAAATTGGGTGAAGCCGAACCCTACCCCCATTGATTTAAGTGTGTTGTTGTTTGATTTTGATTTATTTTGGTTGCAATTCATTATGAAGGAATCGATCGGGTTGGTTTGACCTAAAGCCGACGGAGGAAGCCGGATCAAATCGGGAGATTATTTGAAACCCTTAGTTCGAGTCTTCAACAGGTAAGGGGGGCTTACCTGAGGGATTTTTATTTATAACTATTTGTGTGTAGTATGATTTATATGAATGATATGTGATTGTGGTTATTTGTTTATGTGGCTTACGTTGTGTTGTTTATCTGTGTATCGGTGATTTATCTGCTTTTAATTTATTTAATTATCTGCAGTAGTATATTATGTTGCTATGATGCATGATCTGCCTGGTGATATAATTATGATGATGTTGTTGAATGATGAATGTTGAATGTTGTTTGAGGGGCCTGACAGTGGTCAGTGCACAACCGATTAATCAGATAAAAGATTTAATAAGTTGTGAAAATTATATTCAACGTTTTATGGAAAATGTTGGAATATAATAATGGTGGAAAATATTATTTTGGAAAAATAATGAGTTTTTGAGAACTATTATTATTTTAATAATTTATCAGTGTAAAAGAAATTTGTGAGTCACGGTGAGAGCGTAACCGTGAAATTTTTTTTTAGTACTGCTAATTTTTACGCAAGAAATTCCGAAATATTGTGAAAAGTTATTTTGTGAAATTAATATTCAAAAATACTTTATAAAAATAAAAATAATAAAATAATAATATAAAATAAAAAGTCAAAGTTTGACTTTAAAAATATTTTCTTGGAAAATGATTAACGATGGCAAGTTTTGAAATTTATTTACAGTGAAAGTTTAAAAATAGTAGTACTTGTTTTGAGAAGAAGTTTAATCGGAATTGATTTAATTTTTAAAGCTGAAGTTTCAGTCAAAGAGTTTTCAAGTAGAAATGATTTTCTATAAATGAGTTTTACTAAACGACGATATACAACTTAGTAACCGAGATGTCGGGGTGCTAATGTTCTTATGACGTTGTCTTATTTTGGATTTGTTTTTCACAGACAAAAACGATGTAAAACGATGTTATGGAACTTAATAACCGAGACGTCGGGGTATTAAGGTTCGTTGTGTTGTAGACTGGGTATCTACGTAAAGAAGTTAAAACGTTTTGAGATGTTTTCTATTACCATGAACCTAAGACTGATTGCAACGGTCTAGGGGCTTCGTGATTGAGCACTCGGATTTTGAGGTCCTGTGTTGTTAATAAAAGTTGTAAAGATGTTGAAAACGATGATGCTTTTGAGAGCATTCGAGGTTGAAAACGATGATGCTTTTGAGAGCATTCGAGGTTGAAAACGATGATAAGTTGAAAGTTTTTGAGATCTTTGATGTTTAAAAATGATGATAAGTTGAAAGCTTTTGAGAGCTTTGATGTTTTAAAAACGATGATGGGTCGAAAGCTTTTGAGAGCTTTGACAAATAAAGATATAGCACAAAGAAAAGTGTTGAGAACAAAAGGTTTTTATTGCATGCATTTGGCAGACGTGCCATGATCAAACGAGTGATTACCATACGGTGTCATGGTAGATCATAAAGATGTTCTTATTGTGCCTGGTGGACAATGAGGCCCTATCTACGTTGTGACACCTGTGCCACGATGTTGGACAGTGTGTGATAGGTTTTATACGAGTGATTACCATGCGGCATCATGGTAGATCATAAAGATGTTCTTATTGTGCCTGGTGGACAATAAGGCCCCATCTACGTTGTGACACCTGTGCCACGATGTTGGACAGTGTGTGATGGGTTTTGTCTGCGTGCCTGTAACTATCGAGTCTGATCAACTCATTACGATGTTGGATATATCTCATGAGATTAGGTATGAATGTTTAGATGATGTTTTGAAGTGTTAATGCATAGTTTTTCAACGTTGATGTTTGGGGTGTGAAACCCATTGATAAACGATGTGATATAATATGAATGAGTAGGTTGTTATAAATATGTATATGTGTATATGCCTTCTTGTGTGTTGCGCATTTAGTTATGGTGATAAATCCGTATATTGGTGTCTCACCCTTACAACACATCTTAGAGACGTACAAGGGGTATGATCCCTACACGAAGAAGAAGGTTGTCTAGTTGGAAGCGTGCTGTGCTGCTCCAGTTGGCGGTAGTGTCTGTTTGTTACGACCATCTTAGGTCCTATTATGTTTTGAAGATAAAACTGATGTTGATTTAGGTATGAAAATATATGAGGCAGTATAGTTGTATGACTTATATTCCTTATGTATTTAAGTGTGGTTTGATTACATTGTTGTTGTTGTGGTTGTGAAGTTAAAAGAAAAAAAAATTTATCACCGTATTTTGCAAATATGAACGTTGAGAAAACATTATTTTCCGAAAGTAACCAGCAAATTAAGTTTTATTTCCGCAAACGGGTAACCATGTGATGACCCGAGTTTAGGGTGTCACATTAGTGGTATCAGAGCTGGTCGAGTCTTTCGGGAATGTTGGGAAATAGGTCTATTGTGTGGACGTTGTGTGTTCTCTGATTAAGATTTGTTTGGAATTACTTCTTAGAAGTAATGTGTGGTAATGACTATGTTTACGTTTCAGTTTCTGGTTTTTGGTTTAACTGATTTTGGTTTATAGGTCAGTTATGGAACTAGTTGTTGAACCAGAAGCTGGACGTGGACGTGGACGGGGACGTGGACACGGCCGTGGAAGAGGTCGTAGAGGCGGTCGTGTTGGCGGTCGTGGTAATATGAATGAAGATTATGAAGAAGGAATGGATTATGCAGCTCAGGCAATGGAAAATGTAGCAGCTGCGATTGCTAATCAGACTGCATCTATGAATGCCTATAATCAACAGGCACAAATTCGAGCTGAACAGGCTGTTGAAAGGAAGAATTTAACTGCTTTTAGGCGTCAAAATCCATCACAGTTTCATGGAGATGTGGATCCTGTGAAAGCTGACTTATGGATTCAGGAGTTAGAGAAAATTTTTAGACTAATTCATAGTCCTGAGGGAGTGAAGGTATCTTATGCCACTTTTCTATTGGTGGGCGATGCTGAGTATTGGTGGAAGGGCACCGAACAGCTGCTGGAAGCCGAGAATCAGGAGATTACTTGGGAAGTATTTCGAACCAGCTTCTTAAACAAGTATTTTCCTCAAAGTGCACGAGCTGAGAAGGAGCAAGAATTTTTGCAACTTCAACAGGGAGATTTAACTGTTGGAGAGTACGCGGCAAGGTTTGAATCACTTGAAAAGTATTTTCATTTTTTCCAAAACAACCCAAGCAAAGATTGGAAGTGTGAGCGTTTTGAAAAAGGATTGCGTTTCGAGATTAAGGAATCAGTACTACCATTGGAAATCCGGAATTTCCAAGCCTTAGTCGAGAAGTGTAGGAAGGTGGAGCTGATGAGGAAAGAAAGAGACAATGGAGGAACTGTTGGAGGACCCTCTCGTTCCAAGAACCAGAATCAGAATCGGAAAGAGGAACGAAATCAGCAGAAACCTTATTTCCGTCCATCAGGAAATGACCAGAATCGACAACAACATCATTCGAATTTTGCTGCATCGGGGAGTGGTGGTCAAACGAACCAAAGTCAAGGCCAACTGAGAAGATGCTATAGATGTGGAGATCCAAGTCACATGATGAATACTTGCCCTGAAAAGGGGATTAAGTGTTTCAATTGTAATCAAGTAGGACATTTGGCGAGAGATTGCAATGCGCCAAGGTGTGGACCGACTGTCAATAATACCAATGCTGTCAAGTCAAAGACTACGGGTAGAGTGTATAATGTGTGAGGAGCTGAGACTTCAAACCAAGACGGTAACCTCTTAACTATACTATTTTAATTCGGGTACAATTCATATTTGTTTCGACGGATTGTGTGAGGATATGTTGAAAATTTTCTATTTCTTTTAAATTTCATGATGAAATTCTATATGTTTAGACTATCCTATTGCTGTTCAGGATAGATACTTTCTTGATAAATGGAGTTTTTTGATGAGACTTAGTCTAGTCACTTTTACGTTTGGTAGAAAGTGATTCTGTCCGAATTCTTGACAGACCATAGTTCTTTTAAATTGTTGGCAAGGATATTCTTGTGAGGGAAGAAACTTTCTTAGATTCAAGTTTGTAAATATGTACCGATCATACATTTTTACTTCCCTGAATTTGTTAAAGAATCTTTATGTACAGAATATCCTTGTATTCTAATCAGATTGATGAAATTCTTTTATATACTTTCTTGTGAGAGTATAACTTTGGGATTAAGAGATCCTGTTCAATTTCGAGGACGAAATTTTTTTTTAAGTGGGGTAGTAATGTAACACCCCGATTTTCGCTGCTTCGTAATATCGGTAATAAATATATAAATATATATTTATCCAAGACTTAGAAAATGATTTTGGATAAACCAAGGTCATTTCCTTGTTATACTTATTTTCATAAGGTTACGGGGAAGTTTTTGGTTGAAAACTCAGACGGAAGCCGGTCTGCTGTTTTCTGTGTTTTCACTGACAGTAAAAGTTTACTGCTCAGAAGATCTAATTTTGAGTCATGAACGAGATGAAAATTGTTTTTATCATATTTACTACGATATTGGAGATTTTGAAAATTTTGGTAAAAAAAAAATTAAAAGATTATATTTGTGGCGGGCGTATAAGTCGAGATGTCTCTAGGAAAAGCTTGCACCAGATGAATCGAGAAGTCGGCAAAGTAGCAGAGATGATGGATTTGACCGACTTGCCGAGTATTTATGACGAGCTTATCTGAGTCATAATGGCACATTTATGACAAAGTTAATTTTTCCTATGAAATGACCATTTTGCCCTTGTCTTTATATGACAATTGCAAGCAAATGCCATTGGAAAAGTTGACTAAAACTTACCCAAAACCCACGGCTCCCAATCCTTCTTCATCAAGTATTGGTTTCTTCTTCATGTCAAGTATTGATTTCTTCTTCATCAAGTATTGATTTCTTCTTCATTAAGTATTGGTTTCTTCTTCATCAAGTATTGATTTCTTATTCATTAAGTATTGGTTTCTTCTTCATTAAGTTGGTTTCTTCTTCATTTAAATAGGCTGTCTTCTTCCTTAAGCCATTTTTCCATTTTCATGTTCTTTGCTCCAAAGAGTTCATAACTCGTCCGATTTTGCATAGCAATTATGATAAGTTTCTATTTTTAATCTCGAATAACTTTCAACATAACAGTTGTTCATCTTTCTCTCTTCTTTCCAACGACATAAAGATCATCCAAAACGGACAAGTATGTTGAGAGATATACTCAAAATACTAAAACTGTTCTAAACCCTAACTATGTTCATCTTCTCCCTTAAGTTTCTTAAGAACACCATAAGAAAAACTTGAAGAACATCATCCAAACTTTGTTTTCTTGGATCATCAAGAGGTAATAACTTATTCTCTTGTCATTTGAATCATTTATTTTCATCACTTTTGTAGATTCATGGCTAAGATTCATATGTTCTTCATTTGTTCAAAGTTCATGGAGCTGGATTCAAAAATTCATAACTAATTCTAGAAAAATCATTTTGACATGAAACTATGTCACATCATCATATGTAACTTGTTTGTATGATATTCAATTAACAGTGAGATAATTTTCCAAAATGGAGATCAAAGATTGTCAAGAGCAGATTCTCTGTGCCTTTGTCCAGGAAATCGGATTTCATCTAGGGTGAGTAACACTTTGGATATTTAAATACTTTGGTCGTACTATTTAAGAAAATCTAACCTTATATTTTTATTATTATTGTTGTTGTTGTTGTAGATAATTGAAATGCTTGCATACAAGGTTACATGGAATGAGGCCCGGAATGCAACTCTCACTACTTGGTGTCTACCACCAGCATTTGCAGTATGCAACCAAAATATAAAGAATAATTTGTCGTGAAAGTCAACTTCTGATTATTTTAATAACATAGCCTTTACAACTCACGTGATGACATTATTATTTTTCTTACTAGGTTCAAGTCTTAAGAGGTTATAGTGATGGTGATCTAATAAATGATTATGTTCACTATATAGATCAATATATGCCTAAGACTCCACACCTGACTTTCGTAAGTGTTCATTTTTAATTATAGCATACTGGATACCTATCCTATATTTAATGCATCAATAACACTTTATGCACCACTATGGATTCATCATATTCATTGTTCTATCAATGAAAAAAATGGACACCGGTATCTGTTGGTTATATGTGTCCAACAACGAAAAATGTTTAAGCTAGACACCAATCCAGAGATGGCAAGAAATGTTGAAAGAAAAAAAGACATTGGGGAAGTGGTATGGCTTTCTCAACTTTTAGAAGCAATCCACATGTATATATATATTAGCATTTAAATTTTATTAAATAAATTGGCATCATCAATTAATATGCAACTATAACCAAATCGCTTGGAATTTTTCAGTGTTATATTCTTACAAAGCTCATTGACTCCAGTTACTATCCTAATGAGATGATCCGTACTGGCCATGATTTTGCAAACTGGCCAATATTTGATCCAAAGGGGATTCCAAATTTGAGCCATAGGTAGTCATGGCTCCTCTGCCTACCACTCTTAAGCTGTCCATATTATCAAACATATGATGTAGTCATTTATATCTATTGTATGTGTAATTTTTTATGGCTTTTCCATGTTGTAGCAATAACTCAGCTACATGGGTAATTGACTGGCTAGGGATGCAACAAGGCTTTACTTCAAACCTTATCAGAGTGGTAATGAACCTGTTTGAGTTATTGGTTATAATAGTTGCAAATTATTACATTAGTATGACCCTCACGTGTTTGTTGTTGACTGCCTATTAGCTACATGACAATGAGGTTAGGATCAAGACTGTCGTGGGACTGGTTATGGACCCAGTTAATGAATTACATCGGATAATACAGAGCAACATCGATGTTTTCTGGAAGTATTCTAGGAAATGATACAACTCAGCTTGCCATTTTTGTGAAGCATGGATATTTTGCAACTTCGTTTATGTTTTGGCCATGTAATCCAACCCTGCTTACACATGATACCAAACTAAGTACAAACTCTTTTTGTATAGTTTTGAAATCAAGTTTATGGTTGTTTGCTTTAGCATAACTATGTAACGAGGAAGATGCAATTCCCATGCATTGCCTAAAATGCAAATAGGATAAGGCCAGTTTACTTTAATTGCACTACAAATTATTACAATGCAGCTATGTTTGTAATGCAACAAGACATATTTTGTAATGACTATCCTTATTTCGATCAATCGAGGTATATTTTTTATTTTCCCTTATCAAATCCATACGGTTTGTGTCTAATCCTGTGCACCGTAACAATTATTGCATAAAAGGTTATTTTGTAAATACTACAGCATACTGGATTACCATATCATCCAAGATCATGGCGGGCTTCTGTGATATAAATCAGCGCATGGGCTGGGTAATAGTTTGTTTCTGCATAATATTAAAAGAAAATTCGTAGCTCGATCCAGGTCAAGCCTTGACAATCGCGGCCCGTTTACTGCAGCCTCGGATAGCAATGACCCATTAACTTCTAATTTATGCCACTCCAGATATTGGTCCTCGCGGAAATACAACCCTTCTATCACATTTATTACTAAAAAATTACCCAATATGCACAAGGACTCGTAATGACTTTTTGCCAAATATTTACCGCCAACAAACATAACAGTGGCCCATTAATTATCATTGTATGTCTCTCCTGATATTGGGCCTATCTAACATACATTCCAAGCCAACAATAAAAATGGTCCAACCCCAAACCCATGCTATAAGAGGCATCCTAATGATTGCCTCAACATTAACTAAGGGATGTTTCAACAAAAATTTCCCCCTACCAGAATAAAAATTCTTCCAACAGTCTCCGGCTTAAATGATTTATAAGGTGTAGGTGTAACATGTAGCTATATATTTACCTTTAGCCCTCCTAACTAACAATGACCTCACTAAATTAACATAATCAATATTAATTCATATACCAAGGTCAACTAACAATGACCTACACTCAGTGGTAATTATTCATGCGACACCGTTAATTACATATTCAGCATACATATGACACCCAAAAGGGAAGGTTCTGACTTTTTCGTACTCAATCACATGCAGAAAAACAAAATAAACTAAACATTCATCACCGACCACATAATATACTGTCCAAATTCGGAATCACAATTAAACGACTTCTTAATAAGCACATACAATATCCATTTGAGTCATACCAACCAGCATACCGGGTTCGATATTTATAACTAACATTCTCATGCATTCCACTTACATGTGAATCCTACAAGTAAACACATTTATACTACCAAATCAAATCAAACTGCATCTCATAGCCAAACACATGGCTATTACCTTCCTACCCAACTGAAGATGTATTTGTTGTTTCCGAAGCTTGCATTTGTCCTATCCGGCGAGCATGAGGGTAGGTTTTCCTTGTATGCCCTAATGCCTTGCAACATCCACACCTTGTTCGCTTCTTGTATCCGTGTCCACTGCCAGACGCTACATCGGTTTGTGCATGACCACCACCTGCAACTGGAACCCCAACAAAACCATCAAGAAGGTCGTCCACATTGCTGCCACCATTTGTTTGCTGCTGCCTATACTTACCCTGCAGTTGTTCCAACTCGAAAGCAATCTTATCTCTGATATCATTGAAATCTTCAACAGTCTTTGTTGCATACGTGCAGAGCCTCCAGCAACTGTCTAACAAAGCCGTGTAATGAGCATTATACAATGCATTGTTGCCACTCCTATTACCATCAAGATGTCTACTTTCACTGCCAGCTTCCGCACCCTTCGTCCACCTATCTAATATGAGACCCTTAGGAAGGTGATCAAAATCTAGTAGCACAAGCACACGGAGTATATGAGCACAAGGAATGCCATATGTTTCGAACCCAAGACATGAGCAACAAACTTCAAACTCTCTAGGATACAGTGCCACTTGCCACTTTATCGCCTCGCTACAATTCCTTCTGATCACAAAAATCTTAGAAGTTGCAGTTACTATGTAGTCTAATACATCGTACCCATTCGAGCGTACCAGCCTCTTGCGGAAAACATAAAACATTTCTTTGGTATATGTTACTGAACCAAGCCGCTCCAAATCAACAAACTCAGTTTGCATAACTGGCACGCCATATGCTGATCTGAAATCAGGCTCAACCTCCTTACTTCTAATGTACTCGAGGCATCTCTGGAAATGAAACACAAATTCACTCAACCAGAATCGTGACTGTACATATTTCCCCATGTGAGAATGCAATGACTCACACCGGGACGTCGTCCTCAACCTAGTAAAGAACTTCCCCTTTATATGTGATGTAGCCCACATTGCTTTTTTTTCATACAACTGATGCACCCAATCATTGTTAACCAACCCACACTCCTCCAAAGCAACTCCCCACCTGTCTTCAAATTCACATATTTCTAGGTTTCCAAGCATACATTTCTTAAACAATTGTGTGAACCGAATATCACCTACGTTTGATGTTGCATTCCTGATCAAGTGCCATCCACACAATCTAAGATACGCCTATGGCAATACTATAGCAATTGCATTCTGCATTGCGAGATCACCATTAGTTATGACACACCTTGGGATCTTGCCTTTCATTGCTTGAATGAATTGTTGTAACAACCAAACATATGTTTCTTCTTTCTCATCAGACACTATACCGCACGCAAAGACAATTGTTTGTTTGTGATTATTAACTCCTGAAAAAACAACTACAGGGCACTTATACTTATTTCTACCATACGTTGCATCAAATGCAAGCACGTCACCAAAGACTTCATAGTCAATATGACATATACCATCACACCAGAACAAATGTAGTAACCTACGGTTAGGTCCCACTTTGTGGCTCCAAAACAGAGTTCTGTCTTGAGACCTTAACTCGCTCAGTAACTTCACTACCTCCTTTACATCACTTTGATGCCTGCGTCTATCCTTCTGAATACGATTGTAAATCTCCTTTTTCCTAAAAGCAACATTATGATACGCTCCAGATTGGCTAGCAAATGAACAATAAATCTTAGGAATGCTTATCACACACTTCCTCATGCTCTCCATTTGTGTAAAATCTGCATCTGACATTTTCCTGTGTGACCTTAACAGACCACTATATTTTTCTCCAAGCAAATCATGGTTGTGTTCATCAAAGAACCGTGTAACATGCCATCGACCGCTCTGTACATTTAAGCCAACACGTAACTCAGCCTTACATCCATATCTTGTCAAAACACGATGCTCGCGCTGGCGGTTAGGTAAATTCATGTATTTGCTGTGCAAAACCCCCTCACAAGAACATACAAATTGCTGCCATGTAATTTCTTTGTCCTTGTTTTTACCACGTTTGTTTTTCCTTATACTGAACCCTTTGATTTTGGCATACTCATTATATAAAACATAAGCAATGTCTGCTTCTGCAAAGACCATGTCAATGACATCACTTGCCATTAAACAACTAAAATCTATATCACTTATGTTACGAACAACTGGATCGTCCTCATTATCTTCATCACCGGTTGTAACATCTTCGCCTGCATCATCATCAACCTGGACTTCATCCTCTTCTTGCTCTCCATCTTCATCCAATACATCCTCCCCCGTTTCACTTTATGCTTCCGAATTAGCTTCTTGCTCATATTCACTTTCCTCCAAACTTCCCAAATCTTCTTCCCCATCATTGTGTGTGTCCTCGTCATCCAATGATATGTCTTCTATGCCCTGCAATACATGACGATAAAAATAAGCACCGGCTTTAAACACCTCATTAATTCCAATTTATCGTCGTCATCTCATCCCAAAAAAATCAATACAGCCTATGTTCCCACACGGTGTCTATACATTGTTGCAGTCAGAATATTACCTACATTCAGTTTCGCAAACCATACTAAACATTTTCACTATAAAAACGTTATCAACAGTTTAACACTGATCCGCTGTCGTACACGGGTCAAAAACGAGTGATCAGAAAAAAAAAACCTGTAGTTAGGGCACGACAACTCGAGTATCGTATCTCAAGGACTCTTGGATTATTATTAACCTACAAATCAATTTGGGGGGGGGGGGGTTCAGATTCAATGAGACAAGAATTGATTAAGAAAACGGTGCAATTAAGTGATTATCAATAAGCTGAAACGATTAATCTGCTGTTTCGGTTTCCCAACTATCATTGATTCACATAAATTCCATGTCCTAAGCGGATTCTAATCTCTTTTCGATTGTAGCAGCAATTAGACAAGCGCAATTGACACTATGAGATACATGTTCCTAATTTCCGAATTAAGCAAACGGATTGAAGCTCTCGTGAATTAAGCAAACACGACAAACACACGCGAATTAAGCAAACGCGATCAAGGTATAGGAACATAGAATCATCGAAATTAATCAACACTTATTCTATACAAATTGAATTAAGAAAACAGGGTATATAGCATAATATTGAAAGAGACAAGCAAATTGATCGGGAATTATGGAACCTCAAGTGTCGGCGGAAACCGATTACAGCAGACTAATCCCTGGTGATTAGTTCTCCATCACAAACATAATACAAACCCTTGGAATGGACTAAAAACAATGAAATTTTTTTGATTTGCGTCTGCCCTGGTGCCTTTTATAAATCAGGATTCGCGTCACGGCCGTGACGTATTCTGCCAAGGGCGCGCATTCAAATTCTAGTCTATCACGGCCGTGATGCCAATCACGGCCAGGCCGTGATGCTTTCTGACTTTGGGTGCTGATCTGTCACGGCCGTGACCTCCATCACGGCTAGGACGTGATCAATTCTATTCTTCAAGGTTCTCTCATCACGCTCGTGATGGGTATCGCGGCTGGGCCGTGATGCTCTCTGGTTCTCAGGGTCTTCTCATCACGCTCGTGATGGGTATCACGGCTGGGTCGTGATGCTCTTTGTTCTTCATGGGTAGCTCATCACGATCGTGACCAGTGTCACGGCCTGGCCGTGATGGCTTCTGCTTTAGGTGTCCTTCCCTTTTTGCTCTTCTTATTAACCTGAAAACATGAAATAGCAGTAAATGCTTTATTTGACTCAAAATTAATTAAAATGTACTAAAACTACTTAAGAGACTCAAAATGTTGCTTGAGGACAATTAAATCCAAATTCTAGCGAAAACGAGATTAAGCTCGAGTAATTGGTGCAAAAACCATGGTCTTACTAGTTATAAAACTAGTCGAGTCAGAGGCTTATCAAAATATCCCAAACTTAAACTTTGCTTGTCCCCAAGCACACTAAAACTCAAAAAAGACTCAAACTTGGCAAGCTTAAAGGATTCAACCAATTTCGCACAAATTACATGCAATTTTGTCAAAACAATTTTTTTCTTCAATGTTTTCCCCGTTTTCAACAATGTAATCCCCACATTCATTTACCTTAAACAATTGAGAATTCCATCATTCATGCAATCAGTAATCTGAGTTGAGGATCCAAGTTACACACAAAAGGGAGATCACCAATTTCAAACAATTACCTTCCTCACAAGGGCATTTAATATTTCACTCATTCGCTCAATTTGTCTAGGCTGTCAACTTTTCACTCAATTTCACATTTCAAGAGCACTTCCCATGAATTTGATTTTCATCTCAAACAAAGTCCCCACGAAAACATGAATGCAACATCAAAAGGTCTTTTAAAGGTTGTAATGGGGCCTGGCTAAAGGTAGGATATTCAAAGGTACTAGGCTTAAGTCCCTGGGAACTAAGAGCATGAGCATTTTGACATTTTGTTCTTTTGTTCTTTCTTTTTTTTTTTTTTTTTGACCTTGGATCCAACCTTTATTTTTCTTTTTCTCAACCCATAATGGCATATCAAACCTTGTAGTCACCCCAAACTTAGTTTCTTACAACCCTTGTCTTGCTAAGCATCCATGCTCTCCTAATCCTAAGATTGGGTTAACATGGTTTTTCCAGATTTTTGGCTTATAGCATAAGGTCATCAAGAAACAATAGGCTAATTAGGCTCAATGTGGCTAACTATGGAACATGCATTGGGGATAGTTCTTTTTAGGCCAAGTAGTTATTTCAAATAAAATTTCCTAAATCATTTGATGCAACCACATAAGCATGCAAACCATGAAGAGATTCAAGCAAATCCGGGAAAATGCAACTTAAAAGTGATTCACACAATTAAAAACATGTTGGAGGCTCAAATCCTCACCTGGACATTTTTCCCAAATTGTTTGACCGAGATTCTATCCCTAGTGTGTGCATCCCTTCACCCCAAACTTATCATAAATCATGCAGTCACAATAGAATATCTCAAAGTCCAATTTTCAATTTTTCACATGAGGATCAATTTTCAATTTTCAAAACCTAGGGGGAAATCATCAATAGTCAACAAATATCATGCAATCAATATATGCTAGATTTAATTAGAATCCATTCAAGCTTACCGACACAAGACTCGCACACAAATGACTCAAAGCAACACAAACAAGGAAAACAAAACAAATACAAAACAATTGGTTCCCACCCCCACACTTAAGACATACATTGTCCTTAATGAAAGAACATAAATATAAAATAAGAGTTAGGGAAAGGAGAAGGAGCTCCCTGATCATGTTATAGTGTAGGTGGGCTCTTCCAAGGAGAGCTCTTCAACGGTTGCATCTTCAGGCGCCGAGCTCTCATGGAATAGCTTCAAGCGCTGCCCATTGACCTTAAAAACCTTGTTGCTACCTGCACTTTTTATTTCTACCGCACCATGAGGGAAAACATCAGTAACAATAAATGGGCCAATCCACTTGGATCGAAGTTTCCCAGTCATCACTTTTAGGCGGGAGTTAAACAATAAAACCTGTTGGCCCACAGAGAATTCCTTCCTAGAAATCATCTTGTCATTGAGGTGCTTAGTTTTCTCTTTATAAATTCGAGAGCTTTCATAGGCTTCCAACCTAAGCTCTTCAAGCTGTTGTAATTGGAGTTTCCTTTCAATGCCTGCTTTTTGCATTTCCAAATTACAACTTTTGACCGCCCAATAAGAACGGTGCTCAATCTCTACAGGAAGATGACATGCCTTACCGAACACGAGTCTATAGGGAGACATCCCTATTGGTGTCTTGAAAGCTGTTCTTTGACCCCAAAGTGCGTCTTCTAGACGGCGGCTCCAGTCCTTCCTATTTGGCTACACCACTTTCTCTAAGATATGTTTGATTTCTCTGTTTGAGATCTCAGCTTGCCCATTAGTTTGGGGATGACATGCAGTGGAGACCCTGTGAACAACTCCATACTTTCGGAGTAAAGCTTCCATGGTTCGGTTACAGAAATGAGTGCCTTGGTCACTTATGATAGCACGAGGTATTCCGAACTTACAAAAAATATTGGACCTGACAAAATTTGCAGCAACTCTAGAATCATTAGTCCTAATGGGGATAGCTTCCACCCACTTTGACACATAATCAACAGCAAGTAGAATATAGAGAAAACCAAAAGATGCAGGGAAATGACCCATAAAGTCGATTCCCCACACATCAAACACCTCACAGAAAAGCATAGGTTGTTGAGGCATTTCACTCTTACGAGTGATGACTGTACCTGCTGTCTGACACTCTTTACAAGTGCGGCAAACCTCATAAGCATCTTTAAAAATGGTGGGCCAATAAAAACCTGAATCTAGGATTTTTCTTGCAGTCCTCTGTGGCCCAAAATGTCCCCCTACTTGAGAAGCATGAGAAAAATGCAGAATAGATTCAATCTCATAGTCGGGGACACATCTCCTAATTACCTGATCACTGCCAAATTTCCAAAGATATGGATCATCCCAAACATAATATTTGGCATCACTCTTGAGTTTGTGAATTTGTGACCTAGTTGCACCTGTCGGAAAAACACCAGCAACAAGATAATTAACAATATCAGCAAACCAAGGAGTTACCCCATGTAACTGTAAAAGCTGCTCATCAGGAAAGTCATCCTGAATGGGGGAGGGATCTTCATCCCTCTCTATTCTGCTCAAGTGATCAGTCACTAAATTCTCAGCTCCACTCTTATCTTTTATCTCCACACTAAACTCTTGGAGCAACAACATCCACCGAATCAATCTCGGTTTTACTTCTGGTTTCTTCAATAAGAACTTCAAAGCTGCATGGTCAGTAAAAACAACAACCTTGGAACCTAGCAAATATGATCTGAATTTATCAAGAGCAAAAACAATAGCTAGAAGTTCCTTTTCAGTAGCAGTGTAATTAGCCTGTGCAGCATCTAAAGTCCTAGAAGCATAGTAAATCACATGGGAAGCCTTGCCCACCCTTTGTGCAAGGACCGCCCCCACGGCATAGTTAGAGGCATCACACATAATCTCGAAAGGGAGGGTCCAGTCAAGAGGCTGGATGATGGGAGTAGAGGTCAATGCTTTCTTCAAGAAATCAAACGCCTTTTTTGCAGTTGTCATCGAAGTTGAAAATGACATCATTCTTCAACAAGTTTGACAGAGGGAGAGCTATCTTGCTGAAATCCTTTATGAAGCGCCTGTAAAAACCTACATGACCAAGATGGGTAAGGCAGTGTAGAAATCACCTCAATCTTAGCAGGATATACTGAAATACCTTTCTCATAAATAATATGCCCCAAAACAATTCCCTGTTCAACCATAAAATGGCATTTTTCATAATTTAAAACAAGGTCAATTTCAATGCATCTCTCCAAAACCAGATTCAAACTATGCAAGCATGCATCAAATGAAGAACCATAAACAGTGAAATCATCCATAAACACTTCCATGCAATTCTTAATATATTCAGTGAAAATACTAATCATGCATCTCTGGAATGTGCCAGGAGCATTGCAAATACCAAATGGCATCCTCCTGTAAGCAAAAGTGCCGAAAGGGCACATAAAAGTTGTCTTTTCTTGATCCTCTGGTGCAATGTGGATCTAGAAGTAACCTGAAAAACCATCAAGAAAAAAATAGTGTGATTTACCAGCTAGCCGTTCAAGCATCTGATCGATGAACGGTAAAGGAAAGTGATCCTTTCTAGTAGCCAGGTTCAATCTCCTGTAATCAATGCAAACTCTCCAGCTATTCTGAACTCTAGTGGGGACAAGTTCATTGTTTTCATTTTTTACCACTGTGAGTCCAGATTTCTTAGGTACAACTTGCACTGGACTCACCCAATTACTGTCAGAGATAGGGTATATGATACCCGCATGCAAGAGTTTTGTTACCTCCTTCTTCACAACATCAAGAATCAAGGGGTTAAGTCGCCTTTGGGGCTGCCTAACTGTTTTAGCTCCATTCTCCAACAGAATCCTATGAATACACCAGGATAGGCTAACACCTGGTATGTCGGCCAAGGTCCACCCAATCGCCTTCTTATGCTTCTTCAAAACCTTCAAGAGCTTAGTTTCCTGGTCAAAATCAAGGTTAGAGGAAATTATAACCGGAAGTTTTTCATTCCTCTCCAAATAAGCATATTTCAGATTTTCAGGAAGTGGCTTAAGCTCTAAGGAGGGTGGCTGCTCAATAGATGGTATGTTTGGGGTAGCCGTGCTGTCAAGAACTTCAGCTGAACAAACAGCTTCACTTACACTGTCACCCTGCAAGGCCACATCAATCTCAGCACAAACAGCACAAGGGTCGGTGTTAGTGCAATCAGCACATGAATAAACATCATCAAAACCAGAAATAGATGGAAAATCAGCAGCTGCAACTAAATCATCATAAATGCCATCAACAATTTCAGAGAGTAACTCTATTTGAAAAACAAAATGCTCTTCCAAGGGATGCTTCATAGCATCGAAAATGTTGAATTTCGCAACAATGTCACCAAATTCCATGGACATGGTTCCATCGTCAACATCAATCTTTGTCTTCGCCGTTTTCATGAACGGTCTGCCCAGAATGATTGGTGATCTGGTTGAATTTGTTTCCCCTGCCATGTCCAGGATGTAAAAATCGGCAGGGAAAATCAGGTCATTGACTTGAACAAGCACATCTTCTACTACTCCAATGGGGCAAGCATTGGTCCTGTTTGCCAACTGAATAGTAAGACTTGTATGCTCCAAAGGACCAAGATCAAGATTGTTGAAAACAGAAGTAGGCATGACATTAATAGAAGCTCCTAAATCCAACAAGCAATTGTCGAATTTACTATTCCCAATGGTACATGGAATAGCAAAAGTTCCCGGATCCTTGCATTTCTGTGGCATTGCCTGATTGAGGTCTGAAACGGTAACCTTTTCAGGCACAGGCTTAGGTTGAATGAGGGATGAAACATTTCGCCCCAAATTGACTCTCTCATTACCCTTCAGCCTCCTCTTGTGTATGCACAAATCCTTTAGAAACTTTGCGTATTTCGGAACCTGCTTAATCGCATCAAGGAGCGGAATGTTTACTTCCACCTTTCTAAATACATCCAGAATCTCTCTCTCTTTGTCTTCCTCATCAATCTTTTTATTTTTCAGTACTCTTTGCGGGAAGGGAATTGGTGGCACATACTCTTTCTCAGCTTCGACAACAACAGAAGGTTCAGGTGCTACCTCAACAATTTTTTTATTTTCAAGGGATGGTTCTGCAACCTTTCCGGATCTCAAAGTAATTGCACTCACATTAGGATTTGGGACATTAGGATTCACTACTGGTTGTGCAGGAAGTTGGTTCGATCCTTGAGCTTGCTGCATGTCATTCATCGAAGTGGCAAGCTGTCCAATCTGCGTCTGCAAAGCATGAATACTAGAATCCGTTCGTTGCTGAAACTGGAGATTGTTTGCAGCCATTTGCTTGACAAGGTCCTTTAGTGAAGGTCCGGAAGGTGCAGGGGTGGTCACTTGGGGAGAATTCTGTGGTGGTGCTAGTGGTAACATTGGTTGTTGCTGTTGTGTGGATGAGTTTCCATACCGAAGGTTTGGATGGTTTCACCAGTTGGGGTGGTACTTATTAGTGGAAAGGTCAGGAATGTTGTACCTGTTATGATTGTTGCCTTGATTGTAAAGATTGGCTGTATATGCTTGAGGCAAATCAGTGACCGACTCATCTTTCAGAATGGGACATGTATCGGTCAGGTGTTCAGGAGAAGTACAAATACCACACAACCTTGCTGTTTGAGCTTTATCCACTGCCAACTGCTTCACTAAAGAAGTAAGCTCATCAAGTCTGGTTTCAAGGGCTTTGTGGGAAGAAGAAACATGGACCTCATTCACACCCCTTGTTTCGACAGAATTGTTCCTGGTTGTGAACTATTGGGAGTTGAGTGACATGTTCTCAATCAATGACTTGGCGACAGCTGGAGTATTATCAACAAGTGCTCCCCCGCTAGCAGCATCTAAAATGTTTCTGTCCATTGGTAGCAATACCTCATAAAAGTACTGAAGAAGCAGTTGCTCGGAAATCTGGTGTTGAGGACAACTGGACACTAACTTCTTAAATCTCTCCCAGTACTCGGCCAATAAATCATTGCCTTGTCTAATACCACATATCTCCTTTCTGATTGATGCAGCTCTGGAGGCAGGGAAGTATCTCTCTAGGAAGACTTTCTTCAAATCATTCCAGGTTGTAACGGAATTCGGCTCAAGATAATACAACCAGTCCTTCGCAGCACCTTGAAGTGAGAATGGGAAGGCTCTCAGCTTGATGTGGTCTTCTGTTATTCCTTCAGGTCTCAAAGGTGTAGAGCAAACAACTTGGAATTCTTTCAGATGCTTATGCGGATCCTCACTTGCAAGACCACTAAACCTTGGCAACAAGTGTATTAAACCAGATTTCAATTCTAAAGGAGCAACGACATCAGCATATTCAATACACAAACCATTGTAATTAACATCAGGAGCAGCAAGCTGTCTTAGTGTTCATTGATTAGCCATGTTACCACTATTGGTTGGTGAACTAGTGCTAGCCTGAATTGCTCTACGGCGTGTGTGAAAGGTTCTCTCGATTTCAGGATCAAGATCAAACAGGTTAGAACAACCAGACCTAGTAGCCAGAACTAATTCTGAAATTAATCAACAAATCTATTAATAACAACAAGAGTCCTCGGCAACGGCGCCAATTTTGATCCGCTGTCGCACACGGGTCAAAAACGAGTGACTAGAACAAAAACTGTAGTTAGGGCACGACAACTCGAGTATCGTATCTCAAGGACTCTTGGATTGTTATTAACCTACAAATCAATTTGGGGGGGGGGGGTCAGATTCAATGAAAGAATTGATTAAGAAAACAGCGCAATTAAGTGATTATCAATAAGCTGAAATGATTAATCTGCTGCTTCGGTTTCCCAACTATCATTGATTCACATAAATTCCATGCCCTAAGTAGATTCTAATCTCTTTTCGATTGTAGCAGCAATTAGACAAGCGCAATTGACACTACGAGATACATGTTCCTAATTTTCGAATTAAGCAAACGGATTGAAGCTCTCGTGAATTAAGCAAACACGACAAACACACGCGAATTAAGCAAACTCGATCAAGGTATAGGAACATAGAATTGACGAAATTAATCAACACTTATTCTATACAACTTGAATTAAGCAAACAAGGTATATAGCATAATATTGAAAGAGACAAGCAAATTGATCGGGAATTATGGAACCTCAAGTGTCGGCGGAAACCGATTACAGCAGACTAATCCCTGGTGATTAGTTCTCCATCACAAACATAATACAAACCCTTGGAATAGACTAAAAATAATGAAATTTTTTTGATTTGCGTCTGCCCCGGTGCCTTTTATAAATCAGGATTCGCGTCACGGCCGTGATGGCCATCATGGCCAGGTCGTGACGTATTTTGCCAAGGGTGCGCATTCAAATTCTAGTCTATCACGGCCGTGATGCTTTCTGACTTTGGGTGCTGATCTGTCACGGCCGTGACCTCCATCACGGCTAGGCCGTGATCAATTCTGTTCTTCACGGTTCTCTCATCACACCCGTGATGGGTATCGCGGCTGGGCCGTGATGCTCTCTGGTTCTTAGGGTCTTCTCATCACGCTCGTGATGGGTATCACGGCTGGGTCGTGATGCTCTCTGATCTTCATGGGTAGCTCATCACGGCCGTGACCAGTGTTACGGCCTGGCCGTGATGGCTTCTGTTTTAGGTGTCCTTCCCTTTTTGCTTTTCTTATTAACCTAAAAACATGAAATAGCAGTAAATGCTTTATTTGACTCAAAATTAACTAAAATGTCCTAAAACTACTTAAGAGACTCAAAATGTTGCTTGAGGACAATTAAATCCAAATTCGGGCGAAAACGAGATTAAGCTTGAGTAATTAGTGCAAAAGCCATGGTCTTACTAGTTATAAAACTAGACGAGCCAGAGGCTTATCAAACACCTACCAAACTATGCAATCTAGGTATTTGTTTTCATGCATTGTGTCTGCATTTTTCCTCTTTTAAACCAATAATTCTTTCAACCCTAACGACACTAAAAAAAACTTACTACAATTAAGGAGACCCAAAATCGTTAGTGTTTAACTAATACGCAACTCTTTTGCAACATCCACGTACATTTAATTTTAACATTTACACACAAATTGGGGTTGGGGTTACCTGGAAGGGGGTAGGTTGTGCCAGCTGATGAGTGTGATTCCACCTCATCTTTGTCCATCATTTTGCATGCATTTTCATGTAGTTTAGGCATATTTTTATTAGATTTTAGGTTAATTTTCCTTTGGAACGGGTAAGGCGGTTTTCGTGTGTTGTTTTGCAGATATAAAGGGTAAATTGCTCAAGATCAACCATGATGAAGTTTGGATGAAGATGGAGTTTTAAAACTGAAGAAAATGAGCCAAACAGAGCCCATCACGGCCTAGCCGTGATGCCCATTACGGCCATGATCGAGCAAAACTGAAAAAGAAGAAAGGCTGAAGTCAGAGTCTGTCACGGCCTGGCCGTGATAGCCATCACGGCCGTGACCCAAAACCACCACAAGTCAGAGCACATCACGGCCCAGCCGTGAAATTCATCACGGGCTATGAAGCTGAGGGCTCGCGTCGCGAGAAATTGAATTTTCCAGAATTGGCAAAGGCAGAGACCGTCACGGCCAGGCCGTGATGGCCATCACTGCCGTGACGCGCTTTACTTGGATCTGAAGAAACCGAAATAGATCAGATTTTGAGTTGGTTTGGGACTCTAACTTCCCCATTTCTATAAATATGGACCAAGGCATCAGAAACAGGGGAGGATGAGACCTTTGGGGCCACTACTCTAGGCATAGATTTAGGATCTCTTTCTTCTTCTCCTTCTTCTCTTAGTTATTTTCATGTTATTTGTAATCATGCCTGTCATCTCCATGGCAAGGCGTGAGTAGTAGCATAGTTTCTAGGGATTAGGGCTCTGCCCAAGTTTGTTTATGATGTAAATTTGATGTAAACTCTTTGTTAATTACGATTTACTTTAGATCTGATTTCTAGTGTTTAATCAATCGTAAAATCGGCGACCGCTTATTTGCGTGACGTAGACGTTCTAAGGAGGAACCTAGCGGTGAACTTAGGATTTCTAGTGTGTTTCACACGTAAAGTTCGGCGGCCGCTTATCAGCGAGACGTAGATATTCTAAGGAGGAACCTAGCGGTGAACTTAGGTTATTTGCATGACTTAGACATTCTAGGGAGGAACCTAGCGGTGAACCTAGGTGTCGGATCTATAGAGTCAGACTTGGGACTGAAATCACGAGAGTTAGAAGCCGTCCCTCGAGGATCAACGAGTTGTCACGAAACGCAAAGGGTTCAATATGGGATCGACTACCACGAGTAGTAGGGTCGGGTCAATTGGGCACGGCTTTTGTAACCCGAGAGGGAGCTTAAGCTATCAGAGGATAAACTCGCCTTCAAGGCAATTTCGCTAATTAACAAGGGTAATCAACTTCATAACGTAAACGATCTTGTGGTAACCTAAATCCCTAGGAACCCATTTAGATCTGAAAAATCAAAAAGATTTGTTTTCTGTTTTGTTTGATTCTGTTTTATCTCTTAAATTCAAATTCAAAAACCATTTCAAAAATATAAAAATCTTTTTAAACAGTCCAGATCTAATCGATTTGATAATTAGTTGCGATTCGAGAACACAGTCTCTGTGGGATCGATATCTTTTATTACTTGGCGACGATCCGGTACACTTGCCGGAATCGCACGTGCATTCGCACGCTATCAAGTTTTTGGCGCCGTTGCCGGGGACTGTGCCTTTTCGAATCTCAATTCAAATTTTGAATTGATTTTTCTGGACCTTTTCTTTTTATTTGATTTTTATTTCTGAAATTTAAAAAATTAAAAAAAAATCAAAAATTTCTTTTCCTTCTATTGTATCCATCTCTCTGTGTGTTATATGCAAAGATCTCTAAGTCTTGGGAGCCTTAGTGAGATTGATCCGGAGATCGAGAGGACCTTCCACAGACGTAGAAGACTACAAAGAGAGGGAGAAAGGTTGAGTCCCGTTCCACTCATGGCGAATCAACCGGATACAAAACCTTTGAAGGACTACGCAGCCCCAAATGCGAGAGGCTTGCGAACTGGGATTGCAAGGCCAGAGATTGAGGCGGAAAACTATACCATACCGCCCATGCTAATCAACATGATTAGGCAACATCAATTCGGAGGATTGCCTTCGAAGGACCCAACCGATCACATAGAAACATTCTTAGAGTTCACCGACGCAATCCGGATTCATGGAGCCTCAGTCGATGTTGTGCGTTTGAGACTGTTCCCCTCATCTCTCACTGGAAAGGCGAAGGCCTGGCTAAAGCAAATCCCCGCTAACACTTTGACCACTTGGGACCAACTGGAGCAGGCGTTCTTGGAGAAATTCTTCCCTCCATCCAAGACGGCCTACATAAGAACCCAGATCACCGGCTTCTTCCAAAAAGACGGAGAATCATTATCGGAAGCTTGGGATCGATACAAGGGACTGCTGGAGTCGTGCCCACATCACGGACTCGAGAGGTGGTTGATAGTGCACACCTTCTATAACGGATTGGACTACTCTTCGAAGGTGTCACTAGATTCTGCAGCCGGTGGAGCGTTTATGAATAGGCCTCTCACTGAGGCATTCAACATCATCGAGAATGTCGCCACCAACTACCACCAATGGGGATCCGAAAGAGGTAATAACCCGAACAAGATTTCGGGGGGTAAGTTTGAGGTAAATAGCACAGATCTTATTATGTCAAAGATAGACTCACTTAATAAACGTTTTGATCGGCTGGAAAGAGCTAATGTGAGTGCATTAGGTGCTACTAACCTTGTTTGTGAGATTTGTGGAATGCAGGGACATGACATGATGGGATGCCCACATGGATCCGGCGCTTCGGGTGAGCAAGTAAACTCTTGTAACAACTATTATGATACGAACCCGAAGCTGCCCAACTATGCTCCCCCAAATCCCTACAACCAAAGAAGGAACAACCCTTACCTCTCTTACGGCAACTACAGCAACACACTCAACCATGAGTTCCAAGAAGGTCAAGGTAATAAGAGGACCACACCGGGGTACCCTCAGGTACAAAGATCTAAACTCGAGACTTTATTTGAAAGTTTTGTCGAAACTCAGACAAAACAAAATGAGGAGTTTAGACAACAAGGAAGGGCAGTGAGTGAGGCAATAAAGGATCTAGCATCTAAGGTAGACAACTTAGCAACTCATAACAAGATGCTAGAAACCCAGATTGCCCAACAAGCCAAGCACGTACTCGAGACCTAAGGGTGCATTCCTGGGCAACCCAAGCAAATCCCAATGAGCATTGCAATGTCATACACTTGAGGGATGATAAGCTTGGGGTGGGGGTAGCTGAAATGGACGTGGAACCGGAGGAGGACACGAACGAAAAAGAAGAGCCAGAACCGAAATATGTCCCTCCACCACCGTACCAACCCCCGATACCTTTCCCACAGAGGTTGGTCAGGAAAAAGCAAGTAGATGTAGAGACTAAAATGCCTACTAAACTGAAAGACCCAGGTAGTTTCTCCATCGCTTGCTCGATTGAACAAGTGCAAATTGACCAAGCCTTATGTGACCTAGGGGCTAGTGCGAGCTTGATGTCCCTCACTATCATGGAAAGGTTGGGAAGCAAAGAGTTGAGACCATTCAAATTCCCCTTACAAATTGCGGATGGCTCAACTAGGACTCCTCTAGGCATACTAGAGAATGTTCCTGTAAAGGTAGGGAAAATTCTCATCCCTACCGACTTCCTGGTATTGGACATGAAAGGGAATTCTAAATTCCCCATCATTTTAGGAAGGCCATTCTTGGCAACCGCTGGAGCATTAATAGACGTAAGGAATGGCAAACTCTCTCTAAATGTAGAGGAAGGTAGGGTAAATTTTCAGTTGATTAACTCTTGTAAGAACCCTCCTTTTGAGAGCCATGTGTGCAGAATTGATGTAACGTCTCCAGCGGTAGAGAAAGAACTTAGCATGGAAGCAACCCCAAAGATATGCATGGTTGGAGATGCACCCGGTGGTGAAGTTGGAATTGCTGTCCATGCAGAAACAATACTTCCGCCGGGAGGAAGGAAGGCTAGGAAGCTCCGAGAGAAAAGAGCAAAGCGGAAGCGTTCATCGGCCGTATGAGCAGAAAACGGCTATTTGAAGGAGCTCCATGGAAAAGAAGTGTTCCTGCACTTCTACGCCCAGCCGACCCCGGTTGACTTGAGGAAGTATGGTCAAGCTTAAGACCATAAATAAGCGCTTCTTGGGAGGCAACCCAAGTTTTCTTTCCCTTTTTCCTTTTGTTTTTGATTTAACCTCTTGAATAATTTGAGAAGATCAAGAGGCAAAAATATCATTAATAAGTTTGTCTAGTGTTTTCAGGTTGAGAAAGAGAAGAAGAGCATAAAAAAATAAAGTCGAGGGTCATCACGCCCGGCCGTGACAAGTGGTCACGGCCGTGATGAACTAAACAAGAGCACAGAGAGCATCACGGCCTAGCCGTGACAACCATCACGGGCGTGATGAGTAGGATGCCAAGATCAGAGAGCATCACGGCCTAGCCGTGATGTAGATCACGGCCGTGACAGGGCAACTCCTGAGGATCAGAAACGATCACGGCCTGCCCGTGATAAGCCTCACGGCCGTGATACAATTTCTACCCAAGTTTTGACTGGAATGTGAAGCCAACACCCGCTACCGACTCTGTAAGTTGTTCCATTTTTCCCCTCTCTCCGACTTGATTATTTACATTGGAGACAATGTAAGTAATCAAGCTTGGGGTGGGGGTATTTATTTTTGCATTTGCATTGTTGCATTCATGTTGCATTCACATAGGCTTAGATTGGTATGATCACATTCTCTAGATTTCCCCTCACTTAGAACATGCATCCGATTGTAAAAACTTGGAGCCAAATGAATTGAGATAGTGAATTTTGAACCCAATTTTTCATTATTCTTGTGATATGGCTAAAAATAAAAATTCTTGAGATAATCATTTGATAGTTGATAATTAGCATGTGGTTCCTTAAACTTGTGTACCTCACTGATTTTTGAACTACTAAATGTAAGATTTTGAACCAAAAAGGGTATTCACTAAATCTACCCCATTTCTTGTGATAGAGTGATTTAATTCCTCAATGACTGTATTTTCTAGAACTTGACTTGAAACCATTTCAAAACTTAAAATTTTCTGAAAACATTTTTGAATATGATTGAGGCACTAGGTATTTTTCCGGCCTCCCGAGCTTTGAATGATAAATGCTACCCCTTAGTTGCCCAATTTTGAGCCTAAAGAAAAAAAATACTTTTCTTGGTACCATGAATAAATTTGATAAATAATGTTTGGTATGGCACCTTTTAAAGTATTACAAAAAAAAAAACAAAGGCAAAATGGTAGTTGGAAAAAGAATGGGATGAAAATATTTCTCTTGAGCTAAATCTCCCCTTCTCCAAACAAATAAAAATGAAATAAAAAAAAATAAAAAAATGGAGAAGGGGATGACAAAAAAAGTGAGAAATGAAAAGAAAAAGAAAAAAAAATTAAATGAAGGAAGAAAGGTGGAAAAGTAAACCAAAGCCCAAAAAGAGGTATTTTAGAAGGTGTCATACTTTGTAATGTTTGATAATCTATCTAGCCTTCTTGAAAATTCCCTTTCTTTGATTTTCCCACCTAACAATAAATCCCATGGCCACATTACAACCAAAGGAAAAGACCTCTTGATTCTTAAGTGTTTTCTTAAATAAAGTAGAGATTTGGTTAATAGTCAAGCCTATGGTAAAATACTTTACTTGAGGAAATGGAGTGAATTGTCATAAACCCTAAAACACTTGAGTGAGGTGAGATGAGTGCCCAAATCAGTGAGGACATGAACTTGAAGAACCTAAGCTTCTAATTGGACTTGAACTTGATTATCTCTTGAATGCTTATTAAAAATGCCTATTACTTGGATTAGCTTCTAGGGTTTTTGGTTCACTATCCATGCTTTGAATGATTTATATCTTATGGCCTGAGTAATTGCTTGAGGACAAGCAAAGTTTTAAGCTTGGGGTGATTTGATGAGTGTGATTCCACCTCATCTTTGTCCATCATTTTGCATGCATTTTCATGTAGTTTAGGCATATTATTATTAGATTTTAGGTTAATTTTCCTTTGGAACGGGTAAGGCGGTTTTCGTGTGTTGTTTTGCAGATATAAAGGGTAAATTGCTCAAGATCAACCATGATGAAGTTTGGATGAAGATGGAGTTTTAAAACTGAAGAAAATGAGCCAAACAGAGCCCATCACGGCCTAGCCGTGATGCCCATTACGGCCATGATCGAGCAAAACTGAAAAAGAAGAAAGGCTGAAGTCAGAGTCTGTCACGGCCTGGCCGTGATAGCCATCACGGCCGTGACCCAAAACCACCACAAGTCAGAGCACATCACGGCCCAGCCGTGAAATTCATCACG
This sequence comes from Sophora flavescens, assembly GCA_030762895.1. Taxonomy (NCBI): domain Eukaryota; kingdom Viridiplantae; phylum Streptophyta; class Magnoliopsida; order Fabales; family Fabaceae; genus Sophora; species Sophora flavescens. Next base: position 231,777,697 of record CM061065.1, read on the forward strand.
GGCTATGAAGCTGAGGGCTCGCGTCGCGAGACATATCTCGCGTCGCGAGAAATTGAATTTTCCAGAATTGGCAAAGGCAGAGACCGTCACGGCCAGGCCGTGATGGCCATCACGGCCGTGACGCGCTTTACTTGGATCTGAAGAAACCGAAATAGATCAGATTTTGAGTTGGTTTGGGACTCTAACTTCCCCATTTCTATAAATATGGACCAAGGCATCAGAAACAGGGGAGGATGAGACCTTTGGGGCCACTACTCTAGGCATAGATTTAGGATCTCTTTCTTCTTCTCCTTCTTCTCTTAGTTATTTTCATGTTATTTGTAATCATGCCTGTCATCTCCATGGCAAGGCGTGAGTAGTAGCATAGTTTCTAGGGATTAGGGCTCTGCCCAAGTTTGTTTATGATGTAAATTTGATGTAAACTCTTTGTTAATTACGATTTACTTTAGATCTGATTTCTAGTATTTAATCAATCGTAAAATCGGCGACCGCTTATTTGCGTGACGTAGACGTTCTAAGGAGGAACCTAGCGGTGAACTTAGGATTTCTAGTGTGTTTCACACGTAAAGTTCGGCGGCCGCTTATCAGCGAGACGTAGATATTCTAAGGAGGAACCTAGTGGTGAACTTAGGTTATTTGCATGACTTAGACATTCTAGGGAGGAACCTAGCGGTGAACCTAGGTGTCGGATCTATAGAGTCAGACTTGGGACTGAAATCACGAGAGTTAGAAGCCGTCCCTCGAGGATCAACGAGTTGTCACGAAACGCAAAGGGTTCAATATGGGATCGACTACCACGAGAGTAGGGGTCGGGTCAATTGGGCACGGCTTTTGTAACCCGAGAGGGAGCTTAAGCTATCAGAGGATAAACTCGCCTTCAAGGCAATTTCGCTAATTAACAAGGGTAATCAACTTCATAACGTAAACGATCTTGTGGTAACCTAAATCCCTAGGAACCCATTTAGATCTGAAAAATCAAAAAGATTTGTTTTCTGTTTTGTTTGATTCTGTTTTATCTCTTAAATTCAAATTCAAAAACCATTTCAAAAATATAAAAATCTTTTTAAACAGTCCAGATCTAATCGATTTGATAATTAGTTGCGATTCGAGAACACAGTCTCTGTGGGATCGATATCTTTTATTACTTGGCGACGATCCGGTACACTTGCCGGAATCGCACGTGCATTCGCACGCTATCACCAGCCTATACCAGTAGACGAGATCAACCTTTAATTTGTCGAAATTAAGAACACTAACCTGCAGATCTATCGCTTCCTCCATTGGTCGACGAGATCGGAAAACAGAGCAAATCCTACGAGTTTCATTGTCAATGAAATCAGCACCGCAACCAGCTCTTGCAAGGGACGACCTTTAACAGAAAATCTTACATTCAAAAACCCATACCACCGCAACTATGACGGCCATTGACAATGGCAGGATCAGACGAAATAAATGTCTTCGTTTAGTGAAAGTTAGGGCACCCACTCACTTTTTTTCCCTTTCCTTTTTAATTTTGAAATTGTATTTTCATTTAATATGTCCAAAAGTACACCAACTGGAAATTGTAGCATGGAATCGACTGATTCAATATTATTTTAAATCGATATCCGCCCATTAATTACCGGCCACTCTCTACGCCAATCAAATTTTCACTGGTGATGCAAACTCACCTTACACACATGAGGATTGAAGACTGGCCCGCCGAAGTGATGACAACTGAAGTAAAACCCCTTTTATATGCATCTCCAATCCAAAAGTCCATACTCCATAACGCCAGCTGAAGAAATATGATGGCATCCTCCGTCTTCACACTTTTTATATCATCGTTCATCCTTTCCACTCTCTTTCAGGAACCCACGCATGCCCTCAGGAAGGCAATCATCGATCCTTTCATTTAACTATTCAACTATTGCATTGCATTTATCTGATGCAGTTGCTCTCTTCCAAATTTACATTTCACTGACCTACCTTACAACATTTGTTACATCTTAAAAGCTGTTAATTTGTTTGCTTTTGATATTCTATGTTGTAGTCTTACATCGTGTACTTGGGAGGACACTCTCATGGTCCAGACCCTTCACCTAGTGATCTAGAATCAGCCACGAATTCCCATTATGATTTACTCGCTTCAGTCTTCGGAAGGTATGGTAGAATTATTTCTAATAATTCTTGTGTGCTATAATCAATTGTGGTTTTTGGTTTACGAAAAATGGGCTAATGTCATGATTCATTTGATGATGCTTAAGCCCGCTAATTTGGTGATCTATTTGTAATGGGCAATTGGCACCTAATGATCTAATTTGTGTGGGTGATAGTGTAGGCCTTAACCTATAAGCCCGTAATGGGAGGTGCCTAGGGTTATTGTTACTATTATATATAGTTGGCTAGGTCCCCTCTTCCATCACGGATATTATAATCAGTTGCTCCACGGCTTGCACCATTGACGGCTGACGACTGTGAATTGGGAGTGCGTGAACAGGCAGGGGAAGACTTCGTCTTTCAATTTCAGGACCTAGAGTTGATGAGGAACCTACCGTGTTGATGAAAATTCTACAGTTGTTTTTGTAACCATATCTTCAACAAGTAAGTACCAAATCAGTGTTCTAATTTCATATAATGTGATTCATGAAGCTTCAATTTTATCTCACACTTGGTGTCAGAGCCATCATTATATGATTTAGAACCTGATTCTTTAACATGATCATGTTTTTAATTTTGTTGAATTTTCTGGTTCCTATTTTTAAGGTATTTTCGAATTATCATGAGATTTATAGTGAAAATCGCTTTTTAAAAAAAAAATTAGGACTAATGACCAAGAGGCTTTTGTAGAGCTTGTTTTCATGAATCTATTGACATAAGAATCACGTATTTTTGTTCATTATGGAGAAACAATTTCGTAAAATACAGTGGGGTTAGGGTTCATGGAGACTTGCGTTTTTTGATGCTTGAAATTGCATGAAATTGGTATTTAAAATTGGGGCTTTTGTCCTAGATTAATTAGAAGCTTGTTTATGAGTAAAACCCACTTAAAATCACGTGAAAAAGCGAAGAACTGGAGCAGCAGCCGCATGACCCGCATATGCAACCTGTTCTGGTCGGGTCAACCCGCTAGAGGAAGAAGAAGACCTATAAAAAAAGGCTAAATTGCAGTTTTGGTCCCCCTGTTTTTTTAATTTGGCGAAAATGGTCCCCCAAATTTTTTTTTTGGCGAATTTGGTCCTCTTAAAAATCAAATGTTGCGAAAATGGTCCATCCGTCAGGATTCATTCCAAACAGTAATGGAGGTTGGTGATGTGTACTGCCAACTAATATTTAAAATATTATTGAATATTATTTTTAAAAAATAAGAAATAAAAAAATAAAAAAAAGGTTACTTTGGTCTTTGGATAAAGAACCACAGAAGTCTAATAGCGTTCCCATGTGGGTTTCCTCCCTTCATCGTCTTCAAGCTTCTTCATTGCAGGGCCACAATCGCGTCTTCTTCTTCGTGCTTCTTCCTCCATTATCATCATCTTCGAGCTTCGATCACCATGGATGGAAAACCCATACCGGTGGAGATAGAGAAACCCATGCCTGTCGAGAAGCAGAAACCCATGTCAGCGGAGACGCAGAAATCCAAGCCGGCGAGACAGAGACGCAGAAACCCAGCTTCCACCATCATCGTGGTTCCTTGATTTATGATACAGATTGACGGAGCAGAGAAGAATGAGGGAACATTTTGAGAAAAAACAAACGCACATACACAAGGAGGGGCATAGAAGAATGGGGGTCAATGCTTAGAGATATCAATGAGCTTGATTTTTATCTGTATGGTAAGGGGTCTCATTGATTTGTAATTTTCTCAGAAATACAGGGGTTCTATAGTTCAAAAATTAGAGAATGTGTAGGTGCTGTTTGGGGTTCTGTTGTTAGGGGTTCTGGTTTTCAACAAATTGAGAATGTGTAGGTGGTGTCATCTCCTAAGTTTCGCAGACAAAGAATCGAAGACAAAGTGAAGAACCCTAGCCCCACACACAGTCACGATCGAAGAAGAACCCTAAGTTTTGCTCCAAATTTAAAAATAGTTTTTCTCCAAGAAACCCACATAAAACAGCCCTGACCCCGACGCCACCAACCTCCATTACTATTTAGACGGAATCCTGACGGATGGACCATTTTCGCAACATTTGAATTTTAAGAGGACCAAATTCGTCAAAAAAAAAAGTTGGGGGACCATTTTCGCCAAGTTGAAAAAAGAGGGGGACTAAAACTGCAGTTTAGCCAAAAAAAAGTTTAAAAAATTTGCAGGAATTTCGGTGGTGAATTTCGAACCCGAGACTTGTATGCACAGTGCAAATATATGTGACCACAAGGGCGCTGTGTAGTTAGATATTATGAAATGCGTTATTTGTTTTATATAGCTTCTGCTACGTGCCATATATTTTATTATGACAGAATTGGAATTTTTTTTAAAACAAAATAAGTAGCACATTAAGTATTATGATGTCAGCATATATATATATATATATAATCAATTATGATGTCAGCATTATTCGGTTATAGTTCTAATTTAATATTGAACTATTGAAAAGTTTTCTTAATTTATCAAACTTATTTGGATTAATGTTTGAGTATGTGCTATTTTATTTTGGGAAATTAATTTTCTCTTGTTGTTGACAAGTGACAGAAGTGGTGCTTAATTATATGAAAGGTGAAATTTTAATTACCTTCTAGTCATTAGTCGATGCACGTCATATTGAAACTTGAAAATGCAAATGCTTTCATGTATTTTAATTGCATATTGAAGTTAATTAAACATGTTTTAATATGTTTACTTATTGAACTGTATTTTATCATTAAAACTGTTTAAGTGTAAAACATGTATGGAATGCTCTTAATATTGATGTGACCAGTATGGGTGCTATTTTTGATAAAATACCTTTGGGTCATGGTTTGGCAAGAGAAAAGTGATTCTTGTGCAAGAGTTTTCATTAGTTGCTATGGGTCGTCACCGCCTAACTGGGACCACCTATTTCAATTGATGGAAATTTCTTAGTAAGTTGAGGAATGTTTTTAATCATGACATGCAGTTACCTGCCCAAAAGGGGTTATTGCGTGTTATGATTGGAAGTTCACTGTAGATGGAGTTAATGGGGAATGCATTGGGCTAAGGAATTTGTCTGCCCAAAGGGGACAACTTTCTAAACTCAGTGTGTTATCATTGATTAACTCATCTGAGGTTTTGACCTTAGTTGTGACCTTATGGTTTGTGCATTCTGCCCAAAGGGGAATGTACTATTTTATTAGCCTCATTGTGATAGCATCTTTTACTTGGGCTATATCTTGCCATATTATATGTTCTAATGCATTCGTGTTTTATCTTAGCAGTGACCTTTTCCTGTGAACAATTGTTTTGCTTCAATTGATTTTTTTTTATTAGCTCAAACTATAACAAGTGGAAGTAAGACTTGATTTTCTCCCATGGGAATTGTTGATATTTTATATGAGTATTATTATTGTCATCTAACGTTTGATTTTATGAGCCATTTGAAAAGTTATATAAAGTTGATGATACCATTAAATTGGCTTTCACTTTTGTTGGCTCTACACACAAGGTTAAGCGCACGGTCTCACAGGTTAGTTATAAAATAAATATTTTTTTTCTTCTTGTCATTGATGTATTGTATATGTATTTATCTACAAGAGTGTGGCATTCTTTTAGAATGTTGTGACATGAAAATTATTGGGCTCCTTTATTGGCATAATTTTGGAAAAATATTTTCGGTGCACAATCATATTACTTCTTCTTTGATGGTGATTATTATCACTATAATTATTATAAGGATTTGAAAAAATAATATTTGATATATATGGATTTGTGCTCTCTTTGAGTGATACAAATTATATAAATTTGGAAATATTTTTCGCATAATAAATTCGACAAGTTGGTTTATATGATATCACAACCCTTTTTTGAAAGACTTGTATAATTATGCACTGAACATCCATTTTATGATTAAATTGGTACTTATGCACATATGTTCTTTCCTTTTAAGAATTTAATTATTTATTATTTATATTATGTTATAACCTTTCATGGTTATTACTATAATTAAATTGGAGATTGTGGGGAGCATGTGGGAGCTATTTTAAGTGTTTCCTCTTGAATTATTTATTTTTCCGCAGCGTGAATATCTTTATTGAAAACGGGATCTAGTTTTCAGGTGATATTGAGAAAAATAATATACTGGAAAGAGAATATATCATAATCTATGTGTGTATGATATGTGTGTACTTGGCTGATACCATGAAAGTTAATACTTTTAGCATATATCATATGCTTTAAAGTGCCAATTTATTTAATTATGAGCTCCTATTTGGATTGTTGTATGTACAAAACTTGCGGAATGCTATTGGATTTAAATTCATGATCAGTAGAGGTGTTTATTGCTGATGCACCTTCTTATGGACGGTATCATGGTTGAGGGCAAGATAAATTGATTGCTAGGGAAAAGTATTTCATTGATTATAATGAGTAATTATCGCCAAAGTGGGATTACTCATTATTAATTGGTGAAGTTTCTTTTTATCATTAGAGGAATGCTTTTGGTTTTACGTGCAATGACCTGCCCAGAGGGGTTATTGTATGTCATTATTAGAAGCTGATTTGCGATAATGTTATTGGAGGTGCACTGGTCTAGGAGATCTGTCTGTCCAAAGGGGATAGATTTCTAAACTTGGTGTATGCTCATTGAGTAACTTATTATTGATGATTGTGGATAAAGTTATTGGAGGTGTACTGGTCTAGGAGGTTTGTCTGCCCAAAGGGGATAATATCTAAACCTAGTGTATGCTCATTGAGTAACTCATATTCAAAGATTGTGGATGATGTTAATGGAGGTGCATTGTTCTAGGGGATTTGTCAGCCCAAAGGATACAATTTTCCGAACCTAGTGTATGCTCATTGATTAATTCATATGAGGTTCTGACTGTGGTTGTGACCTTGGTTGCACGTTCTGCCCAAAGGAGAATATGATGTTATGTTGGCCTCAAAATAGCTTGACTGAAGCTGAAGTTATGTCTTGAGTTGTTGCTTTGCTTAGTGCATTTCAAGTTTTGGTTGACAATCATTTTTCAATAACAACTATGTTGCTTATTTTGTTATGGAGCAAGAATATTTCTATTTTTTGAAAGACATGTGTCTGATAAAAATGTTTTTTTGCTATCATAAATTTTTGAAAAGAAAGAAATAACGGTTTTAAATGTTTATTTTTTATTTTATTTTTTTGCCATGAAAGAGACTTGTGGTTTTTTAAACCTTACTCATTTGTTTAGGTTATTACCTAATGGAATTTATTGAATTGTGATGCACATCATAATGTATCAAGCTTGTCATCAATATGTATCTATGATAATTTTGATCAAGGATATTTGAATGATACATGTGATTGTGATTTAATTATTAAGACACATATTGTGTAGCTGTATTATTTTTATTGATTAGTGGCATATGTTTGCTATCATTATGTTGGGCTCTTTATGTTTTGGGCATGATATATCTTGGTATAAATTAGTTTTGGAAGTCTATATGAATATTTGGTCATGAAAGTGATTTGGTTACATAACTTGAAAGGACATTTAGTCATTGTTTTATAGGATATATTTTCTGAATTATTATATATGACTGAGCACCCAAAAGGGGGCCATCATATTTTATAATTCTAGTGAATTTCATGAAGTACGCTTGCAAAGACACAATGATCTTAGACTTATTATGTTCTACTGTGTTAGCCACAACGACTTTGATATATGTTTGCCTAAAGGAGACATTATTTGAGTTGTGTTGTGGTCTAATGTGTTAGCTTCATGGTTAAAAGACTTTTTGATATTTGTTTGTCTTGCCCAAATGAGAGTGTTTAGTGGATGATAATATCCTCAAATGGCTTGTGTTGTTAATGACTGGATTTTATGTTACCTTTGAGGATCTTATCAATTGATATTTTTGTTTGAAAATATATGAATCGAAGGATTTTATTATATATGTTGTCTCATTTGATTTCCTGCTTGAAATCATGATTTTTATTATCAAATTTATTTATTGAAGATTTACTATAAGTTTTATAAATCTAACATGCCTGGATCTTGACATCAGTGGGAGGATTTTGACTTTTGTCATTATTTGATGTCAAGAATGATAGTAAAAATATTTGATGAAATATATAATTTTGGGATATTTTGATATTTTAGATATTGAAATACTTTTGAATATCAGATCCCTTATGATACCTATTGACCCTTATCATAATCATGATATGAAATATTCATAATATTTGATGCTTTGACCTAATATATTCAAGTTTCTTTAACAAAAACAACTCTGTGCATTTTGTTGCATGCTATGTTGTTAGAAACCATATAAAGTGTTTGGTTAAGAAACATGTGACATGGCTTCACATTGAAAATTATTGTGTTAATAATGATACCTTAAAATGGTGTTAAGCATTTGGAAGTGAAGCAATTGATGTTAAGTGTGTTTTGAAAAATAAAAATATGATGGTTAATCACGTTTGTGTTGATTTTGTGTTAGTTGTTCCATAAACCAAGGGACTCAGGCCCTAGAGTTTTAAAAAAAATAATGTTGAAAACATGGGTATTGTGAGTTCGTATAATGGGCTTGGTTAGTGGGAGCATTGAGTTTTATGTAACTCTTTTCTATGATATCATATTTTTATTTTTGATCACTTTGGTGTTTCTCATGATATTTTCCATTTGATTTGAGAAATTAATGATAAGTTGATATTGTTTTTATATACTTTTGTATATGTATATCAAATGTGAAAATTTAAAGCTCGGTGTCATTAGGACCATTATGCCCGTGGTTGACACCATGTTGGAGCTGATGCATTATTAATCTAAAAGCTCGGCGTCATTGGGACCATTATGCCCGTGGTCGATGCCATGTTGGAGCTGGGGCATTATGAATTTTTAAAGGCTCGGTATCGGTTGGACCATTGTCCTCGTGGTTGATGTCATGTTTGAGCTAATACATTATGTATTTTGAAGCTTGCATGGTGTTGTTGGGACCATTGTGCACTTGGTTGACACCTTGTTGGAGTCGAGGCATGATGGTTATTTTTATTAACCATGTAGTTTCTCTAGCCTTCTGGCATTTTAGAGAAATTGATGACTGACAAAGAAAATGATAGTATGACTGTTGGATCACATTGGCATGTCATTTTCTTGCTGCACTCCACATCGATGACTAGTCGACAGAGTCGGTAATATTTGTAACTATGGAAGGGCCAATATCAATAAAGGGTATGACTATCGCCATGATTCGATATTACTTGGCTTTTGTTGGATGGAGTCTTAATTAGGTGTTGCATCATGAGATCATTTGTTTTGTGGCCACATTAAATATATGTTATTAGCACGAGAGTCGTTTTCAAAAATCTTTTCTTCAAATTAAAATTATACAACTGATTTTGCCCAAGTGGGAGAATGTTAGAATTATTTCTAAGAATTCTTGTGGGCTATAATCAATTGTGGTTTTTGGTTTGCGAAAAACGGGCTAATGTTATGATCCATTTAATGATGCTTAAGCCCGCTAATTTGGTGATCTATTTGCAATGGGCTATTGGCACCTAATTCTGATCTGTGTGAGTGATAGTGTAGGCCTTAACCTATAGGCCCGTAATGGAAGTTGCCTAGGTTTATTGTTACTATTATATATAGTTGGCTAGGTCCCCTCTGCCGTCACGGATATTTTAATCAGTTGCTCCACGGCTTGCCCCATTGACGACTGTGAATTGGGAGTGCGTAAACAGGCAGGGGAAGACTTGGTCTTTCAATTTCAGGGGCCTAGAGTTGATGATGAACCTACGGTGTTGATGAGAATTCTACAGTTGTTTTTGTGACCATATCTTCAACAATTAAGTACCAAATCAGTGTTCTAGTTTCATATAATATGATTCATGATGCTTCAATTTTATCTCACAAGGCACACCAACTATACTATACATGACCTTCTGTTAAATATTTTGGGATGTTAATTAATAAACTATTTAATATATTAGATATATATGTTTTTTAACAGTCACGAGACAGCCAAGGAAGTGATTATTTACTCTTACAATAAGCACATAAATGGCTTTGCTGCGCTGCTTGAAGAGGAAGAAGCATTGGAGATAGCAAGTGAGCAGATTATTAGTATGGGTTCCTACTTTCTAGTCAATTTGAAATTAAGCCACAAATTGATACCATGTGTGTGCTTCTATTGGTGCAGAAAATCCAAATGTAGTTTCAGTCTTCTTGAGCAAACAGCATAAGTTGCACACTACCAGGTCTTGGGACTTTCTTGGACTGGAAAAAAATGGAAGAATTCCTGCAAACTCCGCTTGGAGGAAAGCCAGATTTGGTGAAAATACAATCATAGCTAATATCGATACAGGTATATATACTCTCATATACTCTCAATCAAATAATCTTCAGCTAACTGTATAAATTACACACTTTCTTTCTAAATTTTATACCTCAGACAATTTTTCCATTAAAAGTAGCTTTTAGACCCTCTGGTAGAGGTTCTATAAGCTTAAAGCAGTTGACCGTTGAAAAATTGATAGACATTGAACGAAATGATCGAATTTACAATATTTAAAAAATATGGGAGTTCCGGTGTGCTAAAAAAATCATAACAACCAAAATCGCATATAACTAATAATAGGGGATTACAAATACAATTGTGTATATTATCATATATAATATATAAAGATAAAACGGAAATACTATATATATATATATATATATATATATATATATATATATATATATATATAAGTGAAATCTCCATTTCATTTTCCAATCCAACTAGTAATAAAAGCAAAATTAGTTCAAGAATCATTTCATTTTTTTCATTTTGTAAGAAACAAGAATCATTCATTAGTTGGTGAGGTACAAGAATCGATTGTGTACCTCCGCTAATCTTTTACTTCTTGTACAAGAGGTTGGTGCATAGATAACCATTTTTTTAACTTGTGCAATCTTATATAAGTTAAGAAATCATAAAAAATAAAAATATTACATTAAAAAGAATAGTTTATAAACATTCAAGAAATTAAATATATAATTTTCGATACAAAATTTTATTTTTGATTTATTAACACGTATAAGATTTCACGAGTTAGAAAAATCAAATATGTAAAGGTAAAATGGAAATACTATATAAGTGAAATACCCTTTCAATTATTAATCCGACTCTAAAAGCAAAACTAGTACAAGAATCATTTCGTTTTTTCAGTTTGTACAGAAAAAAGAATCATTCATTGGTGAGGTACAATTATCAATTGTGTACTGCACTAATCATTTACTTCTTGTACAGGAGTTTGGCCCGAATATATAAAGGTAAGATGAAAATAGTATATAAGTGAAATATCCCTTTCAGGCTCAGTTTGTTTAAAATTTTTATAGAATTGATTTTAGTAGAATTGATTTTGTAAAAATCAAGGTTAAAAAAATTGATTTATATTTGATAACAATATTTTAAAAGTATATTTAGAAGAATTGATTTTGTTTGGATGATAAAGTAAAATCACTTTTGAGGTGTAAATATGTAGATTTTTGTGGGTCCTACATCTAGAATCAATTATTTTCAACGGAAAATCTAAAAAAATTTGCTTCCACAAAATTCAATTTTACCCATCAAAAATCAATTATTTTCAACTCAATTTGATTTCCAAACACTTCAGTTACCATAACAACCGGAGTTTTTGGATACTAACCAAACAAGCACTCAATTATTAATCCGACTCTAAAATCAAAACTAGTACAAGAATCATTTACTTTTTTCAGTCGGTACAGAAAAAAAAAAAAAAAAGAATAACTCATTGGTGAGGTACAAAAATCAATTGTGTACCTACACTAATCCATACACTAGTTTATTAACATATAAAAAGAATTTATACTAACAATACCTACCAATTAAATTCAATTTATAAATATAATTATATGATCAATAGACATAAATAAAGTCAATTTTATCTAAACTTAAATACATATCTTGAATTTTAGGGCATCTTTGAGTGTTTTGAAGGAGATGGAGTGGAATGGCTAGTAATGGAGTGGTTTAGAGTGAATTGGAGTGGAGGGATAAGTGTAACACCCCGATTTTCACTGTTTCAAAATAATTGAAATGCGGACGATTATTTGTATATATTTATATGAGTATTAGAAAATTATTTTAAATAAACGGAGTTCATCACTCAATCCTACTTGAATGTAGGAAGCTACGATAAAATTTTAGGTTGAAAAGTCATGCGAATCCCGGCTCGCGAATTTCATTGACAGTATAACTATACTGCTCAAAAGACCTAATTTTAATTCGTGAACGAAAAACTTAAGATTTTTATTTTATTTCCTACAATTTTGTATTTTTAGAATTATATCATAAAAAAAATGAAATAATATACGTTTTACAGGCGAAATACGTAATCGGGCGAACGACATAGTGGATTTCGGAGTTTCCAAGGGTTTATAAAGAGGTTATTTTATAATTTTGAGATGATTCATGGGAATGAGTCACACTTTTGAGTCTAGAAGATTCTACAAGTCAAAGTGGCAATTTATGGATTTTGCACTTAAGTCCTTGAACTTTCTCTTAATTGCACTTTGGTCCCTAAGTTAGTTTCTATGTTTTTCCAAGTGAATTGGGCCAGAACCTTTGCTCCAAACCCATTAGAGGACCGTGGCCTTGAGGCCCAAATTCTTTGTCCATGGATTAAATTTCATGAAGCCCAATTGAAATCATATAAGTTTCCTAGATTATGTTTATGCTTTAAGCATTTTGGTGGGCCAAAACAATTGAATCCAAGCCCAAAAACCCCATGGCCGTGCGCAAGCCCAAGGAGGAATGGTGGCTTCCCTTAGCTTGGATGAGCCAAGTTCATTCTTGAACATTCCACACTATTCTCCAATATTCTCCAAAGTTCTAAACTTATCTCAAAAGCTCCAAAGCATTCTAGATTTTTCTTAAAAAGCTTCAAGAAAATTCAAAAGATGAGTCACAATGTGAACACATTAAATGTTGCACATGGTCATCATTCCAAACTATTGGCAATTTGCAAATAGTCCTTACACTTTTGGAATTTTTGCAAAATGGTCCCTAGGAATTAATTGCACCTAAATCCTTGGAAAAGCCACCTCCTTTCCACTTAATCCCTCAAAAGTGGCGCAGCCACATCCCTATAAATACCCTCCCTCACATTTCATTTTCTTCCTATTGCCTTTTTGTTTCATAAACTCATAAGTTCATAAGCTTTTCTAGCATCATTTTGTGAAGCAAGCCCTTGGATATTCACTTGTCTTTGACCTTCAAGAGGTGAATCCTATTCTTCTTCCCTAATCATGTCTATGTTCTTCAATAAGTTTCTTGATTCAAAGTTTATCTCATCTATGTTCATCACTTTTAAGTTTCTAGATCTAGAACTTTGAAAATTCATAACAAATTCTAGAAAAATCTCATGATGTTGAAACCACTTCCTATGTTCTTATAATCATGTATATTGTCTGTATCTAAGAGCATGTGATGATAAAAAATTTCTTCTCTTGAAACCCATCTTGGCCGAATCCTAGAGGAAAGGATGGATGGAGTTTTTGTTCTTGCTTTTGATGTATGATCATGTCTTTCATCATACATACTTGTATACTTGTTGAATCCTAGTTGGTTCATTAAACTAAAAACCCTAGCCTCATGAACATGTCTTGGCCGAATCTACCATTTAGAGGGTTAGGATGGTTTTGATTCTTAACTTTGTTGTGTAGCCTTAATCCATTTCCTTAAGTATTCTAGAATCATTAACCCATGACTTAAACAACTTTGGAATTTGTTTAGTCCTTAAACACTATGAGGCCGTGACCAACATAGGAGGATTTTGATGTTTTGTGATTGTTTATTTATGTGGTTGTATAAAGCGGTGTACTTGAGTATCCGGCTTCCGACGAATTTAAATTCAACTTGTTGTGAATCTTCAAGAGGTAAGGGGAGCTTACCTGAGGGATTTATATCAATAACCATTTGCTTTTAGTGTAGTTTATATAATCTATATATGGTTGTGGTTATTTGCTTATGTTGTTTATGTGTTGTTTATCTGTGTATCGGTGATTGATCTGCTATTAATTTATTTAATTATCTGCAGTAGTATATTATACTGCTATAATGCATGATATGCCTGGTGATATAATTATGATGATGTTATTAAATGTTGTTTGAGAGGCTTGACAGTGGTCAGTGCACAACCGATTAATCAGATAAAAGCTTTAATAAGCTGTGAAAATTATATTCAATGTTTTATGGGAAATGTTGGAATATAATAGTAGTGGTGGAAAATATTGTTTTGAGAAATATTATTATTTTAATGGTTTATTAGTGTAAAAGTAATTTATGAGTCACGGTGAAGGCGTAACTATGAAAATATTTTACTACTGCTAATTTTTACGTAAGAAATTCCGTAATATTGTAAAAAGTTATTTTGTGAAATTAATTTTCAAAAATAACTTATTTATTATATAAGAAAATTATTTTTAGAAGAAAGGTCAAAGTTTGACTTAAAAACGTTTTCTTTGGAAATGCTAAACGACGACAAGTTTCGAAATTATTTACGGTGGGAGTTTAAAAACAGCGGTACTTATTTTGAAAAGAGATTTAATCTCAATTGATTTATCCTTTTTTAATTGAAGTTTCAGTAAAAGAGTTCTTGATGATTTGACGTTCTTTCGGGAAAAAAATGAGTTTACTCAATGATGTATTTCCGGTAACTTGGATAAGTTGCGGAGATCTTATTTTGGATTTGTTTTCATAGACGAAAAACGACGTAAAGGACGATATAGAACTTAGTAACCGAGATGTCGGGGTACTAGTGTTCTTATGACGTTATCCTATTTTGGATTTGTTTTTCACAAACAAAAACGATGTAAAACGACGATATGAAACTTAGTAACCGAGACATCGGGGTACTAGTGTTCTTATGACGTTATAGACTTGGTGTCTAGTAGGTAGACGGTGTGTCTACTTCACGACGTAATAAACAACGGTAAAAGATTTACGATGTTTTATATTACCACGAACCTAAGACTGATTGCAAGGTCTAGGGGCTTCGTGATTGAGCACTCGGACTTTGAGGTCCTGTGTTGTTAATAAAAGTTGTAAAGATGTTTAAAACGATGATGGGTCATAAGCTTTTGAGAGCTTTGACAAATAAAGATATAACACAAAGAAAATTGTTGAGAATAAAGTGTTTTTCTTGCATGCATTTTGGCAGACGTGCCTACGAGGTTAATCATGATATCTTGATGATGTTCATGTCTCGACATATTTGTTAATCATGGTATCTTTATGATATCCATGTAATCGATGTATTCATTGTGCCTTTGGGCAATCGACGTACAATGAAAAACCATAAATCGACGTTCTCACTGTGCCGGACAGTGGGCTATGGTAAAATCGGTGTGCCTCTGTTGGCAAAATCGACGTGCCTCTTTTGGCAATCGAGCTTGATCAGCTCATTTTAAATGATGTTGGGGGTCTCCGGAGATTAAGTGTGAATGTTTAGATGATGTATTGAAGTGTTCATGCATAGTTTTCCAATGTTGATGTTTGGGGTGTGAAACCCATTGATAAATTGTATGATATAATATGGACTGCTTATGTTGTTATAAACATGTATATGGGTATGTGTCTTCTTTTGTGTCGAGCATTTAGTTGTTGTGTTAAATCCATATATTGGCGTCTCACCCTTACAAACATATCAGAGTCGCATAAGGGGTATGATCTCTACAAGAAGAAAAAGGATGTCTAGTTCGGGGCATGCTATTGCTGCTTCTATCGGATGTAGCATCTGTTAGTCACGACCAGCTTAGGTCCCATTGTGTTATATTATGTTTTGAGAATAAATTAAACTGACAATGATCTAGGTGTGAAAACATATGAGGCAGTATAGTTGTATGACTTATATACATTATGTATTTAAGTGTGATTTGATTACGTTGTTGTTGTTTTAAGGTTAAAAAGAAGAAAAAATGTTATCACCATATTTTGAAAAGATAAACGTTGAGAAAACATTATTTTCCGAAAGCAACCAGCAAGTTAAGTTTTATTTCTGCAAACGGGTAATCATGTGATGACCCGAGTTAGGGTGTCACAGTAAGAGTACATCACTCCATTGTTTGGAAGTTTAGACCAATTTGAAATGTATGAAAATGAGGGGTTTTGGATGAAGTGAAGTGGTTTGGGTTACCATTATAAATCATCACATTCTATTAATGAAAGAATTCTCAAACAATGGGTTAATGCATTTTCCCCACTTCACTCAATTATTAACCACCCCACTCCATCCTCCCAAACATAGTATTAGATCTCACAACAAGCAAAGGAAGAATTTCTTTAACATATAGAGAACTAGTATGTGCACCCGTGCCCAGCACGGGATAGAATATTGTCTAACATAAAAAGCAATATATTATAAATGAAATTTTAAAAATCTAATATGTAACGAAATATTTTTTAATTAATAGAGAAAACTGTTTGATAAACATAATTAACAAAATAGTTTAGTTGATAACTTACATACCCAAAAAGTTTAAGATCATTTTAAACAGCATTAGTCTTGACTTTCATAAATTGACAATCATTTATTTGACAATCATTTTTATTTGGTCCTCAAAAATATATTTATCTATCATTTTATTTGATTATTTCACCTCTTTTCCCATGCAAATTGATCAATTTTAGTAAATATATTTATCTATCATATTAATTTTTTATTCTCTCTTGAAAATCTATTTCATTTACTTTATCTGTTTTCCCCGTGAAAGTTAATCATTTTTAAAAAAAAATATTTATCTATTATATTATTATTTATTCTATTTTGAATTTTTTGTTTGTTTCTTCTTTTTCTTTGTGCAGGTTAATCACTTTTAGAAAATATAATTATCTTTCATATTGTTTTTGTCTTCTCTCCTTAAAATATATTATATTTTATTTTTCTTTTTCCTATAAAAATTAACCAATTTTAGGAAATATATTATCAATCATGTCTTTTTTTTTTTTTACTGCAGAAACTATTTGATTTGTTTCTCCTCTTTTCACATGCAAGTTAATTACAATGAGATGAAATAAAAGACGGACCACATACATCAATATTTAATTCAAGGATAATAATATCATCTGAAAAATAATTTAGACATCCATAAATACAATAGTAGCATGAGATAATCATTTTTATTTGGTCCTCACAAATATATTATCTACTATTTATATTTGATTTATTTCACCTATTTTTCAATGCAAATTAATCATTTTTAGTAAATATATTTATCTATTATATTATTATTTTTATTCTCTGTTGAAAATATATTCAATTTACTTCACATTTTTTCCTTATGAAAATTAATCATTCTTAAAATATATATTTATCTATGATATTACTATTTATTCTATTTTGAATATTTTTATTTGTTTCTTCTTTTTCCTCAGTGCAAGTTAATCATTTTGAGAAAATATAATCATCTTTCATATTGTTTTTGTCTCCTCTCCTTAAAATATATTAGATTTTATTTTTCCTTTTCCTTTAAAAATTAGCCAATTTTAGAAAATATATTATCAATCATATCATTTTGTTGTAATATGTTTAACTTATTATTATTATTATTGTTATTATTACTATTTTTTTTTATCATAAAAATCAAATTGAACGAAACATGCATTACCATAAGGATCAACAAAAATTAAAAATTCACTGGGTTGTGTAGCTAGATGTTCAGCAAGTTTTGCTTTAAACTCTGCATGCCTATGATAATTAAAAAAATAGGTTAGTTGTTTGAGACAGATTTATAAAAAAATATACATATGAAGTATGCAAAAAAGCAAAATTAGAAGAATACCTTATCAACCTTCAAAGGGATTTCGAATTTCCCAGTTGGGGATTTAAAGAACCTTGGGTATTGTCTTCCATCGATCACCTTAAAAATTTGTTGTTTAATGGCAAGAAAATGTTGGAAGAACAATCTTTGTTGAATGTGTTAACTAATATTTATATATACTTTATTGATTGTACAATTATCTAAAAAACAATTCAAATATCAGTCAATATTTGTTTTTAACAATGATAACACGAATTCCAATGATATTAAATTAACAGTAATAATATATTTGAAAATTATGATGCTTATTTAATAAAATGATTAATTCCAAGAACAGGAATATATCTTTATTTGGGACCACAATTTTTTTTGTTTTGACAATAGAAAGTTACCGCATTTCATTTGGAACCATAATTTACAAATTATGTGGATGATAATTATATTCTGGATATATATTTTCTTGGATATATTTTGGATATATATATGAGCTTCTTTTAGGTTACTTATATAAGGGACAACGGTACAATATACACGGTTGAAGGGAAATTTTTTTAAAAATAACAAACTAAGGAAAATTGAGTAGTGGCTTCAATGGATGACCTTTATTTTATTTTTTTTCTTTTGGTTAGTAGGAGAAAAAAAATGGATTGAGAAATACTTTCTTAAATTCAATTGTAATATAAATACTGAGTATATTGAGGCTCCGATTCAATTAGTTTATATATTGTGACCATAAAAATGATATGAAGAATTCCAAGTAAATTAAATTAAAGTTAATAATTATTGTTTGCATATTTGAACCATTATATTAAAACAAAAAGATTATTTCCAATGACTGGAATATTAACGAACCTTGGAAATTATACATTGAATTAATATGGTATTGATTCAATCTCATTTAATTAGTTATAGATATCAAAGGTGGAATACAAATTTAAATAATGTTTTATATTGAGATCAATAGTATATTAATTAATAATATTAACGATTATAAACCACTATTTAGGAATGAAATAAAATATGAATGGATAATTGCGGAAAACAAAACATTAGATAAAGTCCCCAAAAGGCATGATATCCAGGATTACAATGCGAGAATGGAAAACAGCATTTACGAAAATTAAAACTTGAAGATTATTGAATTTTTTTAAAACAAAAAACATGAGCAGATTATCTCTCTACCATATTATCTTTCTGCATCTGGTCTATGTAACACCCCCTTAGCGCTACATGTTGAAACTAAAAGACTAAAAATAATTACGCTGGTTGCTTTGGGAAAAATATAATTTTCTCTATTTCTTAGCTTCCTTGAAAGTTAGTGATAAATTTTTCTTTTTCTTTTCCTCAAACGATACAACCCAAACCGTTATAATTAACAAACAACCGAATACATATATATGCATCAATAAGGTTTTACATATGGCTATTTATATTACAATCATTATTTAAGCCATAGCATAAGGAAAACACACATAAACTAAACCTATATAGTAGCGGTACTACTTTCCAAAAGTGAACCCAAATCAGAATCCTACAGTTGGTCATACTTAAGAATACCCATTAGGAAATCCTCCCGAGAACTCCCAGCCTGCATAAGTATCTAGGTTAGTCCTCCACACGTTTCCGTCATCAGACTCGTCAAAGTGCAGGGAAAGTATTCCCTGTACGATATCAGACTCATTTGGCTTATCTGTACTCGAATATATATATAGTATCATAGTAGAAACCCAACATGAAAATAAATAAAGCATGGGTGAGATACCATCATTGAGTTTCCTCATGATAACTACATGCACGATACTCAAACAAACATCATGTATACATATTATAAATATTTCCTACCAATGGGATTCATACCCGATCATCCAATCGTAATTTTTCAAAAATGCATGACACTTCAATATCCATTCCTATGAGTCTTGACCTTTATTCTCCGGAGATTCCTAACTTCCCTTCTTCGATTAATAATTAGGCTGCGATACCCTTAACACAATTGTCTCGTGAGATCGGCCTCTAAATTTAGGTCTGGCTCCAATTGTTCGGGGAATATCACGATGGAGCAACTAAAATAATATTGGAATAGTTACCTATTGAGTACATTCGTGCCGGGTAACCGAATTCCACGACCTGAGGTTTCAAGGCCCCAAGTATTCGCTGGATTTTCGAAGCTCGAATGTCCCTAAGATCCAAAGTCCCTAGAATTTATCTTTGGTCTGTAACTAACCAATTTACCCAATTCACCCTTTGTGAAATTGTAGCTCGATACCCAAGGCATGTCTGCCCAAATATGGCATGTTTGCCAGATTATGCATGTAAAATCCTTTGTTATCGTAATTGTTCTTTGTCGTTTGTTTTTCCTCTGTCGAGGCTTAAAGCTCCCGACTACCCTTCCTTAGGTATTCCAATTCCTTTCCCTTCCAAATGCAATTTCCTTTTAGAAACACTAGGCCGACATCTCGGCAATCTAGGTCCTTATCCTTTCCTTGACTTTTCCTCAAAGAATTTTCGTTCAGTAAAACACAAATACCAAAAACAAAATCTCCGAAAACTTATCCAAGTTTGTCGGAAATTTCCGCTGTTCTTAAATTCTTTTCCATCAAAATCCTTTTTCGATGAAATTCGTTTTAAAACGTAACGAAAATCATTTTTCCCTTAAATCCTTTATTTTTATTTCTGAAAATCTGTTAATTCTTTTCAAAATCATTTCTAACCCATATATTTATTTTTCTCATGTAAAAAGATCGTTTTTCCTCATACTACCGTTAAGTAAGTAAAAACCCTTATTTCTTGAAAAATTATTTATTATCAAAACACTTTTTAAAATACATTTTCTTAAAATTAAGATTTTATTTCCATCTTTCCCGACGTTTTCGAAACAAGTGCGAAAGTGAAAAATTTTTCACGGTTACGTACTCGCTATTATTTATTAACTTATTCTTTCATTAAAACTCATTAAAATATTATTATTTTTGCCTTAAAATTAAATCCACTAATTTTCAAAAAAAATACAATTTCCCTTAAATTTTCTTAACGTTTTATCCTTAATTTTCAATAAGCACTGACCGATGTCAAGCTTCCAGTCAATCACAAAATCAACAGAAAGTTTCATACAACACAATTTATCAAATGCTTCCACAACCAACAATAAATTCACACATCGCAATTTATAGCATGCTTTCACAGATAAATCATGCATCACAGAATATTACGCAATAATTTTAAAACAAACACCACAAACTACAACCGTTAATTACAGACACACCAAACAATTTATACACATAGTTACCGAAGCTCCTCAGGCAAACTCCCCTTTCCTTTGAAGATTCAAGTTCTGATTCAATGAAGTCTCGGTTTTCAAGTCCGGTTTCCTCTACGAACTCCAAACAACAACTACTAACACAATCCTTCACAAAACAACACATAACTAATTAAACTTTGAAAAAAAAATATTTTTTTCCTATGGGTATGGTTTCGGCCCAAGCTAAGAAAACAGGTTCGAGGTTTCAAAATTCCACATACTCTTAGATCTATAACCTTAGAGTAGTATAGAGTTAAGACAAGTTATCATAAGTTGAAAAATGAAACAAAATCTTTCAACTCCTCAAGAAAATAATTTCGGCCATGAGTAAAATAATGGCTTAGAGATTTGATTTTGATTCAATAATCATGGAATCAACATATATATGAATTATACGATTGAATCAAGCAAGACTTGTTAACAAAATGAACAAAGTCCTCCCCCACTAGAAACTAGGGTTCGGCCTTGAAAAAATAAAAGGGCACGAAATTTTTGTTTGATGTATCCTCTTGGATCTTAAATATAGAGAGGATACTAAGATCATAGAAATTGGTTTCACTTTAAAAGGATTTTTCTACGATTTTCTATGAATTTTCAAAGTTTCTAGATCTAGGAATTGAAAAATATGATCAAGACTTCAAATCAAAAAAAATCAATGAAGAACATGATGATGATTGAGTGAGAGAAGCATGGTATACCTCTTGTAAATGAAAAATGGGCAAGGAATCACCTACTTCCTTCACAAAATCAAGCTATGGTACTTAGAGCTTTAATGGCAAAAATGGCAAAGCTTGATGGAGAAGGTGAAGATGGCCTTTTATTGAAGTGAAAATGGGCCTCTTGACTGCCTAGGGCGGTGGCCTTTGAGGGGTAAAAGGGTCCAACACACAAAAATTCAAGGACAAAGTAGTAATCTCACAAAATGACATTTTTGTGGTATTATGACAACATAAGGGCAAAATGGTCATTTCCCAAAGAGCAACCATGACCAACATGTGGTGAGAAATGAGTGAGGATGTGGCTGATTTGTGTCCACAAATTGTGGGGCAAACTTGTCATTTCGATGAAAGTTCAAGGGTAAAATTGTCCAAGGGCAAAACGGTCTTTACACTAGTTTAAAGAAATATCTAGATGTTTTGTAAAAAGTAATCATGACATGGGTGACTCATCCATATGACTCACCATCCTAGGTGACAAGAAGTCTCAGCATCCGACGTCGGGTTTTGTCTCTGCACGTCCGTTCTCGACTCCATCGATTACGCGATTTAGGGTTTTACGCCCGAATCGAGTATAATAACTTATTTATTTTGAAAATTTTAAAAATAACATATCGTTGGAAATGATATATAAACGCTATCCATTTCATTCCCGGGTCAAAATTAGGTTTTCTGATCAGTAAAATCTTACTGTCGGTGAAAACGCAGACCGGGTTCCATCTGAATTTTCAACCAAAAATTTCACCGTATATGTTGAGTCACCGGCAAGTGTACCAAGTCGTCGTAAGTAATAAACATGGTAAGTAGTTACCGAGGTCAAACACAGGGATTGGGCTACCAATTCAACCAATTTGCAAGAAATTCGATACCCTTGATCAAGCAAAAGCAAGTGGTTGAGAAGAGAGAGAAAATAGGATCGCAATTCAAATCAACAATTCAATTAGAGATAAAGTAGATAGCGATAAGATGAGATGAGAATTAAAATCTGGATTAAACATCTAAGGTCACAAATCCACCTACCCAATCATGCATAGTACCTAAGTGATGATGATCCTCTCCCTAAGTTCAATTGCAATGTCAACCAGGACCCCCAAATTCTCCTAATGACACTATCGTGTTCAATAGGACGTATTCAACGATTGAGTTAATTACTTGCTAGGTCTCATAACCCAATCATCAAACTCTATTAAATCTTGTTCCCTATAAGATTGCACTGATCTCCTACTCACTCTCGTGCAATATTCAATCAATGATCCCAATTCAAGTTCTAAACGTGAATTGCCTATCAAGCCTCATCACGTTAACTAGTCAATCATGCATGCTTATGATCAACGCAATAATTTCAGATTTGGAAAACATGAATTGAGGTAAAGGAGGGAAACATACATCACATTGAACGCTACACCGCCATGGGTGGTTTCATTGATCCCTTAGACAAGGGGATTAGTTCCTCATGCTTGTAACAATGCACAAACAATGGGAATTCATCATGATTGTCAAATAAGAAAAGAAATAGGGAGACGCAACTCCAGAGAATAAGGATTCGTCTCTCAAAAACGATCTAAAACAAGTGGTGAACAAAAGGTTTTTCAATCTACCCTAAAACAGCCTATAAATGGAGGTTCTGTGTCTCGCCCGCTCGCGGGGCGAGCAAGCTCTCGCAAGGCGAAATTCAGTTTTTGGCTCCATCTTGATTTGAATACTCGCGAGGCGAGACAGAAAGGGTGACATCTTTGGCACAGTCAGGCCTTCAGCCTCACGAGGCGAGATGGTGATTCGCGAGGCGAGACAGAAAGGGTGACTGTTGCTGTTCAGGCTGGTCTTCAGGCTCGCGAGGCGAGATCCTGTTTCGCGAGACGAAACTTCCAAAATTGTTTTTCAACTGTTTTCTTCATTTTCCTTGACTCTAAGAGCTTCACTTTTAACCTGAAACAACAAAAGGAAACGAAAAGCGTAATTCTACTCAAAATAAACTAAAAACTACTAAAAATGCATTACACGAATCAAATTCTAACTTAGGAACAAAACAAGGCCAATTTGGGAGATTAGCGAGGTTGACTCGCCCAATTAGGCACAAAATCTACCCCTTTTCTAGCTGGAAACTAGATGATCCAGAGGTTTATCAGTATACTTGTAAAAATAAGTATGATATGAATATGACTTTGGTTTTCCCAAAATAATTTTCTAAGTTTCAGATAAAAAAATATAAACAGATGTTTGTTTATCGATACAGAAAACAGCAGAAAAAGCAAAAATCAGGGTGTTACATTACTACCCCACTAAAAAAAATTCGTCCTCGAAATTACGTACCTGGAAAAAAGATCAGGATACTGTAACTTAATCTTGTCCTCGGATTCCCATGTTGCCTCTCCCGTTGTCTCATTCCAAATAACCTTGACTAAGAAATTTTTTTTACCCCTGAGCTGCTTAATCCTCTTATCCTCGATTTGTACAGGTGAAGTCTCATAAGACAAGTTTTCTTTTAATTATACTTCATCGGGTTGAATTATGTGAGAGGGATCAGGAATATACTTCCTCAATTGTGAGACTTGAAAAACACTATGAATATTTGAAAGAAAATGTGGTAAAGCAATTTGATAGGCTACTAGACCAATACGGCGAATGATTTGGTAAGGTTCGATAAATTTTGGAGTGAGTTTTCTGGATTTTAAAACTCTACCTACCCCAGTCGTGGGTGTGACTCTCAAAAATACATGTTCTCCTTCTTGGAATTCTAGGAGTCGTTGGTGAGCCGCCGAACTCACTCAAATTACAGAACAAATCCCTACTAGCTTGTAGAATAAGGAGTGACTCAGATCGTCTCTCAAAAGACCATGAGTGCTATTCAATCATATCAACACTCAACACAAAAATGGGGGGGGGTTTAGACTAAGAGAAATCAAGTGAGAAATCAACCAATCCAAGACACTTAACCAGAATTCCAATTTTGGCAATCATAGACCACGAAATACTCAAACTGAATCCAAGTAATGGTTAATTCAATTTCAACCGAGATCTCTGCATCGGAATTGAGGTTCACTACTAGATAATCATCTAGTATTTAACTGACAAACGATTTTACAAATCTATATAATCTGTGAAAGTTTAAATACAAGAACCAATTAACCTTAAACCACAAATCTGTAGTTTAATTTTTCAACTCAGAGAATGAGATATTGAATTGTCAATCAATATCACATTCCTAATTCATAATTTCGAATACACAAACAGTAATCACCATTCATGCATTACGAATTCTGATTAGTAAGGAGAAGAGAAGATAAAAACTACTTGAATTCAAAATGAAAGTTGAAGCACAAAAGTCTCAAGCCAAACGAAATTCCTTCAAGCACCTTGGATTGATTTCAGAATTAGCCTTCCATGGCTACAATCCAAGGAGGCTTGAGGAAGAGAAAAGAAAAATACGAAAACAATAACAAACAACTTAATTAAGCAGCAGAAAAACTAAAGGAACCACCAGTCTCCTATTCTGGCTCCTATTTATACGAATTCTCTCAAGACCTCCTCTCAATATCTGAATGCTCCTTCAATTAACTTCAAACTCTTCATCTTAGCTTTCCAAAGCCACTTAATGTGCTTAATTACGAATTAAGATGAGAGAGTTATGTCCACATTCAACTCATAGGGCAGCTGAAACGACCTCTGACTTCACATTGATTAAAGTCCCTCAAAACGACTCTGTTTGGAACAATGGTCTTCATGAGAGTTAAATATATGTGTTTGATCTTTCATTTGCCACCGGTTTCAGTTCCAAACGACATCTACAGCCCAAGTTATGGCCCAATCTTCATGACCAGTTCAGGTTCCAGCGACAGCAATTATGTTGACTTCAAGGCCCAATGTGACCCACTATACATCCAATTCAGCATCTGAGTTCTTCGTGAAAGTTGTTGGGCTTCCTTTTAGATTTCCTACAATATAAAGTTCATAATTTTTAGATGCCCGAAACTCAATATATGGCTAAAATACAGAGTCAACGTCTATAATCATGAATTAGTGAAAATTTGCAATAAAGCCCAATGAGGCCCAAACTCATAAATCATTGCTAGACTAAATCAATTATGCACATTTAGCTTATAAAAAGTACTAAAAATGAGGGATCTTCAATGCATGCAAATAATGTTTATCACATTCCCCACACTTAGCTCTTGCACGTCCCGGGCAAACTTGAAATTGAAACACAACACCAAGAACAAAACACAAAACCTAAAAACTCTACAAGACTCAATTTCCAAAGATATTCAAGAAGGCAAAAATCCATGAGCAAGGTAACCATCAAATCCAAGAGATCACAACATCAATGAAATTACATTTCCTTTCATCTCAAATCAACAAGGTAACTTTAATTGGAAAGCATAGATCAAGAATGGTAGATCCTCACACAAGATACACTCTCAATCCCTCAAGTGTTTAGAAGGTAAAGATTTCACTCAAATCAACTCATGAAAATTGCACTACCATAAGCTTGCTCATATTCTACTTCTCCTCTATTAAAAACACATGCACACACAAATCAAGAGGACTTTATCAAGGTTGCAATGAGGTCAAAAGCAAAGGAAATGATATGGCAAGTTAAGAACCAAAGAGAGTAAAAGAGCATTGGAGAAGGACTCAATTAGCAAAAGGTGAAAATTTACCCAAAAAATTCACAAAAATGCGCAATCTTTCACATTTTCCTTTATTGATCTTCACAACCGTGTGAATGTATTCTTGTTTGTTTCTTTTTCTTCTCTTTTTTTCCTTTTTTTTTCTTTTAAACGCGCAATATTTTTTTTTTTTGTACCCAATTTTCACCAAATACCAGCATTTCACCCCCCCCCCCCCCCACCCCCCACACACACACACCCACACCCACCCACACACTTGGACCATTGCTTGTCCGCAAGAAATAAGAATGCCTCCAAAGAAACAATGCTCTCTCACTCGCTTAGGTTGGGTCAAAACATGGTTTTTCACTTAAGGCAAGAAATGAGCTAAAAACAATGAGTAGACAATTAGGCTCAAGGGGGCTAATCAAGGGGAAAATGATGCAAGGTAGGCTTATTTGTCCAAAGTAGCTAAGAAAGAAGAATGCCTCAATCATGTCCATGTATGCTAGTAGAGATATAGCTTCAAAAAGAAATAAAGCAAGTTCTAGAGTAACAAAAATCATGAGTGACAACCACACAGGAAAGGAAGAAAATGGTACAAACGCGTAAACCATTCAACAATAGGCTCAAAATCTCACAAGGCATGGATGAATCTACCAAACTCAAACCAGCAAACCAAAAACCATAACGAAACCTGTGATTATGATGAAAGACAATAAATTCCACACATGCTATGACACTTAACTTTAAAATGAAACCAAACTCACAACTTTCACACATCTTACACATCAATGGAAACAACTTTAAAAGACAATAACAGAAAAAATGCAAAAACAGAAAATAAAATGCGAAAAAAAGAAAAATGTAAAAAAGAAAAAGGAAAAGAGTGGAAAGAGGCGCCCTTATGGTGGATATATAGCATCTAGCAAGGCCACCTCCTCCATGGTGGACTCTGGCACGTTCTCATAAAAGTGCTTGAGCCGATGCCCATTAACCTTGAAAATCCGCTTTGTTGTCACATCCTGAAGTTCAACTGCACCATAAGGAAAAACATTAGTAACAACAAAGGGACCTTCCCACCTAGACCTCAATTTACCAGGCATCAACTTAAGTCGGGAATTAAACAACAAGACTTTCTAGCCGACCACAAATTCTTTTCACGTAAGCATCCTATCATGGAAAACTTTGGTCTTCTCCTTGTAGAGGCAAGAGCTCTCATAGGCCTCCAATCGGATCTCTTCCAATTCCTGTAAGTGGAGCTTCTTTTCCACACCCGCCTGGTGTAAGTCCATATTGCACTGCTTAACCGCCCAGAATGCTCTATACTCAATCTCCACCGGTAGGTGGCATGCCTTCCCAAACACAATCCGATATGGGGACATCCCAATCGGAGTCTTGTAGGCGGTCCTGTAAGCCCATAAAGCATCTTCAAGCCTCAAACTCCAATCCTTCCTGTTAGGTTGGACTGTCTTCTGAAGGATATGCTTGATCTCGCAGTTGGAAACCTCGGCTTGTCCATTGGTCTGGGGGTGGTAAGGTGTAGACACCTTGTGCAACACTCCATACTTCCTCATCAAAGCCTCCATGCTCCGGTTGCAGAAGTGTGAACCCTGATCACTAATGATGACCCTCGGGATTCCAAACCTGCATAAAATATGTTATCTAACAAAATCCACAACGACTTTGGAATCATCAGTCCGAGTGGCTTTTGCCTCCACCCATTTAGATACATAATCAACAGCCAGCAATATGTAAACAAAACCAAAAGAAACAGGAAAAGGTCCCATGAAACCAATACCCCATACGTCGAATATCTCACAAAACAGCAAAGGCTGCTGGGGCATCTCATTCCTGTGAGAAATGTTTCCTGTTCTCTGACACTGTTCACAAGACTTACAAAACAGATATGCATCATGAAATAAGGTGGGCCAATATAATCCAGAATCTAACACCTTCCTAGCTGTACGTTGGGGACCGAAATGCCCACCACATGCTAATGAATGACAAAAAACAAGAACAGAATGAAACTCGTGGTTAGGCACACATCTCCTAATAACCTGATCACTACAAAATCTCCACAGATAAGGATCATCCCACACATAATACATAGACTCACTTTTCAGCTTATCAGACTGAGCCCTAGTGGAATATGCAAGTAACACTCTAGCAACCAAGAAATTAACTAAGTCAGCAAACCAAGGAGAGGGGACGTTACCCTGTAGCTGCAAAAGCTGCTCATCTGGGAAAGAATCCTGAATCGGCATGGGATCTAAGGCCCTCTCAATCCTACTCAAGTGATCCACCACTAGGTTCTCTGCTCCACTCCTATCTCGGATCTCCAGATGAAACTCCTGAAGCGGTAGCATCCATCTAATTAGTCGTGGCTTGGCGTCTGACTTCTTTAAAAGGAACTTTAGAGCCGCATGATCAGAAAATACAACAACTTTAGAGCCAAGCAAATACGATCTAAACTTATCTAAAGCAAAAACAATTGCTAAAAGCTCTTTCTCAGTGGTTGTGTAATTGGCTTGAGCAGCGTCCAAAGTCCTGGAAGCATAATAAATCACATGAGATGCTCTCCCCACTCTTTGTGCTAAAACTGCTCCCACAGCATAATTAGAAGCGTCACACATCAGCTCAAATGGAAGCGTCCAATCCGGTGACTGAATAATGGGTGTGCTGGTCAAAGTTTGCTTCAGATGGTCGAATGCTGCCTGGCATTTCTCATCAAAAACAAAATCCCCATATTTTTGCAGCAAGTGGGATAGAGGAAGGGCTATTTTGCTAAAATTTGCAATGAAACGCCTGTAGAAACCTGCATGACCAAGAAATGAACGCACCTCCCGCATGCATGTGGGGTAAGATAAACAGGTAATAACATCTATCTTAGCAGGGTCTACTTCAATACCCTTACTAGATACTACATGGCCTAATACTATACCCTGTTCTACCATGAAATGACATTTCTCAAAATTAAGAACAAGGTTAGTCTTAATGCACCTATGCAGTACCCTAGACAAGTTATGCAAACATAAATCAAAAGAAGAACCATACATAGTAAAGTCATCCATAAATACCTCCATGAACTCCTCTAAGAAATCAGAAAATATGCTCATCATGCACCGCTGGAAGGTACCAGGGGCATTGCAGAGACCGAAAGGCATGCGTCTATAGGCAAAGGTGCCGAAGGGACAGGTAAATGTGGTCTTCTCTTGATCTTCTGGGGCAATGTGAATCTGGAAGTAGCCAGTGTAGCCATCTAGAAATAAATAATGGGACTTACCAGCCAGCCGCTCCAACATCTGATCAATGAATGGAAGGGGGTAATGGTCCTTCCGAGTGGCTTGGTTGAGGCGTCTGTAGTCAATGCAAACTCTCCAGCTATTCTGCACTCGGGTCGGAATAAGCTCATTCTTCTGGTTTGTCACTACTGTCACTCCAGATTTCTTGGGAACTACTTGCACTGGGCTCACCCACTTGCTGTCAGATATAGGGTAGATGATACCAGCCTGCAGTAGCTTGGTCACCTCTTTCTTCACCACATCTAGAATGAGAGGATTTAGCCTCCTCTGGGGTTGCCTCACTGGTTTAGCTTCATCTTCAAGTAGTATCCGATGCATGCAGGTGGAAGGGCTTATACCAGGAATGTCTGCAAGTGTCCATCCTATTGCTCTCTGACTCTCCCTCAGAATCCCCAACAGCTTCTTCTCCTGTTCAGCAAGGAGGTTCTTGGCCACAATCACCGGAAGCTGCTCATGATATGCTAAGTAGGCATACTTCAGATGTGCAGGCAGTGGTTTTAGCTCCAATTTGGGTGGTTGCACTGTAGAGGGAAGTAATCTGGTGGGCTGCACATCTTCTGCGGATTTAAGCTGTACAAAATCAGAATTTCCTGCATAATCTGCACCAGTTTTATCAGTTATGAAAACAGAATCATCAACACTTAAGAATGTAGCAATTTCATTACATGCATCACATAAAACAGTTCCATCACAACCAGTACAGCATACAGAATCAGATAAATCAGTAAAACCATCAAAATCAGTAAAATCCACAGCACATAGTTCATCACATGCAGCATCAATTAATTCGGTAAGGACATCAATATGAAAAATAGAATGCTCTTCCATGGGATGCTTCATAGCATCAAAAATGTTAAATTGCACAATTGAGTCTCCAAACTCCATGGAAAGAGTTCCTGTATGCACATCAATCTTGGTCCGAGTTGTCTTAAGGAAAGGTCTTCCTAGAATGAGTGGGGCCTTGCTGGTTAGGGACTCGCCCTCCATCTCCAAGATGTAGAAGTCTGCAGGAAAGATCAGCTCATCCACTCGTACTATCACATCCTCTATCAGTCCAGCTGGATATGCATTGCTCCTGTTTGCCAATTGAATCACCACACCTGTAGAATGCAAAGGTCCAAGTCCAAGAGAATTAAAAACAGACATAGGCATTACATTAATTGAAGCACCTAAGTCTAGCGTGGCATTCTCAAATTTAGAATTTCCTATTATGCATGGAATTGTAAAAGTCCCTGGATCTTTGCATTTCTGAGGCATAGGTTGAATGAGAGCCGAAATGTTGCGACTCATGCTAATTCGTTCATTTCCTTTCAGCCTCCTCTTGTGTGTGCAGAGTTCCTTCAGA
The DNA here is from genome assembly GCA_030762895.1 of Sophora flavescens. Classification (NCBI taxonomy): domain Eukaryota; kingdom Viridiplantae; phylum Streptophyta; class Magnoliopsida; order Fabales; family Fabaceae; genus Sophora; species Sophora flavescens. Next base: position 231,808,857 of record CM061065.1, read on the forward strand.
AACTTGGCATATTTAGGAATTTGTTTGATTGCATCCAACAATGGAATGTTGACTTCCACCTTCCTAAAGGTCTCTAAAAGTTATTTATCTTTCTCAACTTCATCTGCCTTCTTGGATACGATTGCTCGATGTGGGAATGGGAGTGGAATTGCACAATCTGACTTCTGCTGCATTGTGACATGATCTGCAGATTTGGAATTTTCTGCTGCAGAGTTGGATTGATGATTTTCTGCAGAATCTTGTGCTACTTCTTTGAAGTTTGCAGAATTCAAATTTGCTACTCCTTCATCTGAATTTTCTGCAGAATTCTGCTTCCTTTACTTGCATGGTGGTTGGGGGTCAGTTGCCACAATCTTTCCAATTCTCAGCATAATGGCACTTACATTACCTTTTGGATTAGGAATGGTCTGCGCAGGAAGTTGGCCACTACCTTGGCTTTGTAACTGATTCATGGAGGAAGCTAGTTGCCCAATTTGAGTCTCCAAATTCTGAATTGTAGCTTCTGTTCTCTGCTGAAATTGGAGATTGTTGGTGGCCATTTGCTTCACTAGATCTTCAAATGAAAGGTCAGATTTTGGTGCTGCAGTAGCTTGATTCTGCATTGGCTGCTATTGGAATGGCCTACTTGGTCTAGCTTGAGTTTGAAACTGGTTTTGCCTTATTGGTTGCTGCTGGAATGGTTGCCTATACTGCTATTGTTGAGGTTGCTGTTGTGCATTACCATATCTCAAGTTGGGGTGGTCTCTCCAGCCAGGATTATAGGTGTTGGAAAAGGGATCATACCTTTGTTGCTGCTAAAACTGAGGCTTACCAGGAAACACACCTGCTGCAGCTACAAACTGGTCTTGGAGTGCAACATTGCCTTCTTGCAAAGTGGGACACGAATCTGTGAAATGAGATGGATTGGAGCATATGCTGCAGACTCTTGCATTGGTCTGCATAGATGCAGGTTGTTGTCCCATAGCCATTTGCCTCACCAAGGAAGTCAGCTCATCAAGTCTATGCTCCATTCTTTGTTGATCAGAAGTTGAAACTTGGACCTCATTGACTCCTCTGGTGGAACTCATCATTCTGGTGCCAAACTGTTGAGAGTTGGCAGCCATGTTGGTAATTAAATCTCTTGCAGCAGATGGGGTTTTATCAACTAAAGCACCACCACTAGCAGCATCAACCATGCTCCTCTCCATAGACATCAACCCCTCATAAAAATATTGGATCAGCAGCTGGTCACTAATCTGGTGATGAGGGCAGCTTGAACACAATTTCTTGAACCTCTCCCAATACTCATGCAAAGTTTCATCACCATTCTGCCTAATCCCACAAATGTCTTTTCGGATTGCAGCAGCTCTAGATGCAGGGAAGAACTTCTCCAGAAACAGCCTTTTCATGTCATTCCAGCATGCTATGGAGGCTGGTTGAAGGTAGTAAAGCCAATCCTTGGCTGCACCATCCAATGAGAAAGGAAATACCCTATGCTTGATGTGATCTTCAGGAACAGTATGTGGTCTCATGGTGGAACAAACCACATGAAACTCTTTTAAATGCTTATGTGGGTCTTCACCTGCTAAACCATGAAACTTAGGCAAAAGGTATATTAATCCAGATTTTAATTCAAAATCAACCTCAAGAGTAGGATATTGTATACATAATGGTTGGTAGTTCACATCAGGTGCAGCAAGTTCTTTAAGAGTTCTATTGTTAGCCATGTTAGTACAATTATCAGTTAAATCAGAATAAAAAACAACAGAATCAGAAACAACAGAATTATCAAATTGATCAAGTAATCTCCTTTGAGTCCTATTCAACTAATGCAAGGTCCTTTCAATCTCAGGGTCGTATGCAAGTAAATCACTAGGTTGGGACCTAGTCATACACACATATAGGCCAGGAGAGCAAGAACCATCTCAAAACACTACAAGTACAAATGCTAAAAAGACACAGAAATTGGAAAATCGTACCAAATAAATTTTAAAAAAATATAAGATCACCACAGAAAAACTCTAAAAAGTTAGCAAAGCAAATACAAATTTTTTTGGAATTTTTAAAAATGGTAAAATACTATAAAAAAATTAGAAAAGTGGCCTAAACGATGGAATTTTGGCTCTGGAGGCCCTATGTCTCGAAGTACTCCGTACTATTGGGAGTTCTATTTCTTGATTTTTTTCGGATTTTCTGGGAAAATTTGAAAGCAATCGGAGCACAAAAATTCTGATAGCAAAATATTACCAAAATGCCACTGGTTTCACTACAAACAGCAATTCAGTGGATAAACAGGTTAGAAATTAATATAAACACTATCTAATATGATTGAATACTCATAATGGTCCCCGGCAACGGCGCCAAAATTTGGTGAGTCGCCGAACTCACTCAAATTACAGAATAAATCCCTACTAGCTTGTAGTATAAGGAATGACTCAGATCGTCTCTCAAAAGACCATGAGTGCTATTCAATCATATCAAGACTCAACAAAAATATGGGGTGGGGGGGGGGCTGTGATTTTAGATTGCAAAAGATAAATTTAGACTAAGAGAAATCAACCAATCCAAGACACTTAACCAGAATTCCGATTTTGGCTATCATAGACCACGGAATACTCAAACTGAATCCATGTAATGGTTAATTCAATTTCAACCGAGATCTCTGCATCAGAATTGAGGTTCACTACTACATAATCATCTAGGATTTAACTAACAAATGATTTTACGAATCTATAAAATCAGTGCAAGTTTAAATACAAGAACCAATTAACCTTAAACCACAAATCTGTAGTTTAATTTACTTCAACTCAGAGAATGAGATATTGAATTATCAATCAATATCACATTCCTAATTCATAATTTCGAATACACAAACAGTAATCACCATACATTAGTAAGGAGAAGAGAAGATAAAAACTACTTGAATTCAAAATGAAAGTTGAAGCACAAAAGTCTCAAGCCAAAAGAAATTCCTTCAAGCACCTTGGATTGATTTCATAATTAGTCTTTCATGGCTACAGTCCAAGGAGGCTTGAGGAATAGAAAATAAAAATACGAAAACAATAACAAACAACTTAATTAAGCAGCAGAAAAACTAAAGGAACCACTAGTCTCCTATTCTGGCTCCTATTTATACAAATTCTCTCAAGACCTCCTCTCAATATCTGAATGATCCTTCAATTAACTTCAACCTCTGCCTCTTAGCTTTCCAAAGCCACTTAATTTGCTTAATTACGAATTAAGATGAGAGAGTTATGTCCACATTCAACTCATAGGGCAACTGAAACGACCTCTGACTTCACATGGATTGAAGTCCCTCAAAACGACTCTGTTAGGAACAATGGTATTCATGAGAGTTAAATCTCTGTCTTTGATATTTAATTTGCCACCGGTTTCAGTTCCAAACGACATCTACAGCCCAAGTTATGACCCAATCTTCATGACCAGTTCAGGTTCCAGCGACAGCAATTATGTTCTGACTTCAATGCCCAATGTGACCCACTATACATCCAATTCAGCATCTGAGTTCTTCATGAAAGTTGTTGGGATTCCTCTTAGATTTCCTACAATATAAAGTTCATAATTTTTAGATGCCCGGAACTCAAGATATGTCTAAAATACAGATTCAACGTCTATAATCATGAATTAGTGAAAATTTGCAATAAAGCCCAATGAGGCCCAAACTCATAAATCATTGCTAGACTAAATCAATTATGCACATTTAGCTTATAAAAAGTAATAAAAATGAGGGATCTTCAATGCATGCAAATAATGTTTATCAGTCGTCTCTTCTGATCAGAGTAACTCTTCTTCCTGCTTTGTGCCGTTCTCATCATTTCACGGATTTGTTTAACCTTTTCCGTTGTTTGCTGCACAATTTCTGGTCCTAAAATCGTGCTTTCTTCATCTTGATGCCAACACACAGGTGTTTGACATTTCCTTCCTTATAAGGCCTCATAGGGTGCCATCGCTATACTTGAGTGAAAACTGTTGTTGTATGTGAATTCGATAAGTGGCAAAAGATCATCCCAACTTCCTTGATTCTCTAAGACACATGCTCTCAGCAAGTCTTCTAACGATTGAATCGTCCTCTCTGTTTGTCCATCAGTTTGAGGATGATAAGCTGAACTTAAGCGTAACTTAGTTCCCAGCGCTTGATGTAAACTTCCCCAAAAACGTGAAGTGAACTTCAAGTCTCTATCTAAAACAATACTCGAAGGTACTCCATGAAGTCTAATCACTTCTCTGATGTAAACTTCGGTCAACTTTTCCACAGTGAAGTTGATCTTAATAGGCAAGAAGTGTGCTGACTTTGTTAGCCTGTCAACCATCACCCAAATTGAATCAAAACCTCTGCAAGTTCGCGGTAAACTTACCATAAAATTCATCGATATGCTATCCCACTTCCATTCCGGTACATCCAACAAGGTAAGCATTCCGCCTGGTCGTTGATGTTCCACCTTCACTTTCTGACAAATCAGACATGCTGCAACATACTCCGCGACTTGCTTTTTCTTGCCTGGCCACCAAAACTTTTGTTTCAAATCCTGATAGATCTTAGTTGATCCCCAACAAATACTCAACTTACTCTTGTGTGATTCCTCTAGAATCATCTTTCTCATCTCAGGATTATCAGGTACACAGACTCGTCCATTGCACCTTAAGATGTTATCTGGTCCCAAGCTAAACTCAGTAGCTTTTCCTTGTTCCATTAACTTCTTCTTCTCTTGAAGACAGGTATCAGCGACTTGTTGTTCTCTGAGCTCTTCCATTAATCCATTAGAGATCTTGATCATTCCTACACAAATTTTCTTTCGACTTACGTCCATGATTGAGTTGAGATCACGAAACTTTTCAATCAATTCTAATTCCTCACCATCATAGCTGAGATATGAATGGCCTTCTTGCTTAGTGCATCTGCTACGACGTTTTCTTTTCCAAGATCATATAGTAACGTGAAGTCAAAATCTTTCAGAAACTCCATCCATCGTCTCTGCCTCATGTTGAGCTCCTTCTGATCAAACAGATATTTCATACTCTTGTAGTCACTAAAGGCATCAAACTTGGCTCCATATAGGTGGTGTCTCCATATCTTTAGTGCAAAAACCACAATATCCAATTCCAGATCATGCGTCGGATAATTCTTCTCATGTGTCTTTAACTGTCGTGACGCGTAAGCTACGAATTTTCGATGTTGCATTAATACACAACCAAAACCTTGATATGAAGCGTCACAATATACTTCGTAAGGTTCATTCGGTTCAGGAAGTATTAACACTGGTGATGTTGTCAGACGTTCCTTAATCTTTTGAAAACTTTCCTCGCACTTGTCAGTCCATACAAAAGGTTGATCCTTCCTTGTCAGTTGAGTCAATGGTCCCACTATCTTGGAAAAACCCTCGATAAACCTCCTTTAGTAATCGGCTAGTCCCACAAAGCTGCGAATCTCAGTTACCATTTTTGGTTTTTCCCAAGAAAGCACTGCTTCTACTTTTGCAGGATCAGCAACAATTCCTTCCTCGGTAATCACGTGCCCCAAGAATTTCATCTCTCCGAGCCAGAATTCACACTTAGATAGTTTTGCATATAATACCTTCTCACGTAGGATTTGCAGGACTTGTCGTAAATGCTCTTCATGTTCCTCATCATTCTTAGAATAAATGAGAATGTCATCGATGAATACGACAACGAACTTATCCAGAAACGGACAAAAAATCCGGTTCATGTAGTCCATGAAGATAGCAGGTGAATTTGTTACTCCAAAAGGCATTACAAGATATTCGTAATGTCCGTAACGAGTTCTGAACGCAGTTTTTGGTATGTCATCCGTCTTCACCCTTATCTAGTGATATCCCGTTCTCAAATCGATCTTTGAGAACACAACGGCTCCTCTTAGTTGATTGATGAGTGTGACACCTCATATTTGTTTATCATTTTGCATGCATTTTCATATAGTTTAGGCATTTTTAATTTTATTTTTGTTAGTTTTTACCTTGGAACGGGTAAGGTGGTTTTGTGGTGTTGTTTTGCAGAAATTAAGGATTAAATGCTCAGGATCAACTATGATGGAGCTTGGATGAATATGGGGCTTGAAAAGTGAAGAAAATGAGTCAAGCAGATCCCATCACGGCCTAGCCGTGATGACCATCACGGCCATGATCGAACAAAACTGAAAAGAAAGAAAGCAAAAGTCAGAACTGGTGACGGCCTAGCCGTGATGTCCATCGCGGCCGTGACCTGTCAGCTGAACCAGACCCTCATCAGGTAGAACTGATCACAGCCTAGCCGTGATGAGCATCACGGCCGTGACAGACCAAAAATTGAAGAAGCGCCCAAGGCAGAATCCATCACGGGTGTGACGCGCATTACTTGGATCAGAAGCAACTGATTTGGATCTAATTTGAGTTCGATTGGGATTCAAACTTCCCAAATCTATAAATAAGGCATCTGGGCAGAGGCAAAAAAAGACTTTTTGGGCTGCTACACTTAGGCTATAATTTAGGATCTCTCCCTTCTTCTCCTCTTCTCTTCTCTTAGTTTTATTTTATGTTATTGTTAACCAAGCTTGTCATCACCATGACAAGGCTTGAGTAGTAGTTTAATTTCTAGGGATTGGGGCTATGCCCAAGATCTGTTTTTATGGTATGAATTGATGTTTTATCTTTGTTAATTGCGATTTTGCTTTAGATCTGATTTCTATTGTTTTAATTACTCGTAAATCTGGTGCGCACTTATTTACGTGTCATAGATATTCTAAAGAGGAACCTAGCGGTGAACTTAGGTATCGGATCTATAGAATCAGACTTAGGACTGAAATCACGAGAGTTAGAAGCCGTCCTTCGAGGATTAACGAATTGTCACGAAACGCAAAGGGTCCAACCTAAATTCGACTACCACGAGAGTAGGGGTTGGTTTAATTGGGCACGGTTGTTGTAACCCGAGAGGGAGCATTAACTATTTGAGGATAAATTCGCCTTCAAGGCAATTTTGATAATTAACAAGGGATAATCAATTTAGTAACATAAATGATCTTGTTGGTAACCCAATTCCTAGGAATCCATTTAGATCTGAAAAACCATAAACGGATTTACTGTTTGTTTTAATTGATTGCATTCCTTATCCAAGTTATCTCTTATTTCAAAAATCCAAATCCTTTTTTATACAGTCCAGTTTTATCATTTAACAATTAGCTGCGATTTGACATCACGGTCTCTGTGGGATCGATATCTTTTTATTACTTGGCGACAATCCGGTACACTTGCCGGATCGCACGTGCACTCGCACGACATCAATTTTTTTGCGCCGTTGCCGGGGACTGTGCTCTCTCGAATCTCAATTTAATTTTTAAATTGATTTTTCTGAACCTTTTCTTTTTATTTAATTTTTATATTTGTTATAAAAAAATATTTCCTTTTTGAGTATCTATCTCTCTGTGTTTTTATGCAAAGATCCCTAAGTCTTGGAAACCTTAGTGAGGTCGATCCCGAAGTCGAAAGGACCTTTCATAGACGTAGGAGACTACAAAGAGAGAGAGAGAGAGGTTGATTCCCATTCCACTAATGGCGAATCTCCCGGATACCAAACCATTGAAGGACTACGCAGCCCCAAATGTTAGGGGTTTGCGAACTGGGATTGCTAGGCCAGAGATTGTGGCGAAGAACTACACTATACCGCCTATTCTAATCAACATGATTAGGAAACATCAATTCGGAGGACTGCCCTCGGAGGACCCGACTGATCACGTGGAGACATTCTTGGAGTTCACCGATGAAGTTAGAATTCAAGGCGCCCCAGTTGATGCTATTCGTTTGAGGTTGTTCCCCTCATCTCTGACTGGAAAAGCAAAAACTTGGCTGAAACAAGTGCCCGCTAACACCTTGTCGACTTGGGACCAACTGGAGCAGGCGTTCTTGGAGAAATTCTTCCCTCCATCCAAGACGGCCTACATACGAACCCAGATCACCGGCTTCTTCCAAAAGGACGGAGAATGCTTATCCGAAGCTTGGGATCGCTACAAGGGATTGTCGGAGTCTTGCCCACATCATGGACTCGAGAGGTGGTTATTAGTGCACACCTTCTACAACGGATTGGATTACTCTTCGAAGGTGTCACTTGATTCCGCAGCTGGTGGAGCCTTTATGAATAGGCCTCTGACTGAGGCATTCAACATCATTGAAAACGTGGCCACCAACTACCACCAATGGGGTTCAGAAAGAGGTAATAACCCGAAAAAGATTTCGGGGGGTAAGTTTGAAATGAATAGCACTGATCTTATCATGTCTAAAATAGACTCACTGAATAAACGCTTCGATCAACTCGCAAGGGCTAATGTGAGTTCAATAGGTGCTACTAACATTGTTTGTGAGATTTGTGGAATGCTGGGACATGATATAATGGAGTGCCCACGTGGTATTGATCATGGATCCGGCGCTTCGGGGGAACAAGTGAACTCTTGTCACAACTACTACGACACGAACCCGAAGTTGCCAAATTATGCTCCCCCAAATCCTTACACAACCAAGGAAGGAAGAACAACCCTTACCTCTCGTATGGGAACTACAGCAACACGCTGAACCATGAGTTCCAAGAAGGCCAAGGTAATAGGAAACCAGCAGCGGGGTATCCTCGGGTACAGAAGTCTAAACTCGATTCTTTATTGGAAAGTTTTTTGGAAACTCAAACAAAACAAAATGAAGAGTTTAGACAACAAGGTAGGGCAGTAAACGAGGCAATAAAAGAGCTAGCATCTAAGGTAGATAACTTATCCATTCATAACAAGATGCTAGAAACTCAGATTGTCCAACAAGTGAACACATACTCTAGACCTAAGGGTACGTTCCCGGGGCAACCCGAAGTTAATCCCAATGAACATTGTAATGACATATACTTGAGGGATGATAAGCTAGGGGTAGCTGAAAAGGATGTGGAATGTGAGGAAGACATGAGCGAAGATCAAGAGCCAGAACCAAAGTATGTCCCTCCACCACCATACCAACCCCCAATACCTTTCCCACAAAGATTGGTCAAGAAAAAGCTAGTAGATATAGAAACTAATATGCCTCCTAAGCTGAAAGACCCAGGTAGTTTCCCTATCGCTTGCTCAATTGAAGAAGTGCAAATAGACCAAGCCTTATGTGACTTAGGGGCTAGTGCGAGCTTGATGCCGCTTTCTATCTTTGAAAGATTGGGAACCAAGGAGTTGAGTCCATTCAAATTCTCTTTACAATTCGCGGATGACTCAACCAAAACTCCTCTAGGCATACTAGAGAATGTTCCCGTAAAGGTGGGGAAATTTTTTATCCTTACCGATTTCCTGGTATTGGATATGAACGGGAATTCTAAATTCCCTATCATTCTAGGAAGGCCATTCTTGGCCACCGCTGGAGCGACAATATATGTAAAGAATGGAAAACTCTCTCTAAATGTAGAGGAAGGTAGGGTAGATTTTTATTTGACTAACTCATATAACAACCCCCCTTTTGAGAGTCATGTGTGCAGGATCGATATAAAGTCTCCAGTGGTAAAGGAAGAGCTCAACATGGAAGCAACTCCAAAGATTTGCATGGCAAATGATGCACCCAGTAGTGATGAAGTTGGAGTTGCTCATCATGTGGAAACAAAACTTCCGCCGGGAGGGAGTAAGGCCACGAAGCTCAGAGTGAAAAGAACAAAGCGGAAGCGCAATTGGCCATATGAGCAGAATCGGCTCTTTGAAGGACTCCCATGGAAGAGAAGTGTTCATGCACTTCTACACCCAGTCGACCCCGGTTGATTGAAGGAAGTATGGTCAAGCTTAAGACCGTAAATAAGCGTTTCTTGGGAGGCAACCCAAGTTTTCTTTCCCTTTTCCATTTGTTTTTTAATTTAGCTCTTGAATAGTTTGAGAAGATCAAGAGGGAAAAAAACATAAATTAATAGATTTGTCAACTGTTTTCAGGCTAAGAAGGAAGGAAGAGCAAAAAGGGCAGGGACAAACAAAGTCAGAAGTCATCACGCCCAGGCCGTGGCAGTGGTCACGGCCGTGATGAGCTAACCAAGAAGACCAGAAAGGATCATGGCCCAGCCATGATAAGCATCACGGGCGTGATGGGAAGGACCCTAAAGATCAGAGAGTATCACGGCCAAGCCATGATACAGGTCACGGCCGTGATAGGCCAGCTCCTGAAGACCAGAATTGATCACGGCCTAGCCGTGATACACATCACGACCGTGATACATTTTCCAACAAGTTTTTGACTAGCATGTGAGCCAACACCCGCTACCACCTTGGTGAGTTGTTCCATTTTTCTCCTCTCTCCGACTTGATTATTTACATTGGGGACAATGTAAATCTTTAAGCTTGGGGTAGGGGTATTTTTGAAATTTTTTGCATTTTTACATTTTTCATGTTGCATTCATATAGGCATAGTTTTGCATGATCACATGATTAGATTGCCCCCTTGCTTAGAGCATGCATCCAATTGTGAAAACTTGGTGCCAAATAAATTGAGATAGTGAATTTTTGAACCCAATTTTTTTTATTCTTGTGATAAGGCTAAAAATAGAAATTCTTGAGATTATCTTTTGATAGTTGATAATTAGCATGTGGTTCTCTAGATTTGTGTTTCTCATTGATGTTAAACTACTAAATGTGAGATTTTTGAGCCAAAAAGGGGTACTCACTAAATCTACCCCATTCTTTGTGATAGAGTGTTTTATTCCTCTTGGATTGTATTCTCTAGAACTTGACTTGAAACCGTTTTGAAACTTAAAAATTTTTTAAAACATTTTTGAAAATGATTGAGGCACTGGGTATTTTTCCGGTCTTCTAAGCTTTGATTGATTAAATGCTACCCCTTAGTTGCCCAATTTTGATCCTAAAAGAATAAAATACTTTTCTTGGTACCGTGAATTATTTTGATGAATGATGCTTGGTATAGCACCTTTTAAAGTATTGCAAAAAGGGTAAAAAGGTAGTTTGAAAAATTGTGGGATGAGAAAGATAGAAAAATATATCTCTTGAGCTGAAAATCTCCCCTTCTCAAAATTAATAAAATAAAATAAACAAAAAAATAAAATAAAATAAAAATATGGAGAAGGGGGTGACAAAAAGAAAGTGAGAAATAAAATAAAAAGAAAAGAAAGGTGGAAAGATGAATCAAAGCCCAAAAAGGGTATTTTAGAAGGTGTCATGCTTTGCAATGTTTGATATTTTGTTTAACCCTCTTGAATTTCCTTTTCTTGATTTTCCTACCTAATGATTAACCTCATGGCCTCGTTACAACCAGAATAAAAGACCTCCTGATTCATGTGTTTTCATTAATAAAGTGGAGATTTGGTTAATAGTCAAGCTTATGGTAGAATATCTTCCTTGAGGAAATTCAGCGAATTGTCATATTCCCTTAAACACTTGAGTGAGGTGAGAAAAGTGCCCGAATCAGTGAGAATATGGATTTAGGAAACCTAAGCTTCTAATTGGACTTGAAATTGATTGTCTCTAGGTTTCTTATTTGAATAAGCTTGTTACTTGGATTAGCTACTCGGGTTCTTGGTTCACTATCCACGCTCTAATTATTTATATCTTCTAGCCTTGGTGATTGCTTGAGGACAAGCAAAATCTTAAGCTTGGGGTTATTTGATGAGTGTGATTACACCTCATATTTGTTTATCATTTTGCATGCATTTTCATATAGTTTAGCCATTTTAATTTGATTTTTGTTAGTTTTTACCTTGGAACGGGTAAGGCGGTTTTGTGGTGTTGTTTTGCAGAAATTAAGGATTAAATGCTCAGGATCAACCATGATGGAGCTTGGATAAAGATGGGGCTTGAAAAGGGAAGAAAATGAGCCAAGCAGAGACCATCACGGCCTAGCCGTGATGACCATCACGGCCATGATCGAACAAAACTGAAAAGAAAGAAAGCAAAAGTCAGAACTGGTCACGGCCTAGCCGTGATGTCCATCACGGCCGTGACCTGTCAGCTGAACCAGACCCTCATTAGGCAGAACTGATCACGACCTAGCCATGATGAGCATCACGGCCGTGACAGACCAAAAATTGAAGAAGCGCCCAAGGCAGAATCCATCACGGCCTAGCCGTGATGACCATCACGGCCATGATCGTGCAAAACTGAAAAGAAAGAAAGCAAAAGTCAGAACTGGTCACGGCCTAGCCGTGATGTCCATCACGGCCGTGACCTGTCAGCTGAACCAGGCCCTCATCAGACAGAACAGATCACAGCCTAGCCGTGATGAGCATCATGGCCGTGACAGACCAAAAATTGAATAAGCGCCCAAGGAAGAATCCATCATGACCTGGCCGTGATGGCCATCACGGGCATGACGCGCGTTACTTGGATCAGAAGCAACTGATTTGGATATAATTTGAGTTAGATAGGGATTCAAACTTCCCAAATCTATAAATAAGGCATCTGGGCAGAGGCAAAAAAAAAGACTTTTTGGGCTGCTACACAGGCTATAATTTAGGATCTCTCCCTTCTTCTCCTTTTCTCTTCTCTTAGTTTTATTTTATGTTGTTGTTAACCAAGCTTGTCATCACCATGACAAGGCTTGAGTAGTAGTTTAATTTCTAGGGATTGGGGCTATGCCCAAGATCTGTTTTTATGGTATGAATTGATGTTTTATCTTAGTTAATTGCGATTTTGCTTTAGATCTGATTTCTATTGTTTTAATTACTCGTAAATCTGGTGCGCACTTATTTACGTGTCATAGATATTCTAAGGAGGAACCTAGCGGTGAACTTAGGTATCGGATCTATAGAATCAGACTTAGGACTGAAATCACGAGAGTTAGAAGCCGTCCTTCGAGGATTAACGAATTGTCACGAAACGCAAAGGGTCCAACCTAAATTCGACTACCACGAGAGTAGGGGTTGGTTTAATTGGGCATGGTTTTTGTAACCTGAGAGGGAGCATTAACTATTTGAGGATAAATTCGCCTTCAAGGCAATTTTGATAATTAACAAGGGATAATCAATTTAGTAACATAAACGATCTTGTTGGTAACCCAATTCCTAGGAATCCATTTAGATCTGAAAAACCATAAACTGATTTACTGTTTGTTTTACTTGATTGCATTCCTTATCCAAGTTATCTCTTATTTCAAAAATCCAAATCCTTTTTTATACAGTCCAATTTTATCATTTAACAATTAGTTGTGATTTGAGATCACGGTCTCTGTGGGATCGATATCTTTTTATTACTTGGCGACAATCCGGTACACTTGCCGGATCGCACGTGCACTCGCACGACATCATTGATCCATTAGATCATCTATACGCGGTAAATGATATTTGTTCTTGATCGTCACTTTATTGAGTTGTCGAAAATCCGCGCAGAGTCTCGACCCTCCATCCTTCTTTCTTACTAATAGAACTGGTGCTCCCCACGGGGAAACACTTGGTCGAATGAACTGTTTTGACAAAAGATCTTCCAATTGAGCTTTCAACTCAGCAAGTTCTGTCGGTGCCATCCGATATGGAGCGATTGAAATTGGACCGGTTCCTGGAATCAGGTCTATGGAGAATTCGATATCTCTGACAGCTGGTAAACCTGGAACATCATTAGGAAACACATCTCGAAATTCTCTTGCTACAAGTATCATACTCAAGTCGATTTCCCTCTTGGCTTCCAAGTTAGATAGAAGTAAGTATTCCTGAGCTCCTTCTTTCGAAGAAGTTCTCATTTGGTGGGTAGATAAAAATCCAGAAATCTCAGGATCAGGAAAAACTAAGGTCTTATGGGAACAATCTAAAAGGATATGGTTGGAAGGTAACCAATCCATCCCTAGAATTACATCTAATTTAATTAAAGGCAAACATATGATATTAACAAGAAAATGTCTATCCTGAATAATGATAGGACAGTTCAGACATATAGAAGTCACAATAAGAGGTTCAGCAGTTGGAGTTGAAACAATCAGATCATATGACATGGAAGAAACGGGCAATTCTAGATGTCTCACACAATCCATCGCAATAAAAGAGTGCGTTGCACCCGAATCAAAAAGTACCGTTAAGAGATTACCAGCTATGTCGTAACTACCTTGTATGAGATCTTCGAAATTTGAAGTCTCAGCACCATTCATGGTGTAAACCCTTCACTTAGCTGTCGGTTTATTGGTCCTAGAATTGTTGGTAGTAGATGCAGGTTCCTGAGTTTGACAGTCTTTGGCCATGTGCCTTAATTTTCCGCATTTGAAGCACTGCACTCCTTGTAGTCGGCAATTATCCGTAAAATGAGTCTCACTTCCACACTTGAAACACTTCTGAAACTGGTCTTGGTTTTGGTTTCTTTGGCCTCCGCTATTGTACACAGAAGTGACTGGACAGTAAGTTTGTTGATTCTGGTTCTGATTATTTCCGGGTGGTCAGAAATAAGGCTTTCCCTGAACTTGTTTTCCACTCTGGCTCTGGTACTGATTCTTGGATCTAGATGGTCCTCCAGCATTCACTCTGCTATCCCTTCCCTTTTTCATTTGTTTCACCTTCCTGCATTTCTCGACCAAAGCTTGAAAATTTTTGATCTCCAGTGGCAACACTGATTCCTTGATTTCAAAACTTAATCCTCTTTCAAACCTTTCACATTTCCATTCTCGTACGATTAAGCTTGGAAGAAACGGAAATACTTGGCGAGCGATTCGAACTTCGCCGCGTATTCCCCAACAGTCATTTCTCTCTGCAACAGACGCAGAAATTCTTGTTCCTTCTCAGTTCTAGCACTTTGAGGAAAGTACTTGTCCAGGAACGCGTTAGGAAATGCATTCCAAGTAATCCCCTGATGATCTTCTTCCATCAATTGTCTGACTCCCCTCCACCAGTACTCAGCATCACCCACGAGTAGGAACATAGCATATTGAACTTTGACTCCTTCTGGGCTGTGAATCAGTTCGAAGATCTTCTCTAATTCTTGTATCCAAAGGTCAGTCTTCTCGGGATCAGTATCCCCATGAAATTGTGACGGATTTTGACGTCGACAAGCAGTCAATCCTTTTCCCTCTACAGCTTGTTCAGCTCTGAATTGTTCTTGTTGATTTTGGGCAGCCATAGTTGTCGTCTGTTGCGCAATAGCAGCTGCAACATTTTCCATTGCCTGTGCTGTATAGTCCATTCCACCAGCTCCTTCATGATTCTCTCCCAGATTACCACGACCGCCAACACGACCCCCTCTACGGCCGCGTCCACGTCCACGTCCACGTCCAGACTCTGGTTCAACAACCGGTTCCATAACTGACCTACAAGCTACAATCAGTCGAACCAAAACCAGAAACTGAAACATAAACTTACTCGTTATCACACATTACTTCTAAGAAGTAATTAAAACAAGTCTAAGTCAGAGATCACACAACATGGCCATAACAGACCTATTTCCCAAGGATTCCTGAAAGACTCGACCAGCTCTGATACCACTAATGAAACACCCTATTGGCGCTACATGTTGAAACTAAAAGACTGAAAATAATTACGCTGGTTGCTTTCGGGAAAATATAATTTTCTCTATTTCTTAGCTTCCTTGAAAATTAGTGATAAAATTTTCTTTTTCTTTTCCTCAAACAATACAACCCAAACCGTTATAATTAACAAACAACCGAATACATATATATGCATCAATAAGGTTTTACATATGGCCATTTATATTACAATCATTATTTAAGCCATAGCATAAGGAAAACAAACATAAACTAAACCTATATAGTAGCGGTACTACTTTCCAAAAGTGAACCCAAATCAGAATCCTACAGCTGGTCACACTTAAGAA
Organism: Sophora flavescens; assembly: GCA_030762895.1. Lineage (NCBI taxonomy): Eukaryota > Viridiplantae > Streptophyta > Magnoliopsida > Fabales > Fabaceae > Sophora > Sophora flavescens. Next base: position 231,824,590 of record CM061065.1, read on the forward strand.
TACCCATTGGGAAATCCTCCCGAGAACTCCCCGCCTGTAGAAGTATCTAGGTTAGTCTTCCACATGTTTCCGTCATCAGCCTCGTCAAAGTGCAGGGAATGTATTCTCGTGTATGATATCAGACTCATTTGGCTCATCTGTACTCGAATATATATAGTAGCATAGTAGAAACCCAACATGAAAATAAATAAAGCAAGGGTGAGATACCATCATTGAGTTTCATCATGATAACTACATGAACGACACTCAAACAAACATCATGTATGCATATTATAAATATTTCCAACCAATGGGATTCATACCCGATCATCCAATCGTAATTTTTCAAAAATGCATGACACTTCAATATCCATTCCTATGAGTCTTGACCTTTAATCTCCGGAGATTCCTAACTTCCCTTCTTCGAGCAATGATTAGGCTGCGATACCATTAACACAATTGTCTCATGAGATCGGCCTCTAAATTTAGGTCCGGCTCCAATTGTTCGGGGAATATCACGATGGAGCAACTAAAATAATATTGGAATAGTTCCCTATTGAGTACATTCGTGCCGGGTAACCGAATTCCGCGACCTGAGGTTGCAAGGCCCCAAGTATTCGCTGGATTTTCGAAGCCCGAATGTCCCTAAGACCCAAAGACCCTAGAATTTATCTTTGGTCCGTAACTAACCAATTTACCCAATTCACCCTTTGTGAAATTGTAGCTCGATACCCAAGGCATGTCTGCCCAAATATGGCAAGTTTGCCAGATTATGCATGTAAAATCCTTTGTTATCGTAATTGTTCTTTGTCGTTTGTTTTTCCTCTGTCGAGGCTTAAAGCTCCCGACTAACCTTCCTTAGGTATTCCAATTCCTTTCCCTTCCAAATGAAATTCCCTTTCGGAACACTAGGCCGACATCTCGGCAATCTAGGTCCTTATCCTTTCCTTGACTTTTCCTCAAAGAATTTTCGTTCAGTGAAACACAAATACCAAAAACAAAAACTCCGAAAACTTATCCAAGTTTGTCGGAAATTTCCGCTGTTCTTAAATTCTTTTCCATCAAAATCCTTTTCCGAGGAAATTCGTTTTAAAACGTAATGAAAATCATTTTTCCCTTAAATCCTTTATTTTTATTTCTGAAAATCTGTTAATTCTTTTCAAAATCATTTCTAACCCATATATTTATTTTTCTCATGTAAAAAGATCGTTTAACCTCATACTACCGTTAGGTAAGTAAAAACCCTTATTTCTTGAAAAATTATTTATTATCAATCTTAAAACACTTTTTAAAATAAATTTTCTTAAAATTAAGATTTTATTTCCATTTTTCCCGACGTTTTCAAAACAAGTGAGAAAGTGAAAAAAATTTCACGGTTACGTACTCGCTATCATTTATTAACTTATTCTTTCATTAAAACTTATTAAAATATTATTATTTCTGCCTTAAAATTAAATCCACCAATTTTCAAAAACATAAAATTTCCCTTAAATTTTCTTAACGTTTTATCCTAAATTTTCAATAAGCACTCACCGATGTCAGGCTTCCAGTCAATCACAAAATCAACTGCAAGTTTCATACAACACAATTTATCACATGCTTTCACAACCAACAAGAAATTCACACATCACAATTTATAGCATGCTTTCACAGATAAATCATGCATCACAAAATATTACGCAATAATTTTAAAACAAATACCACAAACTACAACCATTAATTACAGACACACCAAACAATTTATACACATAGTTACCGTAGCTCCTCAGGCAAACTCCCCTTACCTTTAAATATTCAAGTTCTGATTCAACGAAGTCTCGGTTTTCAAGTCCAGTTTCCTCTACGAACTCCGAACAACAACTACTAACACAATCCTTCACAAAACAACACAACTAATTAAACTTTGAAAAAAAATCTTTTTTTTCCTATGGGTATGGTTTTGGCCCAAGCTAAGAAAATAGGTTCGAGGTTTCAAAATTCAACATACTCTTAGATCTATTACCTTAGAGTAGTGTAGAGTTAAGACAAGTTATCATAAGTTGAAAAATGAAACAAAATCTTTCAACTCCTCAAGAAAACAATTTCAGCCATGAGTAAAATAATGGCTTAGAGATTTGATTTTGATTCAATAATCATGGACTCAACATATATATGAATTATACGATTGAATCAAGCAAGACTAGTTAACAAAATGAACAAAGTCCTCCGCCACTAGAAACTAGGGTTCGGACTTGACAAAATAAAAGGGCACGAAATTTTTGTCTCTTGGATCCTAAGTATAGAGAGGATACTAAGATCATAGAAATTGGTTTCACTTTAAAAGGATTTTTCTATGATTTTCTATGAATTTTCAAAGTTTCTAGATCTAGGAATTGAAAAATATGATCAAGACTTCAAATCACAAAAATCAATGAAGAACATGATGATGATTGAGTGAGAGAAGCATGGTATACCTATTGGAAATGAAAAATGTGTAAGGAATCACCTACTTCCTTCACAAAATCAAGCTATGGTACTTAGAGCTTTAATGGCAAAAATGGCAAAACTTGATGGAGAAGGTGAAGATGGACTTTTATAGAAGTGAAAATGGGCCTCTTGGTTGCCTAGGGTGGTGGCCTTTGAGGGATAAAAGGGTTCAACACACAAAAATTCAAGGACAAAGTAGTAATCTCACAAAATGGCATTTTTGTGGTATTATGACAACATAAGGGCAAAATGGTCATTTCTCAAAAAGAAATCATGACCAACATGTGGTGAGAAATGAGTGAGGATTTTGCTGATTTGTGTCCATAAATTGTGGGGCAAACTTGTCATTTCGATGAAAGTTCAAGGGTAAAATCGTCCAAGGGCAAAACGGTCTTTACACTAGTTTAAAGAAATATCTAGATATTTTGTAAAAAGTAATCATGACATGGGTGACTCATCCACATGACTCACCATCCTAGGTGGCAAGAGGTCTCAGCATCCGACGTCGGGTTCGGGTTTTGTCTCTGCACGTCCGTTCTCGACTCCGTCGATTACGCGATTTAGGGTTTTACGCTCGAATCGAGTATAATAACTTATTTATTTTTAAAATTTTAAAAATAACCTATATCTTTGGAAATGATATATAAACTCTATCCATTTCGTTCTCAGGTCAAAATTAGGTTTTCTGATCAGTAAAATGTTACTGTCAGTGAAAACGCAGACCAGGTTCCGTATGAATTTTCAACCAAAAATTTCACCGTATACTTGTAAAAATAAGTATGATATGAATATGACTTTGGTTTTCCCAAAATCATTTCCTAAGTTTTAGATTAAAAAAAATATAAACATATGTATGTTTATCGATACAGAAAACAGCAGAAACAACAGAAATCGGGGTGTTGCACTTTATCTTTGACAAGATTCTGGATTTTTTCCAATTTCTTTTTAATGGGCAGAATCAAATCCCTCCTTCTACATAAATGAGTAAAAACAAAATATGAAATTTCACTTTTAAAAGTAATTTTTCGTGTTGGTCAAATATTTATAACATAGAAATAATGTGATATAGCTATTCGTCAAATTTCATGTCATCTTCATTCCTAGAATTTTCAGATTCATGAAGCACCACACTTTAATTCATGGCAGCAACACTTCTGCTCAAACAACAAAAGCATACTAAAAAACATTAAAAATCAATCTATATAATAATACATCAAAGGATGAAGCAATGACTGAACATCAATTTTATCTTTATGAAAGAAAGAGTGACCTTAATTCTTCTCCAAAAATGTATAACGCGTGTTAGATTTTCAGGGAAAGATCCCATTTTTCATACCAAACACTACTTCTGTATTTGTTGATCTTTTGAATCATGCCCATGTACTTTAAACTAATTAATAATTATAGAACCTTTGCTCAATCAAATCTACTCATCTACATCCAGAAACATAAAAGCACAAAAAAAATAGATACGAGGATTAAAAAGTTACCTTTTAGCCAAAGAGGAGCTTCTAGCAATAAAAGGAGTAAAGGACCTCCAGCAGTTCAATCAAAATTTGTTCCGCGTGATACTGAAATGAACAAAAGAAAGAGAGTAAAGGAACAAAGAAGCAATTTTTTCTAGTTAGTTAGAGGCTCTGGAAGCTTATTCAACTCCATGATCAAATAATATAATATAATAATATAATCAATAAAAATTCAATAAAAAAGTAATGGATTGGGGGAATCTGGAATTAAGGGACTCCGAAGATAAGGTACCTCTCATGGCTTACATGAGGTGCCACTTGAACTCTATTTCAATGAACCCGATAATAAAAAAAGAGGACATGTTTCAGAAATTAAACTCCAGCAAATAAATTTATGTTATTCAACAGATTTATTATAAAATTAACTCGATACACAAAAAAAAATATTGATGAAAGTGCTTAAAAATATGATACTAACCTTTCTCTTCTCTTAATCATAAGGTGAGGTCAGATTATAATTTCGACATCTTTAACAATTAAAGTTCAATAATTCATGAGTATGCAAGCTCAAAGAAAATGAAGGAATCGGACACCTTTACCATCGTGCACAGTACAAATCGGACAAGTCCTGTGAATAGAAAAGGTAGGACTCCATTTGTTTAGATTTTTCCTAAAAGAAATATTTAAAAAAAAATATTTATGATATTTTAATTTTGTTTAGTTGGACGTGTTAAAAACATTAATTTATATTTAAAAAATGATTTCAGGAGGTGTTGCATTATCTAATTTACAGGGGAAACATTATTTTTAAAGAGCCGAGGGAAAAAAAATCAAAAAATATGTTTGAGAGAGGAAACATTATTTTTTCTGTTTTTCTAGAAGGAAGTTCCTTTTATCATTATGTATGCTTGAGAGGTACAAAATCCTTGGAACATTTATTTTTTTATTCATAAAGTTTAAGGGATTTTTTAGTCGCCTACCACGTGTATCCAATATTTTAAAAATTGATCTCATAATAATACACTTATTTCACTTGAGTCATCCCATATATATATACTAGTATGTAATCCGTGCAACGCACGGGCTAGATGGTATTTATTAAATCAAATAAAAAATAAAAATAGATAATATATATCTTGATATAGAACAACATATATAAATATGTTGTTAGTATAGATTTGATATTTTTTTTCGATCTACTTCGAGGAATATCCTACCGCCAACCTGAGACGGGGATTAATCTTCCGCGAGAGTTTGTTCGGCACCTCTAAGGGTGGCATCCCTCCCAATTGAGGTTTTTTCCATACCCAAAGCTCAAACTCGAGACCTTGATTAAAGGACGAGAGACCTTCAACCACTCACGCCAACCTCAGTTGGTAGTATAGATTTGATATAAGACAACATGCATAAAAATGATATAATTAGAAAACAATAAAAGATATAAGTGATATTAAATTAGCAGCAAAGCTACAAAATCAGAGATATTGATCCCTGAATTCCAAAATGTTAAAGGTAATTAGTTAGAGGATTATACACCTAAAATAAACAAAACATCATTCAAAACAAGATCAATATTCCCTTTCAGAAAAAATCCTATAGAAAAATCCTAAGGTCAGATGGGTCAATATAATGATTTCAAATAAACCAAACACAGAATTGAATGCATAAATACATATTATATAGATATATAGATTATGTATTTACTATTATTATAGATAGATTATAGATGGGATAACAATAACATGATTAAGTTGAGTAATTTTCCGTGTTTTATGAAATTAATAAGGGCACGTAACATATAAAAAGACTTTAAAGCCAATAACATGGAGATTTTAAAAAAAAATGATTTGTAGAATAGATAATTAAATTGAATCGAAAGTGTGACCGTATGAAGGATGACATCCTCAGAAAAAACTTATGTAGAACACTTTGAGATGATGTTTTGCTATTCACTTCGACATCCCTTTTAAAGAAATGAGGACTTGCCTTCCGATTTTCCTTTCGTACAGCAGGGATAATTTGTCATTTTTTTTATATGGAGAACACATTTTTCCAAAGCAGAGTGGTACACCAATAATTTGATGAAGATTTATCCTTCAATTTTCATTGATGATGATGTTGTTAAGATTCTGTGTCCTTATTTTTCTGTTTCTTTCAATGCATAAGAACAATGTTGTAATTTTTTTTTTGTTTACTACAATGTTGTAATTTAATACTAAAGACTTTTTACTTTCAATTCCCTATTTTAAATGAATATATTCCCATTTCTGAAAACTTGTTTAAGAAAGCTTGTAGAAGCCTTGAACCTGGTGAACACACCTGTCAAAAGTTAAATCATATTCATGTAAGTTGATTGGAGTTATATACAGAAAAAGAAAAAAATTACAATTTATTTTTCATTCATTCATAGAAAATATCAAATACATGTAATCCAATTAATATATAAAATAGAAAAATTTAAGCGTCCTAGAAACTTAAAATAGAAAATTTTAAGCATCCTAGAATCTAAAAAATCAAATAACAATAACAAAAAAAATGCATAAATCACATTATAAAGATCGATAAATTCACAAAACTTAAATCTAAGTCAGAAATAATTAAAAGAATGTAGGCAATAAATTCGCAATAATGTTTGATTGGGCATGCCTTTCCATAATACAAATAGGTTCAGTTGCACTAATACCCCAAAAATTGCAGTTATACATTCATTTTGGAGAACTGCAGTTATACAATTTTATAATTTTATTTTGGCATTTTAATAAAGAAAAGGTGGAGACCAAAAAGGAGTATCCCCTTAGTATAGAAGTATAGATTTAAAATAAATCCAGATACAAACTGGTGTTCAAAAAACCAAAAGTTTATATATGATCCCCAAGAAAACACAAATATCCCTTTCTTATTCCTCAAAGTCTTTGTACAGATCTCTTAGTACTACATTGGACCTCAACTCAGGTTGTCACTTGAAGAATATTGGCCAGAGTAAAGCTTTCATCCTAACATAAGCTATCAAGTCAAAATGGTCATGTACACACATTGCTTTCAGAATAATCTTGGTTTCTCCAATCTCTCCACAATGAACACTTTCCTAATGTTTGCTGCTATGGCATGAGTTGGTTCAGGAGCTAGTATCAACCCTTCAGACCTGGCCAACTATATAGCAGCTATAACCAAATAAAAGCAGAATTTCATCCTATATGATTGTATCCAAGCATTCTTATTTTTTTTTTCCAATCACATGAAAATGTGAATTGCCATGAAAGCACTCAAATTGAAAAATAGTAATTGCTTCCATTAAACCCGACTCATAAACATGTGATATCAATGGTGTCATACCATAGTAACGCATACCCCCTATAAAAGGCAAAAATGTTAATACAAATGATGTACTAACAAATGAGATAAAAATGCTAGAGCCATAACTATTTTCCATATTTTTTTCCCATAATGATTTGGCATGCTTGCTTGTTGACTCTTTAGATGGGTGAGTGGTCTCTACCACTTTGTTCCATCCAACAACCACCCTTGTATTATGTCAAAATTCTAGCTATTTTTTATGGTTGTGTAGCATTACTCATGAGATAAACTCTTAGCATAACAATCAATTGCTAGCATGAATTGGATCTGGAATAAAGTCATGCCAAAGTGTATCATTTTCATCAATGGAGTAATCCCTGCCATATCACCATAATCATATGCATATACCCCTTGTGTCAATGAAGCACATGCTGCAGGTTATACTGCTCTTATGACAGGGTTGATTTTTGTATTCAGCTTCTCACGAATGAATGGAAAACCAAGTCCTGCAAAGTTGGAGCCACCACCAATACATCTTATGATGACATCTGTCGTTGCTCCTATATCATCCTATATAACATATGCCCCAGCAAAACTAAAACTATAATAGATAATTCAAGAACCAAAAGCACCATAGTTACATAGTCTCTCAAAGCCTCTATTGTCAATTAAATGAGTGCGTTTTGATTGAAGTCCTTTTACTATTAATCTCATTCTACTGAGTTGATCCCTTTCTATGTTTTCTTGATGTAGCATGTCCAGAACTTTCAAAAGTCCATCATGCGCTAGAATGGTTAAATGAGTATTAACTTGCTACTTTGATTGTTAGAGGAACATACCTGCAAAATGGATTCTGCACAAACCACCACTGTTGATTTCATTTGGGTCACATCATCCAAAGGCCATGCTTCTTGTATATCACCTGCACAACAAACAACATGACGACTATATTATTCTACACTGTATTTTTCAAGTTCCTGCATTATTTGTTTAATAGAAAATCACTTCAAACCCATTCTTGCAAAATGATAAATAATTGATGAAAACAATCAAGCTCGACCACAAAACTGATATCACTTCACTGGAGAAAATTAGAAATTTAAGTGCAGACATTGCGACCCATACGTTGCCCTTTAATGAACTTGAAATGAAAATTAAAATCTACGACTTTTGTTAATGACTGCATATTTCACTAAAGAAGAATATTGTTGTCATCCACATCATATCCACATCCTATCAATATCGAATACTTCTTCTAATCTATTGTGACCTTATCCTATACTTCTTCATCTCTATTTAAAATTGTGTATTTAAGGAACATTGAAGCTAAGAAATTTGACTTACAACAATGTAGCTGCATACTTAAAGCCAACATTATAGTAAATGGAGTGCTCTTTCCACAATAGAACCATAAGAATAAAAAAAAGGCTTATCCCAGATATGGTTTCACAATCAAATAAATCAATCAACAGTCTTGACATCATAGGTATTATTTCCCAAATAATCTTATAACGCACGATTTGTAGTTCCTGTTTATTTAGAATTTGGAGTGCAGGACCACTGCTTTTATTGGTAGGTTCAAACCTTCGGGGGCCTCACCCCTTACAATGCCCTTATGAACCTGACTTTATTACAACTATTATTATATATTTTCCTGTTCCCTCGAACATATCCCCCACAATTAGTACCTCCAACATGACTTTTAGCAAGATCTCGTTAATTACCTTAGAAGGTCTCTTCCCCTAAATTTTATACAAAAAGGCCAAAGCATTAGAAAAGAATTGTTTCTTGAAAATGACAATTGCAGTAAAAGGAATGCATGACCACACATCATTTTAAAGATCATTACCTCTTCATAATGCCTTTCAATAATTGATCAATCATATAATTAAATACCAGATATAAAAAAAAACATGACTAAATTAAAAAAAAAATCACCAATCAAAGATTCATAATCTTCGTATTGTTTAAAAACATCATTAAAGAGGAAACAACTTAAGACAAATTTTCAAGACAATAATCTTAAACAAAAATTAAAAAAACCAGCTTAAACTCAAGAGTAGTTGCCCTATAATGGCTAGAGTCTGGAACCACGTTAAAGTAGGCCATTTTGTATATAAACCCCTCCTCCAGTATAAAAGGATAACCTATAACATGATAAAAGCCCATAAAACAATAGGAAGTAGAATTTACTGGTGAAAATTAGAATATACCATTTTCAAAAAATAAAATCCCACAACTACGGGTTTTAAGAAATCACCAAAAGGCAAAAGCAACCAATGATGTAACATCATCCTCATAATTTCTGAACAAAGCACACTCCATTTTCACATCGCATAAAAAATAACACTTATTCAATAATAATAACACAACTAAACTAATTGACGAATAAACTCTAGAAACCTGAGTTCATTAGTATCACTAATTTACAATTTTACATTTCAATTCCAGAAAACTGACTATATATAAAAGATTTCCAAAATACCGCTCCACATCCAGCTGAATAACAAACATGCTAGTAAGCCAAGCAGGTTGTGCTTAAACTCCAATTGCTCAACTCTTCAGCGCACCTCAAAGAGTTTCTCTGCATCATCTTTCACTGATTAAATGATACAATAGCTATTGGAGCCTTCATGTGGTATAAACCAAGTGTACCAAAAAAACATATGTGAAATTAGTTTTTCGTATTTTAGTCATACCACCTGTTTCAAAACCCCCAAAAACAAAACCAAAAGCAAAAAAATCAATAATCAAATGCTGTAAAAGAAACCCATGATGTGCTAAATTCAATAAGTCAGAGGTTAAATAAGCTTCTTGCTATAAACGGTGGCAGCTTCAATTGGCATCAAAAAGCAGGTAAAGCAGTTGTTTTCTTAGACACAAAAATCATTTATCATAAAAAGATTATAAAGGCTTCACTCTAAGAGAAGAGAAACACTAACTGCACTGATACAAATCCCTTCATCTTGCAAAACTTCCAGCTTCATTATGGTTTGAGATTATACATTTTCAAAGTTTAATATGCTTTTCGAATTTGTGATTCTGCCGCAGACTACTTTTTTTCATGTTACAACCAACAATGTAGGATGTTGCTTCAAAAGAAAACAGAAATGTAAATATGCAGGGATAAATGTCCATTAACCCATTTCCAATATCATCCAAAGAAACTTACAAAGAAAAATATATCCAGCAAAACATATCACCTTTCTTGAAACACTAAACATATTCAGATTACATGAAACACAGTTCGTTTGTGATTTGAAGCATTGCCCATGGATTATCACTTGCTTGTCATGCTACAAATTCTCAACATTAAAAAAATAGACGTAAATAAAATAAGAACTTAATTTTGGCCATTTGTCAAACACCTTGTGTGCATAACTGCACACAATACAAAATTTGTTTAACCATTACACACCTTGCATGGCTTCATTGTAAAGCTTGTTGAAGATGCAAATACCCATTTTGCTTTAAACGAAGATACCCTTTTTGCTTTGCTAGTTGAAGATGCAGAACTTAATCTTTTTCTAACAAAAAATGGGGAGCCATTTGAATTGAAGTTTTGCAGGTGTAGAAGAAAAGAGAGAAAAAAAATCTCAGGTTCATTATTTTCACCCGAAACTGAAATGGTAAGTATTTCACAAAAAATCAAACACATGAACCCTAAACAATCAATCCCGGAAATTGAAATCAAATTGAAAGAAAAGAATGAAATAGAAACAAACAAAGAAGAAAATGAGGAGAAAGTGTAAGTGTTTTTTTTAAACAACCCGTCATCGAGAGAAAAAAGAGGAAGAACATAGTGAAGAAGAGGGAGCGTCTGACAGGGAAAAAAATTAAAAAACATTTAGATCTGAGGTTTCAGAATAAAAATAAGTTACCTTTGAGACCTCGATGTGCTGAGAAGGAAAGCAGAGTCGGTGACCTCGTCTGAGCAACAGAGTGAAAGACCATGTTTGTCGGAAAAAATGCAAAGTAAAGCTTTGTATTTTTGAAAGAAAACAATGCAAAGGAAGATGGTGTGACTTGACCAAGCACTGAGCAGCTTTGTACTTCTCGGGTCTCTCTTTTTTCTTCTACCAGAGGAGTTCCATTTTGCTCGTGGAGAACAAATTGAAAAAGAAGAAGAAAGGACTGAACTTGCGTGTTTGACTCTAATTACTGTAGATTGGCTAATTGAAAGAAAAAATTAAACAATTAAATATATAAGTTCAAAAAATTCAAAAACTAATATTAAAATAATTCCCAAAATTCATTAACACGACACTTATCCACTACGGTTATATATATATATATATATATATATATATATAACAAGTTAAGTTGTCTTATTGAATCAACTTAATTCCCCCTCCCCACATGTAAGGTATATTATAACCCTTCTCTTTGACAAAAAAAAGTCAACTTTCAATTCAAGTTTCAACTTTTCATGTTAAGTTCAAATTGTTCAATTATAAATTTAATAACCAATTGTTATGATTTTAATATTGAACTGCATTAACTATAACATATAAGAGGCGCCACATCCCAATTGAATTGAATATGGACCCAAGTCTTCAACCCCAAACAAACTGGGTTAAGAGTGTATTTCTTTTTACTTTTTAAAAGGAGAAAAAGAAAACAAGTGAAATACTAACGACTGTTTGTTTTACTTTCAGTTTTTTGTTTTCATTTCCTGTTTTCAGAAATAATTATAAAATCGTCACCTTGTTTTCATTTTGTTTCCTGTTTTCATAGATTTGTAAAGGAAACATTGAAAACAACGTTTTTTCTGTTTTTATTATTTCCTGTATAAATATCTAAAAACAGGAAATAGAATGAAAACAATGTGGTATTTTTGTAATTATTTATGAAAATAGGAAACTAGAAACAAAACAAACAGACCCTTAACCAGTTGATTTCTAAAAATTGATTTTATGTCGTTTAACAAGTTTTTATGCCGGTTTAATATGTTTTACGTCGATGTAATCGATTTTTCATGATCAAATTGCTAAGTAAAATCGTTTTTGAGGTGTAAATATATAGAATTTTATATGTCATGTATCTAGAATCAACTATTTTCAATTATTTTAGACTCAATTCTACTCTCAAACACTTCACTTGCTGTAACAAGTGGAGTTTGAGAGCCCAAACGAAGTTTTGAGGTGTATCCAAATCAAGCACTTAAATTTATAAGATGTTGCCCCACAGCTTCAAGCTTGTATCTATTTCTCTTTTAGCCATTTTAAGTTTGTTGCCTCTATATCTCTCTATACGTAACCTTATGCCAAATTTCACAAGACCCAATTCGGGGCTTGTCTTCAATACTCCATTGTGAACTTGGAGTTTGCATCCTCCATGATTCTATACCCTTGATTTAATATTATAATATTCTGACGGTCAAGATTAAATTGGGTAAAATGGGTATTAAGCAAAAGTGATCTACTGTTTATCTTCTACCTTCCTTCGCATCCCTCATCACCAGCACACAAAATGATAGCAAGTAGATTGGGAAAATGTGCAATGTCCCACCATGGCATCAAATACTTATCAATAATCCAATAATGAACCACAACATTGATAGAGATGAAACAACAAATTTAAACCCCAATTAAAAATAAAACTCTAAACATGAAGAACTCAAACTGGCTTACAAAACTTCCTTCTTTTGCACCACAGATCTGTTTGCTGCTTCCATGTTCCATTTTTTTTTTGTCTCCATTTTCTGTTCTTGCTCACTCTTGCGTAACAACGATGAGAAAAAATGAAACCAAAGAAGCACACCCGGATTGAGTTTTTGTTGAAAAACAGGAACTTTGACAAAGTTGAACTGAAGAACGAAGATGAACTGGTGAGAAGAACGAAGATGAGAACGCGGTGTGCCATGCCGCTGTCAGCCAAAAACGCAGCTTTCTTCTTCCTTTCCCCTCTGTCATCACAAATCTGCCGTGCTTCCCCTCCACCGATGAGAGCCGCGAAATTCAACCGTTTTCCTCCCTCCGCCGCGCCCTGACGCCATGTGGGGGGAGGAGGCGGCAGTGGTGGCGAAAACGTGATAACAATGGCGGAAACATGAATTGGTAAAATGAATTGGTAAACTGTGAGCTCAACCAGATCTGGGCAATGGCGGAAGCGTGGTTGACGACAGTGATGGAGAGTGAGAGAAAAACAATGGGAGAAGATGAATAGTGACAGTTTTTTTTTCTTCAATTTTTATACCAAAATGTCAATTATGCCCCTTGGAGGATTGGTACACAACTTTGAGGGGTGAGGATTGAAGACTTGCCCCCCAATTCGATAATGTGTTTGATACATTATGCCAACTGTGAGGTGATGTGCGGTTTTCTCTTAAATGCTCCCTATAGAACTCAGAGGTGCAATACTCCCCAAACCGTAGATATAATAATTTATTTATTCAATGGTGCGGATTTGAGGTGTAGTAACCGGCTGGGCAAGCCCAAGTTGTGACCGGCTACTTACTCTACTGGTCATTTGAAAGGGTCTGGCTCCTTGTTTTATTCGCAACAGTAACAAAAATAACATAAATTGTAGGCGTAGAAATTGTCTGTATGAAAATACTAACGAGTGGCCTCAGGGTACTTGTAAAAAATCAATAAAAGAAAGTTTTCATTACAAATTGATGTATTTAGTATTTGAAGAGATAATAAAATACTTATTTTCCAATAAAAAGTCAGTTGTATAAATTCCTTAAAAAGTGCCCTAATGACAGTTGTTTGCATGACCCATATTGTGATGCCACCAAAGTACAAAATTCTTAATATACAACCCTAATCTTTTTAAAAAATAATTTTGTTAAAATTAATTAAATAAGTTAATAGATATTTGAAGTTGACACAGGCAAACACAAGAAGAGGGTCGAATTGTGTTTGTTAATAATTTTCAAAGTCAACCTTTAAAACAATTTTTGCACACAAGGAGATTAGAAACAGAAGCAAGCACGGAAATATATCCTTTTTGAAAGGGTTTAACAGAAGCAATATCAAAACCTCTCAGTTAGTAAGAAACAAATAAAGCTGTAAGAGTTAAGAGATAGAAGAATCACACAAGATGTTTTATCCTGGTTCACTCTCTTCCAACCAAGAGCTACGTTCAGTCTCTTCTAGTTGAAGGTTTTTCTCCACTATTTTCCAAATAGATTACAACCAAGTATCCATCACCTCTCCAAGCTACAAGTATTTTTTTCTTACCAAGCCTCTTTAGGCTCTAAGTCTAACAAAGAGATTTAATGTTTGATCTTCTTAACTCACTATGTGGGAGCATATGACAGTTTAAGATCAGATGAATATTTCCACAATATTCAAAATAAGAAATACTGACTCTTGCTCTTTAAAGAAATATGAGTATGAGTGATTATAGTTTGACAAAAGTTGAGCTCGCAAGGTTGTGCAGTCAAGAGTTGTTCTTCAGTATCTCAGGTCTTCTATTTATAGTGACCTTCTTCTTCACTTGTATTTCTTCAACGGTTATTTTGAATAATCTCGTTTAGAGATAGCATTTAATGCATGATATCCGTTGTGACTGATAGCTTGATTGTGCAAGCCAAATAGTACTATTGGTTATCGAGGTAGCATGAAATTGGAGGCTCACTGCTCTGAGAATTGCAGCTTGAGAACTTGTTGTTCCTCCTTTGTGTACAATCCAGTTTTTTCAGTCATAAAGTTGTCATCGTACAGATCGTTTTGCAGTATCTTATTATACGATTCTGCTTTTTGCATTTCTTGATGGTACTATGTTTCTTTTACAACAAGATAAAGCATTAAAGCAGGTAAAACAAATGTGAAGAACAAATATTCTATTGAAATAAATATCAATCATTTGAAATAAATTCAAGAGATTTGGATTGTATTTAATTCATTCAAAGATGGAGCTCGTCTACTTTAAAAAAAACTCCGTCTACTTAGTTATATGTGAGACCAAGTCTGTTCAATATTTAATTTTGCTCGTCTAATGATGTGGCATATCCTCTTCTCTATCAAGTCTTTGGACTTGCTATTCCTCAATGAGTTATAAAGATATCTGTCCAGTGACGTGGCAGTTAGAGCTCGTCTACTAGATTACTTTATTTTTCAGTTCATTTACTTCTACTAATTACTTCCGTCTGCTAAGGTGGCAAGATGGATGCGCTTATTATCAAGTCTTTGGACTTGCTGTATCTAACAAGTTACTTTGGTATTCGTCTAGTAAACATTTAGAACCTCGTCTACTTAAGAAAAGCAGTCTACTCAAATAAATAAGTAAGTAACTATTCCAAAAATATTGAGCAGCCCGTCTACAAGGGTGGACGCATATTTTTCAATGAAAACTTATCCCATGTTTCTTTTACTTATATTTAAATATTCCCGCATAACTGAAAGCACATGTTAGGTCTCAACTAACACTTTGCCAAGCAAATTTAATCCTTTTTGTTAGCATCAAAACTTAGAGATTATTTAATCCAAAACCACTTTGGTTCCAACAATCTCCCCCTTTTTGATGATGACAAAACTAATTAAATTTGAAAAGCAAAGTCTAAGAGAGCAGGGCTCCCCCTAAGACAAAGCATTCAAATAATTAAGCAGAAAAAGCATATGAAAAACAACTGCATATAAGCTAACAAATAGGTGCAACTGCTTATCATACTTAGAGTATATATGAAGGAATAAATAAGCATAGTCAGCATATATCAAATCAAATAAGCAAACATAAGTATCAGAGTAGTTAGCAAGTAGAAAAGAATATGCATATACAGACAAATATGAGCTTTTCAAAACTGACTTTTTATATATAAAAACAAATCACTTTCCTTTCCTTTCTCCCCCTTTTTGTCATCAGCCAAAAAGTTAAAAGGAGCGGTCCATCAATGTCAGTATAAGAAAAAAAAAGGATAAAAGGTTAAAGTAGGAGGTGGTGGAGGTGGAGGGTTCTGAGTCTGGCTTTTCTTGAAATCCATGAAGAATTCCAGCATTTTATTCACAACCTCTAAGGTTGGAGCCATAGAAACTTGGACTCTCTGAGAGACTTCTTCTTCTGTCATCTTTTCAACTTTTTCTTCAACTAATTTTCCAACCCTTTCATCAACAATTTTTCCAAGAACCTCTTCAAGATTAGGTGGCAGAGCTTGTTGCCTTGAGCTTTCAGCAGACTCTTGAAATATGTTTAATGTTCTTGAATGATCTGAAGGGTGCATCACAGCTAGAGCTAATGGTTGAGAAGAGTGTTTTTCTGATGAGCTCTGATTGTGAATGGATTCAGTTGTTTCTTCAAAGCCAACAGTAGTGGCATTTTGATCAGTTTCTTCAACAACAGTTTCATCTGCGAAAGGCTCTGAAGTAGGTGAAGGGATCACTGAGACTTCTTTTGCCCATCAGATGGGGTAGATGAATTCCATATTTTTACTATTTTTGGGAATTCCCCAAAGTTCTTTATAGATCATATACCTGAAATTTGAAAGACCACATTTCCCTTTGACCTTAGGAATTTCCTTCTTCTCTTCTTCAGTCAGTCCAGCGGAAGATACCTCTCTTGTGCAGTGAATAATATGAGATTTCCAGAAATCTATAGCATGTTGTTCACTAATTAACTCAATCAATTCAGAGTACAAGTAGAAGTCCAGCTTGGAGTAGTCAAAAGTTTCTTGGTTCAGATCAAGCATTGTAGATGCAGCTTCTGGCATAACTCCTTTTGATCTTCTGTTTTTCTTGTCCTTGTCCTTGTCCTTGTCCTTGTTCAGATCTACCATCGGCAGTCTTGGACAGATCCTGTAAGGCAAGATTCCAACTCCGGTTGCTTCATTATGTCTCAGCCAGGATGAAGGACAAAATGTGAGGCTCTATCAACTCTGAAATGACTGAATTCCCATTTCCTCTCTCATTTTCATCAACTCCTCAAATTTGGCCATTGCAGCAGCAACATAGGTGCTGAGGTTCATATTAGCTATATTCATTTTACCCAAGTATGCAGCCTGATGGGCTCCGGCAAGCGTACCGGATAGAAGCAAGTAATAATAAAATGGTGAGAAACCGAGTATCGAACTCAGGGATTGGGAAACCAAGTGTCACTCACAAATTAAACAACTGTTTTAGGTTAATAAATAGGTTTGAAAAGATTTCAAGAAAATTAAAGAAACAATAAAAGAAATAAAATGTTTTTCGGGTTTTTAAATATGAAAAGAGGTTTCCAGGAATTGGGTTGCCAACAAGACCGCTCATGCTACTAAATTGACTACCCCTCTTGTTAATTATCGAAATTTGCTTTGAAGGCGAATTTATCCTAACTAAGTTAATGCTCCCTCTCGGATTACAAGAACCGTGCCCAATTAAACCAACCCCTACTCTTGTGGTAATTGAATTTAAATTGAACCCTTTAAGTTTTGTGACAATTCGTGAACCCTCAAAGGACCGCTTCTAACTCTCGTGATTTAAGTCCTAAGTTGAATACCTATAGATCCAATACCTAAGTTCATCGCTAGGTTCCTCCTTAGAGTATCTATGACATGCAAATAAGTGTGCACCAGATTCACAAGTAATTCATGCAATAGGAATTAAATCGAAAGCAAATTGAAATTGACAAAAAGTAAAACGTCAATTCGTAACATAAAACAAATCTTGGGCATAGCCCCAATCCTTAGAAACAAAAAGACTACTCAAGAATTGCCATGGTCATGGCAAGCTTGATTAACAAAAGCATAAAAGAAAATCTAAGAGAGAAGAAGAAATTTGAGAAGAAGAGAAATCCTAGTTTTTTGCCTAAGGTAGCAGCCCAACCCTCATATTTTCGAGCCTCTAGGTCCTATTTATAAGGTAGGGTAACTTGAATCCCAAGCAATTACAATAATCAGATCAAATCAGTTTTTAAAATCCAAATAATGCGCATCACGGCCGTGATGCTTGTCACGGCTAGGCCGTGACGGATTCTGACTTGGGAAACTTGGCTATGATGGCCTGTCATGGCCGTCATGGCCATCACGGCCTGGCCGTGACAGGTTCTGACTTTTGTGTACTTTCCTTTTCATGCCTTGTTCGTTCATGGCCGTGATGGTTGTCACGGCTAGGCCGTGATGGGCTCTGTTTGGCTCAGTTTTCTTACTTTTTCAAGCTCCAACTTCATGCAAGCTCCATCATGGTTGATCATGAGCATTTTAATCTTCATATCCAAATCAATATCTCCAAATTAATTGCCAAATCTTATCATATCCTTTGTTGTTGTGATATGCAATTATTATCCAAATCCAATTTGATTTGGATCCAATCTTTTATCTCAATGTCAATTGAATTATCTTTTAATCATAATAATTCAAATCCAAATTGATTTGGATTCAAATCCGTCATGTGGGCCCTTGAAATTTACTTGGCAATCTTCAATTTAATTTTAATCCTTCTTCTTTGTCCTCTCCTAAAAATAAGAAAATATCAGAAAATTAATAAAAATCTAATTAAATGCACACAATGACTCTAAAATAACCAAAATAGGAAAACAAAGTCTAATTTGGGCTAAATCAAGCATTTAACAAAATTTAACTGAGGAATTCCTCTCTAAAATAATAGATAAAATATCATAAGCCAGCGGATTATCAAACACCCCAAACTTAAACTTTGCTTGTCCTCAAGCAAACTAAAGCTCAAAAAGACTCAAAACTTGGCAAGCTCAATGGACTCAATCAAACTTCACATAATCTTCATGCAATTTTACCAAAACAATTCCAATCAATGTTCCCCCTATTTCATTATAGTAATCCCCACATTCATTTACTTCAAACAAAGAGAATTCCATCATTCATGAAATTATTAATCTAAGCAAAGGGTTCGAGTTACACACAAAAGGGAGATCACCAATTTCAAACATTTGCCTTCCTCACAAGGGCATTTAATAATTCACTCATTCGCTCAATTTGTCTAGGATATCAACTTTCACTCAATTTCACATTTCAAGAGCACTTTCCATGAATTTGATTTTCATCTCAAAAATAGTTCCCACGAAAACATGCATGCATCATCAAAAGGTATTTTAAAGTTGTAATGGGGCCTGGTTAAAGGTAGGATATTCAAAGGTACTAGGCTTAAGTCCTTAGGAACTAAGAGAGCATGAAACTTTTTAAACTTTTATTTTCACTCTAATTCCTTTTTCAAATTTTTTTTTTTTGGCTACAACTTATTTCCTTTGACACCCTTTTATTTTGCCCTTTTTTGGCATTTTTATTTTTCTTCTTTTTCTTTTTCCCTTTTGCCTTTGGCTACAACCTATATTTTTTTCTTTTTCTCAACCCAAAATAACATATCGAACCCTTGTAGCCATCCCAAACTTAGTTTCCTTCAACCCTTGTCTTGCTAAGCATCCATGCTCTCCTAAATCCTAATATTGGGTTAACATAGTTTTTCCGGATTTTTGGCTTATAACATAAGGTCATCAAGAAACAATAGGCTATTAGGCTCAATGTGGCTAACTAGGGAACATGTATTAGGATGATCTTTTTTTAGGCCAAGTAGCTATTTCAAATAAAACTGCCAAAATCATTTGATACAAACATATAACCATGCAAACCATGAAGAGATTCAAGCAAATCCAGGAAAGTGCAACTTAAAAGTGATTCACCCAATTTAAAAACAATGTTGGAGGATCAAATTCCTCACCCGGACATTTTTTAGCAAATTATTTGACCGAGATACAATCACTAATGTGTGCATCCCTTCACCCCCAAACTTATCATAAATTATGCAATCACAATAAAATTTCTCAAAGTTCAATTTTCAATTTTTCACAAGGGGTCAATTTTTAATATTCAAATCATTAGGGGAAATCATCAAAAATCAATATTTATCATGCAATCCATTTATGCTAAATTTAATAAAATCCATTCAAGCTCACCGACAGAAGACTCACACACATATGACTCAAGTAAACAAAAGCAAAAAATTAAAAAGAGAAGGGTTTAGAAAAACTCATTGAAGACGCTTCCACCCGGATCCCATAGCCTGTGGTAGAAAGACCAAGAGATTCCCAAGATGTAAGACCTTCCTCCCGGATCCCATGGCTTGTGAAGTGGAGATGGAAGAAACAAGTGTGATGAGATTTCATTGACTTCTTTAAGTGATATGATGAGATCACTTCCTCCTGGGTCAAATGGTGAGTCACCTACTCCAAGAATGGCCTTTATGTAATTAGTTTCTCCATGAAGCACTAGAACCATAACTTTTTGAGGCGATCTTAGAGCCTTTGCCGCCATTGATGAAAAATCCTAATTCTCAGGCAATGACTTGAACTCCAAAGTTGGTATTTTTACTAAGTAATGTGATAGAAAAATTGTAGGAACCAACTTTGTAACTTCCACACATGCATGCAAACCAACATACTTATCCAACTCAGAATTTTTAGGCTCCTCAATAGGAATGGTGAGAGAAGTATTTTCCACATGATTGGTCTTTTTTGTCCCTTGCAAAGGAACAATAGGAGATATTTCCTCCTTGCACTCCTCTTCATGATCCTCTCCTCTTGAATCATCTTCCACTACCACTTCATCTTCATTCATGTCCATGCTAGCAAATAGATTCTCTTCAATTTGAATTCCATGTTGCTTTTTTGCTAGCAATTTAGAAAATTCACTAGCTTGTTCTTCTAACTTTTGAAAGTTGTTACTTAGCATCTCCGTTACCAGTTGAGAACGTTTTTTACGCATTTTATGCCTTTGAATCATGCCACTAAATTCCTCCTTGCAACGCTCTATGCTCTGGATCAAATGTTGAGCATCTTTATCCCAAAGTGATTCCAGTACATCGGGATCCAGGTTAATGTCTGGTGGTGGTTGTAAGGATGACAAATAGGATCTCTATTCCTCTTTGGAGTATATCTTCACGTGCTTATCAGTGATACCATCAAACACGATCCAATCAAGTTGATATTCCCAAGTTGGATAGTAACGATAGTCCATGTGTTTCATCAACCTTGCACAAACAAAACTCAAAAGAAAAGGTCAAATATATACAATTAAAAATTAAAAAGTCTAAAGTAGTTTCCTCCTTTGTTACTAATGATATTGGTATTGACAATCCCCGGCAATGGCGTCAAAAACTTGATGGGCTCCGGCAAGCGTACCGGATCGAAGAAAGTAATAATAAAATGGTGAGAAACCGAGTATCGAACTCAGGGATTGGGAAACCAAGTGTCACTTCACAAATTAAACAACTGTTTTAGATTAAGAAATAGGTTTGAAAAGATTTCAAGAAAATAAAAGAAACAATAAAATAAATAAAATGTTTTTCGGGTTTTTAAATATGAAAAGAGGTTTCCAGGAATTGGGTTGCCAACAAGACCGCTCATGCTACTAAATTGATTACCCTCTTGTTAATTATCGAAATTTGCTTTGAAGGCGAAGTTATCCTAAATAAGTTAATGCTCCCTCTCAGGTTACAAGAACCGTGCCCAATTAAATCAACTCATACTCTCGTGGTAATTGAATTTAAATTGAACCCTTCAAGTTTTGTAACAATTCGTGAACCCTCGAAGGACCACTTCTAACTCTCGTGATTTAAGTCATAAGTTTAATTCCTGTAGATCCAATACCTAAGTTCACCGCTAGGTTCCTCCTTAGAGTATGTGCGCACCAGATTCACAAGTAATTCATGCAATAGGAATTAAATCGAAATCAAATTGAAATTGACAAAAAGTAAAACGTCAATTCATAACATAAAACAAATCTTGGGCATAGCCCCAATCCCTAGAAACAAAAAGACTACTCAAGCATTGCCATGCTCATGGCAAGCTTGATTGACAAAAGCATAAAAGAAAATCTAAAAGAGAAGAAGAAATTGGAGAAGAAGAGAAATCCTAGTTTTTTGCCTAAGGTAGCAGCCCAACCTTCCTATTTTCGAGCCTCTAGGTCCTATTTATAAGGTAGGGTAACTTGAATCCCAAGCAATTACAATAATCAGATCAAATCAGTTTTTAAAATCCAAATATTGCACGTCACGGCCGTGATGCCTGTCACGGCTAGGCCGTGACGGATTCTAACTTGGGAAACTTGGCTCTGATGGCCTGTCACGGTCGTGATGGCCATCACGACCTGGCCGTGACAAGTTCTGACTTTTGTGTACTTTCCTTTTCAGCCTTGTTCGATCATGGCCGTGATGGCTGTCACGGCTAGGCCGTGATGGGCTCTGTTTGGCTCAGTTTTCTTACTTTTTCAAGCTCCATCTTCATGCAAGCTCCATCATGGTTGATCTTGAGCATTTTAATCTTCATATCCAAATCAATATCTCCAAATTAATTGCCAAATCTTATAATATCCTTTTGTTGTTGTGATAGGCAATTATTATCCAAATCCAATTTGATTTGGATCCAATCTTTTATCTCAATGCCAATTGAATTATCTTTTAATCATAATAATTCAAATCCAAATTGATTTGGATTCAAATCCATCATGTGGGCCCTTGCAATTTACTTGGCAATCTTCAATTTAATTTTAATCCTTCTTCTTTGTCCTCTCCTAAAAATAAGAAAATATCAAAAAATTAATAAAATTCTAATTAAATGCACACATTGACTCTAAAATAACCAAAATAGGAAAACAAAGTCTAATTTGGGCTAAATCAAGCATTTAACAAAATTTAATTGATGAATCACGCTCTAAAATAATAGATAAAATATCATAAGCCAGCGGATTATCACAGCCGACATTGATTTTTCAGTTAAGATCCTAGCTTGCTCCTCAGGAGTCCTTGCAGCAAGAA
This sequence comes from Sophora flavescens, assembly GCA_030762895.1. NCBI lineage: Eukaryota > Viridiplantae > Streptophyta > Magnoliopsida > Fabales > Fabaceae > Sophora > Sophora flavescens. The sequence goes on from CM061065.1 coordinate 231,847,493, forward strand.
TTTCATGAATTCCTTGAACCTTGAAGATCTTAGAAAGAAGATGGCAATAGGGAAATGCTGAGAGTCTTTTCTTGTTCATCACGGCATCTCTAAATCTTCCATACATAATTCTTGGAATATTGATCTCTGTTTCGGTGAGAAAATGGCAGAGGCGGAATTTGTGCAGAGAGGAGAGGTTGTCTTTGGATCCAACCTTATGAAGAACCACCTTATTAAGAAGCTGATGAAGGATATGAACAATGTCCTTCATTTCAGCAGCTTTCCAAGTATGAGTTATGATTGTATCTTCTTTTATGATACAGACTTCAATGGTCTCAGAGCCACCCAAATCAGCTTCCCATGACTCAGTAAAAACCAAACCCTCCTGAGCACAGAAAATAGCATCAGTAATAGTCTTCTCCGAGACTACAATCTTCTTTCTTAACACCGTAGAGAAGAAGTCAGTATCAGTCACTTGAACATTCCTCCAGAAATCCCTAATCAGGTTGGGAAAGACTGAGACTTTCTCTCTGAAGAGTCCTCCCCACCCAGCTGCATTAACATACTTGCTTATGTCTAAGTTGTAGTCTTGCAACACTCCAAGTTGACATGATGCTCAATTTCCAAGCTGAGCTTGTCCACGTTGAAGGTTGAAGTAGAAGTCATTTTAGGTGATCAAAGAGCTTAGGGTTTGAAAGTAGAGAGAGATAGCTCGAGAGGTTAGGAAAGTGTAAAGTTTTTCTCAGAGGGAAAAAATATTAATTTTAAAAGAATTTTGAATCCCAAAGGTTAAAAAAAACTTTTGACATGACATGTCATTATGGATAAAACGGCGTTGGTAACTTGGAACTATAAAAAGGTCTTGATGGGATTGATGGAAGTACTGACTCAGCAAAAGAGAATAAAGGATAAATTTGTCATTGAGACAAAATAAATGCATTTAAAAAAATGCTTAAACACAGATAGATGTGGACTCGTCTGAAACTATATAATGGACGTGGTAACCAACAACAGTGGACGCGACATATAGACGTGCATGCAATAGACACACAACTTTTAATAGGTATTAGACGAGCATAGGTAATAGATGCCAGATTAACAAAACAAATTTTTCTCAAGACTGAACGCCTAAATTAATCCACACATATCATATTAAGATACTTCCTTATAAAGATAAATATGTCCTCTGCAAGAGGTTTAGTAAAGATAGATATCTGCCCATTGATGGTCAGTATCAACAAATTGTATATCAAATACACCTTTTTGCACATAATCCCTAATAAAATGATGTTTAATCTCTATATGCTTAGCTCTGGAATGCAAAATTGGATTCTTAGATAGATTTACTGCAGCAGTATTATCACACATAAGTGGAATACTACTTAGAAACACATTGTAATCTCCCAATTGATGTTTGATCCAGAGAAGTTGTGAGCAGCAACTTGAAGATGGTATATACACAGCTTCGGCAGTAGATAAGGCAATGGTACTTTCTATTTTGCTTGATCATGAGACAAGATTAGCTCCAATGAAGTGACATCCTCCACTAGTGCTTTTTCTTTCAATTCTATCTCCAGCATAGTCATCATCACAGAAACCAACTAATCTGTAATCTTCATTTTTCTTAAAGCACAAACCAAGATTAGTAGTACCTTTTAAATATCTAAAAATTCTCTTAACAGCCGATCAGTGAGATTCTCTAGGATCAGATTGAAATCGAGCACATAAATATACACTGAACATAATATCAGGTCCAGACGCAGTAAGATATAAGAGAGATCCTATAATACCTCTGTATACCTTTTGGTCTACCTTTTTCTCTTTATCATCTTTGTTCAGTATGAAAGTGGGGTGGATAGGAGTATTCATTGGCTTACAATCATCCATCTTAAACTTCTTCAAAAGCTCTTTTGTATACTTAGTTTGGTGGATGAGCACCTATTCCAAGGTTTGTTTTACTTGAAGTCCAAGGAAGAATTTGAGTTCTCCCATCATGCTCATTTCAAATTCTTTCTGCATTATTTTAGAGAATTCTTTGCATAGAGACTCATTAGTACCACCAAAAATAATATCACCAACATATATTTGTACAACTACGAAATTAGACTTAATGGATTTCCTAAATAAGGTTATGTCAACCTTTCCTCTATTGAATCCATTTTCCATAAGAAAGGAACTTAGTCTGTCATACCAAGCTCTAGGAGCTTGCTTAGACCGTACAAAGCTTTCTTAAGCTTATATACATGTTCAGGATGGGTTTCACACTCAAAACCCGGATGTTGCATAACATAGACTTCTTCATTAATAAAGCCATTTAGAAAAGCACTTTTAACATCCATCTGAAAAAGCATAATACTATGATGTGCAGCAAATGAAAGTAGAATTCTAATAGCTTCTAATCTAGCAACAGGTGCAAAAGTTTCAGTATAATCTATACCTTCTTCTTGAGAGAAACCTTGAGCAACAAGTCTTGCTTTGTTTCTTATTACCTTACCATTTTCATCAAGTTTGTTTCTGTAAACCCACTTTGTTCCAATCACTAATTTGTCTTTGGGCAGAGGAACCAGATTCCAAACATCACTTCAAACTGGTTGAGTTCTTCTTGCATAGCTAGAATCCAACCATCGTCCAGCAGAGCCTCGTCTACTGTCTTTGATTCCATCTTAGAGACTAGTGCAGAAATATCTTGTTCTCTGAAGGTTGATCTGATGCTTAGCTTGTCATTGGGGTTTCCAATGATCAGATCTTGTGGATGATAATTCTTGAAGTACCAATATTTTTGAACTGTATCATGTTGAGAAGTGGAAGTTGCTGGTTGTTGAGTGGGGTCATCTGCTTGATCATCAACTTTTATCTCTGGTGAGTCTCCTGGAATGTTTAGATCAAGATCTGCAAAAGCCTCATCTAGCTCTGATAATTTATTATCAGGCTATTTGTCATCAAACTTGACATGAATACTTTCTTTACTATTAGAGTCCTAGAATTATAAACTCTAAAGCCTTCAGAAGTTTCAGAATATCCTAATAGTATTCCATTATCTGTTTTAGCATCAAACTTACCAAGTTGATCTTTAGTATTCAGTATATATCATTTACAACCAAAAGGGTGAAAATAAGATATGTTGGGTTTTCGTCCTTTCCACAGTTCATAAGGAGTCTTATTCAGGATAGGTCCAATGTATATTCTGTTTACGAATGTAGCAGTGATAGATGTGCTGACTTGACCCATAAGTGTCTAGGGACAGAGTTGTCATTGAGCATAGTCCTAGCCATCTCTTGAAGAGATTTGCTGTTCTTTCTCTCTACCACACCATTTTGTTGTGGTGTTCTAGGTATTGAGAAGTTGTGAAGGATACCACTTTCTTCACAAAACTTATGAAATAGCTCATTTTCAAATTCTCTCCCATGGTCACTTCTGATTGAAGTGATACACATGCCTTTTTCATTTTGTACTCGTTTGCAGAATACAGAAAAGACCTTAAAAGACTCATCCTTGTGAGTTAGGAACATAACCAATGTCCATCTAGTATAATTGTCTACTATGACAAGACCATATTTCTTACCATTGACAGAGGCAGTCCTTGTTGGACCAAAAAGATTAAGATGTAGCAACTCTAGTGGTCTATTGGTACTTACAACATTCTTAGATTCAAAATAACCTTTGACTTATTATCCCTTTTGACATGCATCATAGAGAGCATCAGATTTGAACTTAAGGTTTGGTGGTCCTCTCACGAGGTTATGCTTATTTAGCTTTGAAATTAATTTCAAGCTTGCATGACCTAGCCTTTTGTGCCAAATCCATCGCCCATCTTCAATTGACACTAAACATGAGACACTTTGATTTGAGAGGTCCTCCAAGTCAATCTTATAGAGATTGTTTTGCCTTTTAGCAGTGAATAAAAGTGATCCGTCATCTTTCTTGATAGTACATATGTTCTTATCAAAAGACACTGCATATCCACTATCACATAATTGACTTATGCTCAGTAGATTGTGCTTCAAGTCATTTACTAATAGAACATTATCAATGTAGGGAAAAGGATGTTTACCAATTTCACCTATATCAATGATTTTCCCTTTCTGATTTCCTCCAAATGTAACCCATGAACGTGCTGTCGCGTGTGACACCCTAACTTGGTCATCACATGGTTACCCTTTTTGCAGAAAAATGCTCGTTTAAATGCTGGTCGCTTTCGGAAAAAGATTATTCAACATACACAAGGTTACCAAAAAGGTACTTAATTTTTTTTCTTTAAAGAAAAGAAGTAAAAGGTAAAGAAACTCACAACTTGAAAACGACAACAGATACATACATATAATATTGCCTCGAAAGGTCTTAGGTTTTAACATTACACCATGGCCTTAATCAATATGGCCAACAGAAACAAAAACATAGCTGAAACATAACTGAGAAGATAAGGTAAATAAAACACCAACTGGGAATGGGAATCTGGGAATCTAAACTCAAAAGAAAAGCTCAAAAGCCAAGACTAACGGACCACTCAAAACAAAGCCTCCAACCACTACCAATGCCTACGACACTCGGAGTGGCCACAAACGCTCCCACAAGAAGAAGTTTCCGGCTCCGGGTCAATCACCTCTCCTCCGTCATCCAACGGGACATCCTCCTCCTCAATATCCAAAGGGTGATAACTCGCCTCGAGCTCCTCATCCCACCAGTCGTCTACCAGCTCATGAGGCTCCTCCTCAGGATCCTCTACTGGATCTTCTTCAGGATCTTCCTCCATCGGTTCCTCCTCTTCTGGCTCGGCAGGCTCAACGTGAGGGTGAAGTAGACCGGCTTCCTGTAGCGTGTTCAGGTACAACCATGGCGGTGGAAGAATCACATTCCTGGATTCTACCGAGTGGATCCTCCTAACAGGCTCTCCATGTATATTAGCTTCAGTAGTAGTGATTGGCCCTCGGTACGTCGCCGTAGTCGCATTCGCGTCCATCCTCCAATTCCCAATCCTGTCGGCCTCGTCAAAAGTCTCTGTCCGTGTGACCTTAGGTACAAGAGGGACAAGAGGGTCCATCTAAAGCATACGCATACCCGGTACGAGGAAAATAAAAGAACATACAGACATGCAAGATTGAAATACCGTCATAAGATATATCCCACAACAACCATATACATGATACATGCAACACGAAATCAGATCAAAAGTTAAAGCATGCATAATCATCATAATATAACAGTGTTATATCAAGGGGTCCTCAAGCCCGTACAATCAGTTTTCGAAAATGTGCATGACACTTCAATATCAGGCTCTATCCTAATCTCATGAGATCACAACACCATGTTATCATTGGAGAAGATAGAGTTGGTCAAGCTCTGCCCACCGGGCTGTTGCCACCGCATCCTGATGCACCAGGCCTCTTGGTCAGACAACGCCACATGCCCTTAACGAAACAGCTAGCAATGTGACTGACTCTCAGATACCCCATGGGTATCCTCAATAAGCAAAGGCACGTCTGCCAGGGGAAATGCATATGAATAAAAACTTTCCTTTTAAGGTTTTTCTTTGTGTAAATATTTCACTGTCAAAGCTCAAAGCTAATGACTTAACATTATTTCCCCATCACTTGAAAACTTAGAAACATAGGACACACAATCAAGAATGCTCAATCCCAACACCTAGACCGTGGCCGCAGTCAAGGTTTGTGGTAATGGAAATCAATATACTTTTAGTCATGTTTTACTTATCATGCTAAGGACAATAGCCCACAACAACGGAAATCAGAACGAACTGTCCTCGATTCCGCGAATTGGACTTGAAGTCCATAACATTACGAATAGGACTTTACGGTCCCGAATTAACACTGATCCAAGATCACGTGCTAAGCATGGAAAACTAGAGGCGACGTCTCACGTCTAGATTCCTATTCTTTGAGTACTTATCTTTCAGTTGACGAAAACAATTTTCGAAATCGAAAGCCTCGATAACCTATGCTGGCTATCGGAAAGTTTCTAAATCATTTGGGAGAAAACCTTTTCTTTTGAAAATCCTTTATAAAACGTTTTTGAAACACTTTTAACTTTGAAAATCCCCAATAGGATATTGTAAAATATTTTCGAAAGTTTTCACTTAAAACACATAGTTCGAAAAGGGTTTTTCTCTTGCATTCTAGAAATCACTAAAACTATATTGTCACATAAAACAAGTACTTTTAAACATTCAAGCTTTTTGGAAAAGAACACCCATCCTTTCATCTTCAAAGCGTATTAAGGTTTTTAATCCTTATTAATGATTAAGCACAGACACACGTCCGACTTAGCAAACTTCAAACAACAACAGCAGTATGTACACATATATATATTCACAGTTCAATGCCAATATCACGATTCATCACGATTTATACATCTCAACATATATAACGATACAGTTCAACTTCATATAATAGCATAACATTTCGGATAATCCAAAGTAACTCAATAACAGTCAAGTAAACAATTAATCAAATACACACATGCATACAGATTATTGAATATCTTTCGGAAATCCCCTCTTACCTCAAAAAGACGATAAGGGTTCCGACTACAAAAACTAAGGATCAAGAACGTCCGCGTACAGAATCTAATCTAAGGTTACACACAAGAAACCATAGGTTAGATTTTTAATCAAAGAACACTAGCCACAAGGCATAGGTTCGGTTTTCAACAATGGTTTTGGATTAAGGTTTTCCAAAAATCATGCAACTTATGGATTTATGATCCTTAAGTGCTAGGAGTTCTTAAAACACCAAAAGTTTAACAAGTTTGAATCAAGAATCCCACTAAGTCATCAACTTAGGGTTTCGGTTTTCATCCTCAAAAATAGGTTAGGATGTTCTAAATTTTCCAATCTCTTTAGGTTAGCATCCATACCTAGTAAGGAGCCTAAAACCTTGATCATTTTGGAAAAATGAAAAAATCAAATACCCTAGGCCACAAACACTACCATTCGGCCTTGAGTAAAAATGAGGGTTAGAGGTTTTCAAACTTTCCAATCTCTTGGATCTAGCATCCTTATACATCAAGGAGCCCAAATCCATGATCACTTTGGAAAAACCTCAAAGTACATATAACAAAACACTTAGAGTTTTCACTTTTTCGTGAAAATACATAAAAGTTTCTAAACTTTTCCAATCACTTAAACCCAGCATCCTTATGTACATAGGAGCTCTTGGTCATGATCATGTTGGAATAACACTCAAACACAAGCTTAACCAAGCAAAGATGAAACAAAACTCATATGGCACAAAAGACATAGATTCTGTCCAGTACAGAAAATGGTGTTCGAGATTTTTGTTTTCCACAAGATTTTAGTATGTTGTAGAGGAAGTAAAAATAAGAATATAGAAATTGGTTTCACCTCAAACGGAGTTTTCTACAATTTTTGAGAATTTTTTGAAGTTTAAAAGCATATTATGAACTCAAAACATCAACTATGAAAATAAAGCCAAAACTTGAAAAACAAATGGTATAGGGACATTACCCTTACCAATATGAACAACTTTGATGAAGAACACAACTTGAAAAACTTAGTAAAAATGGTACCTTTAGTTGTGTGAAGAAGAAGATGAATAGTTGTAAAAAAGTGTTTTTGTGAAAGGAAGCAAAAGTGTGAAATGGTTACACTTTGAAACTTAAATAGAAGAAGGAAAAGGGGGGGGGGGGGGGGGGGTCAGTTTTGGGGCAGATTGGAGGGGAGAGAAGAGCTTGACTTGGTTGAGAAGAAAGGAGGTATGGTGTAGGTAAGGTGTGTGTAAGAAAGTATGGTGATTTGACTTGATTGGTGTAAGGAAGGTATGGCCATGGACATGCCTATGTCATAGCCTTCACATCATTCAATCTACTCCATTTTTTCTCTGCTCCAACATGCATCAAATGAATTTCCCGATCGTATTTCCCGACGATTCGCCCGGGTAATACTCGGAAATTCGGCCCCGAACAAGATTTCTCAAAACACTCCAAACCCACACAAAACATAAAAAAAAACACTAATCGTCTCGTTCACGAGTCAATATTAGGTCTCTAGCTCAGTAAACTCGTACTGGCTTTGAAAACCCAGACCGGCTTTCGTCTGAATTTTATACCGAAAATTTTACTGTGACTTCATACAGTAAAATAACACAAGAAAATGATTTTATTTAAAATAAAATCATCCTCCGGATTTTATCACAATTAAATACATTAAAGCATGCATTTACTAATAATTAAGCACACAAAAAACAGGGTGTTACAACTCCACCCCTCTAAAAAGAATCTCGTCCTCGAGATTACGTACCTTGAAATAACTCAGGGTATTGCATCTTCATCTTGTCCTCAGCTTCCCACGTAGCTTCTCCGGTTGTTTCATTCCAGATAACTTTGACTAGAGGAATTTGTTTACCTCTGAGCTGCTTCGTCATCTTATCCGCACTGCATTAATGCTGGTGGCGTTACGAAAGACAGATTCTCTTTCAATTGTACATTATCAGGTTTTATGACGTGTGATGGATCAGGAATATATTTTCTCAACTGAGAAACATGAAAGACATCATGGATGTTGGAAAGAAAAGGTGGTAAAGATATTTTATAGGCTACTGGACCTACACGACGAAGAATTTGGTAGGGTCCGATGAATTTGGGAGTGAGCTTCCTGGATTTTATTACCTTGCCAATCCCCGTTGTTGGCGTGACTCTCAAGAACACATGTTCTCCTTCTTCAAACTCTAGAGGTCGTCGTCTCTTATCAGCATAACTCTTCTGTCTACTTTGGGCAGTTCGCATTTTCTCTTGGATCATCTTCACTTTCTCGGTCGTCTCATCGTACTCAGCTCTCCGTCCCAACAATAGGCTTTCTCCATCCTGATACCAACACAAAGGTGTTCTGCATCGTCTACCATATAGAGCTTCATAGGGTGCCATTCCTATGCTTGAGTGGAAACTGTTGTTATAGGTAAACTCTATCAACGGTAATGACTCATCCCAACTCCATGCATCCTCCAAAACACAGGCTCTAAGCAAGTCTGCAAGCGACTGGATCGTCCTTTCCGATTGTCCATCCGTCTGTGGGTGATATGCAGAACTCAATTTGAGTTTTGTTCCCAAAGAGTTTTGTAGTCCCTTCCGAACTCGACGTAAATCTCGGATCACGATCCGAAATAATACTCGAGGGTATACCGTGTAACCTAACAATCTCGCCGATGTACAATCTGGGTCAACCTTTTTATCGGGTACTTCATGTTGATCGGTAGAAAGTGAGCTGACTTGGTCACCAATCTACAATTACCCATATAGCCTCATACCCTTTTCTAGTTCTTGGTAAACTGGTTACGAAATCCATTGATATCCCGTCCCACTTCCATTCGGGAATATCTAAAGATTGTAACATTCCCGCAGTCTCTCGATGTTCTACTTTGGCTTTCTCGGCATACCAAACATGATGCAACATATTCCATCACATTTCTCTTCATCCCGTACCACCAATATAACTTCTTTAGATCTTGGTACATCTTGGTAGCTCCTGGATGCATACTCAACTTACTCTTATGAGCTTCTTCTAAGATCAGCTTTCTCAACTCGACATCCTCGGGCACACAGATTCTTTCACCGAACCTTAAGATCCCGTCTCCGTGCCTTCTCTAAAATCGACAATGCTCCTTGTCGCACTAAATCCCTTTTCGATGCAGAATCATCGATCAATCTCTTGATTCTCCTTTATATGCTCCATCAATCCATTTGACACCGTGATCTTGTTCGCATACCACCTTCTCCCGGGCGTAACCTCAACGGGACAAACTCAGATCTCGGAATTGTTCCAACAATTCCTCGCTCCCTAACCATCATCACCGACGCGTGAATCGCCTTTCTCGCTTAGCGCGGCCACTACATTCACCTTCCCGGGTGATACTCGTAGTTGAAAGTCGTAATCCTTCGAAACTCTAACCAACGTCTCTGCCGCATATTCAATTCCTTCCGATCGAATAGATACTTCAGGCTCTTGTGATCACCGAAAACATTAAAAGTAGCCCCGTACAAGTAATGTCTCCATATCTTCAAAGCAAAGACCACAAGAGACTAACTCCAAATCATGCGTCGGATAGTTTCTCTCGTGAATCTTCAACTGCCTCGAAGCATAAGCTACAACTTTCCGATTTTGCATCAAGACACAGCCCAACCCTTGATGTGAAGCGTCACAAAGAAAGCTCAAAAGGTTCCTTGGGATTAGGTAGAATCAACACAGGTGAAGTCGTCAATCTACGCTTCAACTCTTGGAAATTCCTTTCACAAGCTTCTGTCCAAACGAATGCTTGGTCCTTACGAGTCAACTGAGTGAGAGGTCCCACTATCTTGGAAAACCCTTCGATAAACCTTCGATAGTATCCAGCCAAACCCACAAAGCTACGAATCTCAGTCGCCGTTGTTGGCCTTTCCTATTCCAAAACAGCCTCAACCTTCTTCGGATCTACAGTGATTCCTTCGCGAGATATCACATGACCTAAGAATTGAACTTGATCCAACCAAAACTCACACTTCTCCGGCTTCGCATACAGCTGCTTCTCTTTTAGGATCTGAAGAACAATGCTAAGGTGTTTAGCATGTGACTCCTCATCCTGGGAAATGATCAGAATGTCATCTATAAAGACGACTACGAACTGATCCAAAAAGGAACGAAAGATCCTATTCATATAGTCCATGAATATAGCTGGCGCATTGGTCACTCCGAATGGCATCACCAAAAACTCATAATGCCCATAGCGTGACTTTATTTTGTCCAGTACAAAAAACATAGATTCTGTCCAGTACAAAAAATGGTGTTCGAGATTTTTGTTTTCCACAAGATTTTAGTATGTTGTAGAGGAAGTAAAAATAAGAATATAGAAATTGGTTTCACCTCAATCGGAGTTTTCTACAATTTTTGAGAATTTTTTGAAGTTTAAAAGCATATTATGAACTCAAAACATCAACTATGAAAATAAAGCCAAAACTTGAAAAACAAATGGTATAGGGACATTACCCTTACCAATATGAACAACTTTGATGAAGAACACAACATGAAAAACTTAGTAAAAATGGTACCTTTAGTTGTGTGAAGAAGAAGATGAATAGTTGTAAAAAAAGTGTTTTTGTGAAAGGAAGCAAAAGTGTGAAATGGTTACACTTTGAAACTTAAATAGAAGAAGGAAAAGAGAGGGGGAGGGCGTCAGTTTTGGGGCAGATTGGAGGGGAGAGAAGAGCTTGACTTGGTTGAGAAGAAAGGAGGTATGGTGTAGGTAAGGTGTGTGTAAGAAAGTATGGTGATTTGACTTGATTGGTGTAAGGAAGGTATGGCCATGGACATGCCTATGTCATAGCCTTCACATCATTCAATCTACTCCATTTTTGCTCTGCTCCAACATGCATCAGATGAATTTCCCGATCGTATTTCCCGACGATTCGCCCGGGTAATACTCGGAAATTCGGCCCCGAACAAGATTTCTCAAAACACTCCAAACCCACACAAAACATAAAAAAAAACACTAATCGTCTCGTTCACGAGTCAATATTAGGTCTCTAGCTCAGTAAACTCGTACTGGCTTTGAAACCCCAGACCGACTTTCGTCTGAATTTTATACCGAAAATTTTACTGTGACTTCATACAGTAAAATAACACAAGAAAATGATTTTATTTAAAATAAAATCATCCTCTGGATTTTATCACAATTAAATACATTAAAGCATGCATTTACTAATAATTAAGCACACAAAAAACAGGGTGTTACATCGCGCACGCGCCAAAAAGCGAGCGGGTTTATAAAACTGTAGTTTAGGAAGCGACAACTCGGATATCGTCTCACAAGGACTCTTGACTTGTTATTTACCACAAAAATCAGTTTTTTTTTTTTTGGCGGGGGGCGGTTGGATTTGAATGCAAATAAGAAAACAATTAAGGAAACACGACAATAAAAACAAGGCAGTTTAAAGGATTGTCAAATAAGTTAAAGACGATTAATCTACTGTTCTCGATTTCCCAACTATCATCGGTTCATGTAAATTCCAAGCCCTAAGCAGATTCTAATCCCCTTTCGGTTGTAGCAACAATTAACAAACGAAATTGCTACTATGAGATATATGTTCCTATTCCCGAATTAAACAAATGGGGTTAAGCCCTCATGAACTAAACGAACATGAACGAACACACGCGAATTAAACAAACGCGATTCAATATAGGAACATAACATCACCGAAATAAATCAACACAACACTATACACTCCTGAATTAAACAAACAGAAATGTATAGCATAGTATTGAAAAGGGAAAAGCATACAAAACAGGAATTACAAAACCTCAAGTGTGGTGGAAATCAATTACAGTAGACTAATCTAAGGAATTTAGTTCTCCATCAAAACGAAACACAACCAGAAATTCTATAAAAAAAACAGTGGAGAATCCCAGTCCCTCTAATCTGCCCAGAACAACCATTTATATATTTCAGGAACTGCGCCTACTCGCGAGGCGAACCCTCGCGAGGCGAATATTATGAAGAGTCTGCGACGTTTGGTCTTCTCGCAGGGAGAAGTATTGCTCGCGTGGCGAGGAATTGAAGAGTCTAACCGTGATGCTTTCTGACTTCCAGGCTCGCGTGGCGAAGAGATGGATTCGCGAGGCGACACAGAAATCTTGCATTTTTCTGGAACAGTCGGCCTTCAGGGTCGCGAGGCGAGGTGTTGTTCGCGGGGCAAACCAGAGAGGATGACATTCTGCTGTTCAGCTGGCTTTCAGGTTCGCGTGGCGAGAAGACTCTCACGAGGCGAACACCTCCAGGATTGCAATTTCCCCTGCTTCTTTATTCCCTTAACTTCTAAGTTAACCTGAGAACAATAAAATAGCCATAAGTGCTTTATTTGACTCAAAACTGGCTAAATTAACCTAAAACTACTTTAGAGACTCAAAACCTTGCTTGAGGACAATCTAATCTAATTTGGGTGAAAATGAGATATAATTAGCACAAAACCCTGGTCATACTAGCCATAAAACTAGATGTGCCAGAGGCTTATCAAAATACCCCAAACTTAAACTTTGCTTGTCCCCAAGCAAACTACAACTCAAAAATCAAAAAGACTCAAGACATGGCAAGCTTAAAAGATTTAATCAACTTTGCACAAATTTCAAGCAATTCCTACAAAACAATTTTTCCTCAATGTTCCCCCCTTTTCAACAATGTAATCCCCACAATCATTTATTCTGAACATTTGAGAACTTCATCATTCAAGCAATCATTAATCTAAGCAAGGGATCCAAGTTACACACAAAAGGGAGATCACCAAATTCAAACAATTGCCTTCATCACAAGGGCATTTAGTGTTTCACTCATCCGCTCAGTTTTTGTCTAGGCTAACAACATTTCACTCAATTCACCTTTCAGAAGCACTTCCCATAAATTTGATTTTCATCTCCAAATGATTCCCACAGAAAACATGCATGCAACATCAAAAGGCCTTTTAAGGTTGTAATGGGACCTGGCTAAGGGTAGGATATTCAAAGGTACTAGGCTTAAGTCCCTAGGAACTAAGAGAGCATGAAACAGTTTTATACATTGAATTTTCACTCAAGTTCCTTTTTCCATTTTTCTTTAGGCTTTTGGGTGACTATAGCCTTTTCTTCTAATACGTTTTTTTTTTAACATTTTTACACTTTTCTTTTTTTCCTCTTTTTTTTCTTTTTTTTTTCTTTTTCTTTGCCTTTGGCTCCAACCTTTTTATTATTATTTTTTCTTTTTTTCCAATCCCAAACAACACATTACACCTTGTAGCCACCCCAAACTTAGTTTCTTGCAAACCTTCTCTTGCTAAGATTCCATGCTCTCCTAATCCTAAGATCGGGTTAACATGGTTTTTCTGAATTTTGGCTTGTAACATAGGGTCATCAAGAATTAACAGGCTAATTAGGCTCAAAGGGGCTAACTAGGGAACATGCATTAGGGACGGTTTTCTTTTTAGGCCAAGTGGTTATTTACAAAGAAAATGCCTAAATCATCTGAAGCAAACACATAAACATGCAAACCATAAAGAGATTCAAGCAAATTCGGGAAAGTGCAACTCAAAAGTGATTCACACAGTTAAAAACATGTTGGAGGCTCAAATCCTCACCTGGACATTATTTTCAAATTGTTTGACTGAGATTCTATCCCTAGTGTGTGCTTCCCTTCACCCCAAACTTATCATAAATCATGCAATCACAACAAAATATCTCAAAGTTCAGTTTTCAATTTTTCAAGTGGGGATCAATTTTTAAAAAAAATTTCAACCTAGGGGGAATCATTAATGTTCAACAAATAACATGCAATCCATCTATGCAAAATTAAATCAAACCCAATCAATCTTACCGACCAAAGACTCACACAATTTATTCAAGAGCTAAAAGAAAAACAAGACCAACCAAACACAAAACAAAGCTACAATTAGTTCCCTCCCCCACACTTAAAACATACATTGTCCCCAATGAAACAAAATTACTATAAAATCAGAGTGAGGGAAAGGAAGGGGTGCTCCCTGATCAAGTGGCAGTGTAGGTGGGAGCTTCCAAGGAGAGCTCCTCAACAGTAGCATCGTCAGGAACACCAGTAGCCACACCATGGAATGGCTTCAGCCTCTGCCCGTTAACCTTGAAGGACTTGTTGCTACCTGCATCTTTAATCTCTACTGCACCATAAGGAAAAACATTAGTGACAACAAATGGGCCAATCCACTTGGACCTAAGTTTCCCAGCCATCATTTTCAAAGGGAGTTAAACAAGAAGACTCGCCGCCCACAGAAAATTCTTTCCTAGCAATCATCCTATCATGAAAATGTTTTGTTTTCTCCTTATAAATCCGAGAGCTTTCATAGGCTTCTAGCCTAAGCTCCTCAAGCTGTTGTAACTGGAGTTTTCTTTCAATACCAGCTTTTTTCATTTCCAAGTTACAACACTTGACTGCCCAATATGCACGATGCTCAACTTCCACAGGGAGATGACATGCCTTACCAAATACAAGCCTAAAGGGGGACATCCCTATTGGCGTCTTGAAAGCGGTCCTATGAGCCCACAGTGCGTCTTCCAGACGGCGACTCCAGTCTTTCCTATTCGGCTGCACCATTTTCTCTAGGATCTGCTTGATCTCCCTGTTTGTTATCTCAGCCTGGCCATTGGTCTGCGGATGATAAGCAGTGGAGACTCTATGCACAACTCCATATTTCCGGAGTAAGGCTTCCATGGTGCGGTTGCAGAAGTGAGTGCCCTGGTCACTGATGATAGCCCGTGGTATGCCAAACCTGCAAAAAATATTGGACCTAACAAATTTTGAAACAACTTTAGCATCGTTAGTCCTAGTGGGGATAGCTTCCACCCACTTTGAAACATAGTCAACAGCCAAAAGAATATATAGAAAACCAAAAGATGCAGGGAAAGGACCCATAAAGTCGATTCCCCACACATCAAAAACCTCACAGAAAAGCATGGGTTGCTGAGGCATCTCACTCCTACGAGTGATGGCAGGGCCTGCTGTTTGACACTCCGTACAAGTCCGGTAGACCTCATAGGCATCTCTAAAAATGGTGGGCCAGTAGAACCCAGAATCTAGGACTTTCCTTGCCGTCCTTTGTGGTCCAAAGTGTCCCCCTACTTGAGAGGCATGAGAAAAGTACAAGATAGACTATGTCTCATAGTTGAGGACACACCTCCAAATTACTTGATCACTGCAAAACTTCCAAAGGTACGGATCGTCCCAAACATAGTACTTGGAATCACTCTTGAGTTTGTGGATCTTGGATCTACTTGCACCTGCAGGAAAAACACCAGCAACAAGATAGTTAACTATGTCAGCAAACCAAGGGGTTACCCCATGCAGATGTAGAAGCTGCTCATCAGGAAAGTCATCCTGGATGGGAGAAGGATCCTCATCCCTTGCTATTCTACTCAAGTGACCAGCTACTAAATTTTCAGCTCCACTCTTGTCTTTTATCTCCACATTGAACTCTTGGAGCAAAAGCATCCACCGAATCAATCTCGGCTTCGCCTCTGGTTTCTTCAACAGGTACTTCAGAGCTGCATGGTCAGTAAAAACAATAACCTTGGAACCTAGCAAATATGACCTAAATTTATCAAGTGCAAAAACAACAGCTAGAAGTTCCTTTTCCGTGGTGGTGTAATTAGATTGTGCAGCATCTAATGTCCTAGAAGCATAATGAATGACATGGGCAGCCTTGCCCACCCTTTGTGCCAGAACCGCTCCCACAGCATAATTAGAAGCATCACACATGAGTTCAAAAGGGAGGGTCCAGTCAGGGGGCTGGATGATGGGGGTAGAGGTCAATGCCCTTTTCAGGTAGTCAAATGCCTTCTTGCAGTTGTTATCAAAATGGAACATGGCATCATTCTTCAGTAGGTTTGACAAGGGAAGAGCTATCTTGCTGAAGTCCTTAATGAAGCGCCTGTAGAAACCGGCATGGCCAAGAAAAGAACGAATCTCAAGAACGCAAGATGGGTAAGGCAATGTTGAAATCACATCAATTTTAGCAGGATCTACTGAAATACCCTCTTTAGAAATAACATGACCCAAAACAATCCCCTGTTCTACCATAAAGTGACATTTTTCGTAGTTCAAAACCAGATCAGTCTCAATGCATCTTTCTAGAACCAAACTCAGACTATGCAAGCATGCATCAAATGAGGAGCCATATACAGTGAAGTCATCCATGAACACTTCCATGCAATTTTCAATAAATTCAGTAAAAATGCTAAGCATGCATCTTTGGAAAGTGCCAGGAGCATTACAAAGGCCAAATGGCATCCTCCTATAAGCAAACGTGCCGAAGGGGCACGTGAAAGTGGTATTTTCCTGATCCTCTGGGGCAATATGGATCTGGAAGTAACCGGAAAAGCCATCAAGAAAACAGTAATGAGATTTACCAGCCAGCCGTTCGAGCATCTGATCGATGAACAGCAAAGGAAAGTGATCCTTTCTGGTGGCCTGGTTCAACTTCCTATAATCTATACAGACTCGCCAGCTATTCTGGAATCTAGTGGGTACGAGCTCATTATTATCATTTCTTACCACTGTGAGGCCGGACTTCTTGGGTACAACTTGCACTGGACTTACCCAAGTACTATCAGAGATGGGGTATATGATACCCGCATGCAGAAGTTTAGTCACCTCCTTCTTCACAACATCCAGAATCAATGGATTGAGTCGCCTTTGGGGCTGCCTAACTGGTTTAGCCCCATCCTCCAACAAAATTCTATGCATACATCTGGAGAGGCTAATTCCTGGGATGTCAGCCAAGGTCCACCCAATCGCCTTCTTGTGCTTCTTCAGAACCTCTAAAAGCTTAGCTTCCTGGTCAGAGTCAAGGCTGGAGGAAATAATGACTGGAAGTTTTTCATTCGTCTCCAAGTAAGCATACTTCAAATTCCCAGGAAGTGGCTTGAGCTCTAAGGAGGGTGGCTGCTCAATGGATGGTATATTCGGAGCAGCCATGAGGTCAAGGACTTCAGCTGAACAGACAGCTTCACTCACACTATCACCCTGCAAAGTAGAATCAAGAAACTCAGCACAAACAGCACAAGGGTTAGTGTCAAGACAAATAAGACATGAATAAATATCATCAAAGCCAGAAACAAATGGAAAATCAGAAACCAAGTCAGCACAGGTGTCATCAATGATTTCAGAGAGCAACTCTATTTGGAAAACAGAGTGCTCTTCCAATGGATACTTCATAGCATCGAAGATGTTAAACTTTGCCACAATATCACCAAACTCCATGGACATAGTCCCATCATCAACATCAATCTTTGTCTTGGCTGTATTCATGAACGGTCTGTCCAGGATGATTGGTGATCTACTTGAATTTGTCTCCCCTGCCATGTCTAGGATGTAGAAGTCAGCAGGGAAAATCAACTCATCAACTTGTACTAGCACATCTTCTACCATTCCCATGGGGCGGGCACTGGTCCTGTTGGCCAACTGGATATTGAGACCTGTATACTGCAAGGGACCAAGATCAAGGTTATTGAAAGCAGAGGTGGGCATGACATTTATGGAGGCTCCCAAATCCAACATGCAATTTTCGAATCTGTTGTCCCCAATAGTGCATGGAATAGCAAAAGTGTCGGGATCCTTACACTTCTGTGGTAGTGCCTGAGTGGGGGCTGAAACAGTAACCCTTTCAAGTGCAGGCTTAGGCTGAATCAGGGCTGAAACATTTCTTCCCAAATTAACTCTCTCATTACTCTTCAACCTTCTCTTGTGGGTGCATAGGTCCTTCAGAAATTTTGCATACTTGGGCACCTGCTTGATCACATCCAAAAGGGGAATATTTACCGCCACCTTTCTGAACACATCTAAAATTTCCCTCTCCTTGTCTTCCCCACCAATCTTCTTATTTTTCTGCACTCTTTGTGGGAAGGGGATCGGTGGCACATATACTCTCTCAGCTTCAACATCAACAGTAGGCTCAGGAGCTACCTCAACAGTTTCTTCATTTTTTCAGAGGCTGTCTCTACAACTTTTCCAGATCTCAGAGAAATGGCACTCACATTAGTATTGGAGACATTGGGATTCATCACTGTTTGTGCAGGTAGTTGACTTGATCCTTGAGCTTGCTGTATGTTATTTATGGATGTGGCAAGCTGTCCAACCTGTGTCTGTAAATCTTGAATGCTAGCATCGGTTCGCTGCTGAAACTGTGCCTGTGAGGCTTGGAACTGTCCAACTTGCTGCTGGAAAAGTGTAGTCTTTTGTGCAGTCATTTGTGAAGTCATTTGCTTGAACATGTCCTCTAGTGAAGGTCCGGAAGGTGCAGAAGTGGTCACTTGAGGAGGATTCTGTGGTGCCATCGGTTGCTGTTGGGATGAGTTTCCATACTGAAGGTTAGGGTGATTCCTCCAGTTGGGATGATACTTATTTGTGGAGAGGTCTGGAGTATTGTACCGGTTCTGACTGTTGCCTTGATTGTAAGGATGGACTGCATAAGCTTAAGGTAAATCAATAACTGACCCTTCCTTCAGAATGGGGCATGCTTCATACGGGTGCTCAGGAGAACTGCACATGCCACACAACCTTGCCGGCTGAACCTTATCCATTGCCAATTGCTTCACCAAAGAAGTGAGCTCATCCATTCTATTCTCAAGGGCCTGGTTGGAAGAAGAGCTATGGATCTCATGCAACCCCCTTGTCTCAACAGAATTTCTCCTGGTTGTAAACTGCTGGGAATTCAGTGACATATTTTCAATTAATTGCTTGGCAGCAGCTGGAGTCTTATCAATAAGTGCTCCCCCACTAGCAGCATCCAAAATATTTCTATCCATCGGTAGTAACCCCTCATAAAAATACTGAATAAGGAGCTGCTTGGAAATCTGATGCTGAGGGCAACTAGATATCAACTGCTTGAATCTCTCCCAATACTCAGCCAATGACTCATTTCCTTGTCTGATGCCACATATTTCCTTCCTGATTGATGCAGCTCTGGAGGCAGGAAAATATCTCTCTAAGAAAACCTTCTTCAAATCGTTCCAGGTGGTAATAGAGTTTGGCTCAAGATAGAGCAGCCAATCCTTTGCAGCGCCCTTTAGTGAAAACGGGAAGGCTCTCAGCTTGATGTGATCCTCAGTTATTCCCTCTGGTCTCAAGGGTGTGGAGCAGACAACCTGGAATTCCTTCAGATACTTATGTGGATCCTCACCTGCAAGACCACTAAACCTTGGCAACAAATGTATTAGACCAGATTTTAATTCAAAGGGAGTAACAGCACCAACATATTCAATACATAAGCCATTATAATTAACATCAGGGGCAACAAGCTGTCTTAATGTCCTTTGGTCACCCATGTTATCAAAAACAGTTTCAGAATTAGAATCACCACTAGTGCAAGCCCGAATTGCTCTACGGCGTGTGTGCAGTTTTCTTTCAATTTCAGGATCAAAATCACACAAGTCAGGGCAAGTAGACCTAGTAGCCAGACCAATTCAAAACAAAAACGAAAATAAAGGAAAGAAAAAATGCGAAAATAACAAACAAGAGTCCCCGGCAACGGCGCCAATTTTTGAACGTGCTATCGCGCACGCGCCAAAAAGCGAGCGGTTTTATAAAACTGTAGTTTAGGAAGCGACAACTCGGATATCGTCTCACAAGGACTCTTGACTTGTTATTTACCACAAAAATCAGTTTTTTTTGTTGGGGGGGGGGGGGTGGATTTGAATGCAAATAAGAAAACAATTAAGGAAACACAGAGCAATAAAAACAAGGTCGTTTAAAGGATTGTCAAATAAGCTAAAGACGATTAATCTACTGTTCTCGATTTCCCAACTATCATCGGTTCATTTAAATTCCAAGCCCTAAGCAGATTCTAATCCCCTTTCGGTTGTAGCAACAATTAACAAACGAAATCGCTACTACGAGATATATGTTCCTATTCCCGAATTAAACAAACGGGGTTAGGCCCTCATGAACTAAACGAACATGAACGAACACACGCGAATTAAACAAACGCGATTCAATATAGGAACATAACATCACCGAAATAAATCAACACAACACTATACACTCCTGAATTAAACAAACAGAAATATATAGCATAGTATTGAAAAGGGAAAAGCATATAAAACAGGAATTACAAAACCTCAAGTGTGGTGGAAATCAATTACAGTAGACTAATCTAAGGAATTTAGTTCTCCATTAAAACGAAACACAACCAGAAATTCTATAAAAAAAAACAGTGGAGAATCCCAGTCCCTCTAATCTGCCCAGAACAGCCATTTATATCTTTCAGGAACTGCGCCTACTCGCGAGGCGAACCCTCACTCGCGAGGCGAATATTATGAAGAGTCTGCGACGTTTGGTCTTCTCGCGGGGCGAAGTATTGCTCGTGTGGCGAGGAATTGAAGAGTCTAACCGTGATGCTTTCTGACTTCCAGGCTCGCGTGGCGAAGAGATGGATTCGCGAGGCGACACAGAAATCTTGCATTTTTCTGGAACAGTCAGCCTTCAGGGTCGCGAGGCGAGGTGTTGTTCGTGGGGCAAACCAGAGAGGATGACATTCTGCTGTTCAACTGGCTTTCAGGTTCGCGTGGCGAGAAGACTCTCGCGAGGCGAACACCTCCAGGATTGCAATTTCCCCTGCTTCTTTATTCCCTTAACTTCTAAGTTAACCTGAGAACAATAAAATAGCCATAAGTGCTTTATTTGACTCAAAACCTTGCTTGAGGACAATCTAATCTAATTTGGGTGAAAATGAGATATAATTAGCACAAAACCCTGGTCATACTAGCCATAAAACTAGATGAGCCAGAGGCTTATCAACCCACCTACCATCTTTAGGCTTAAGGCTTTGGAACATAGACCTTTCTCCCGTCATGTGTCATGAGCAGCCACTATCCAAGTACCAAGACATCTGTTTTCTTCCTGTTGTTAAGCAAATCTGCAACAAGTATTATCTTATCTTTAGGTACCCAAACTGACTTAGGTCCTTTCTTGTTAGTTGTTACTGGATAAGTATGCTTAGCATGTTTATTGTGTATGCATCTAGATGTAATATGCCCACTTTTTCCACACACTTTGCAAAAGGTGTTGGACGAGCTAGACTTAGCTTTGGTATATTTATTTGGAATTTTTGAAGCTCTATGCTTTGTAAGTGATTTTGACTTTTTGTGAGATGCATCTTGCTTCTCTTTGTCATAACTAAGACCAGATTTATCATGAGGTGACCTAGAGTACCTTAAAATGTGACTAAGCTTATCTGAGCCACCTACAAGCTTTGACAGAGAATTTGTTATATATGTTACATCTTGTTTCATTTTTGCAACTTCACAAAAAACATCGGGTTCACACACCATTTTGTCAGTTAGACTAACATTCACTGATTTTAGTATGTCACTTTCATTTTTAAGGTTTTGTTTCTCAGTGCAGACCCTATCGTATTCTCTAGTCAGTTTAGAAAATTTCTTTTTGAGACTCTTGTATTCTCATGATAGTATAGATGGTTCATGCAACAATTCATCAAATGCATTTTGAAAAGTGGACGGGTTAGAGTCCATCACCTCAGCATTAGTGTATTCACTTTTTGATGTAGTGCCTGCCATGAGACAGATATTTGCCTCTTCCTCAGCTTCATTTTCTTCATCTGATGAAGACAGATGAAGATCCTCCCATGTAACCATTAAGCCTTTCTTCTTTTTGAAGAATTTCTTTTTATCCTTTAACTCAAGGCAGTCAGCTTTGAAATGACCAGGTTTCTTGCATTCAAAGCACAAGCGTGGACCTTTTTCCTTGGAGTCTGACTTCTCCTTGGAAAACTTTTTGTTGAGTTGCTTCCTTCTGAAACCACCTTTTTTTCTCCACATATGTTGAATCTTCCTGGAGATAAAGGACAATTCATCCTCATCTGATCCTTCACCATTATCAGAAGATTCAGACTCATTTGATGACTCAGCAGCTTTGAGAACTTTTGATGAACTTGCTTTGTTTGCCTTTAGGGCAATAGATTTTCCTTTTCTGGAATTTTCTTCTTCATTAAGTTCAAGTTCATGAACCTTGAGAGATCCAAGAAGCTCTTCCAGAGAGAGTGTATTCAGGTTTTTGGCTTCCTAAATAGCAGTTACTTTGGGTCTCCATTGCTTGGATAGACTTCTCAGGATTTTTCTGATATGATCTCTATTTTCATAAACTTTTCCAAGAGATCTAAGACTGTTGGTGATGGTTTGGAATCTTCCAAACATTTGGTCTATTGTTTCATGTTCACCCATCTTGAACAGCTCATACTGATGAACCAGCATGTTGATCTTTGATTCCTTAACTTGTGAGGAACCCTCATGAGCTAGGGCAAGAGTATCCCAGATTTCTTTCGTAGTATTGTAGCTGTGAACTTTGTCATGTTCAGATCTGGTTATAGCACACATGAGATAGTGCTTAGCCTTCAAATTCAGCTAATGTTGGTTTTTCTGCTCTTGAGTCCACTGGGCTCTAGGAACAGCAGCTCCAGCTTCATCTCTTGGTTCGGTGTGGCCGATTTCAATCAGCTTCCAAATATCTACATTCTGTGCATCCAAGAAGGTCATCATTATCTTCTTCCAGTAGTCATAATCCATTCCATCAAAGAGAGGAGGTCTGTTGATAGCTTGTCCTTCTGCATCCATGGTTGTTGGATCGTACTCGCTCAACACTTGTTGGATGCTCAACCCTTTCGAGGCTGAGCTCTGATACCAACTGAAGTTGACACAGGCAAACACAAGAAGGGGGTTGAATTGTGTTTGTTAATAATTTTCGAAAACAACCTTTAAAACAATTTTTGCACACAAGGAGATTAGAAACAAAAGCAAGCACAAAGAAATATATCCTTTTTGAAAGGGTTTAATAGAAGCAATATCAAAACCCCTCAGTTAGTAAGAAACAAATAAAGTTGTAAGAGTTAAGAGATAGAAGAATTACACAAGATGTTTTATCCTGGTTCACTCTCTTCCAACCAAGAGTTACGTCCAGTCCCTTTTACTTGAAGGTTTTCCTCCACTATTTTCCAAATAGGTTACAACCAAGTATTCAGCACCTCTCCAGGCTACAAGTATTTCTTTCTTACCAAGCATCTTCAAGCTCTAACTCTAACAAAGAGATTTAATGTTTGATCTTCTTAACTCAATATGTGTGAGGATATGACAGTTTAAGATCAGATGAATATTTTCACGATATTCAAACTAAGAAATACTGACTCGTGCTCTTTAAAGAAATATGAGTATGAGTGATTGTAGTTTGACAAAATTTGAGCTCGCAAGGTTATACAGTCAAGAGTTGTTCTTCAGTATCTCAGGTCTTCTATTTATAGTGACCTTCTTCTTCACTTGTATTTCTTCAACGGTTATTTTGAATAATCCCGTTAAGAAATAGCATTTAATGCATGATATCCGTTGTGACTGATAGCTTGATTGTGGCAAGCTAAATAGTACTCTTGGTTATCGAGGTAGCATGAAATTAGAGGCTCACTGCTCTTTGAATTGCAGCTTGAGAACTTGTTGTTCCTCCTTTGTGTACAATCCAGCTTTTTCAGTCATAAAGTTGTCATCGTACATATCGTTTTGCAGTATCTCATTGTACAATTCTGCTTTTTGCATTTCTTGATGGTACTGTGTTTCTTTTACAACAAGATAAAACATTAAAGCAGATAAAATAAATGTGAAGAACAAATATTCTCTTGAAATAAATATCAATCATTTGAAATAAATTCAAGAGATTCGGATTGCATTTAATTCATTCAAAGATGGAGCTCGTCTACTTTAAAAAAAATTGTCTGCTTAGTTATATGTGAGACTAAGTCTGTTCAATATTTTATTTTGCTCGTCCGATGATGAGTATGATTCCACCTCATCTTTGTCCATCATTTTGCATGCATTTTCATGTAGTTTAGGCATATTTTTATTAGATTTTAGGTTAATTTTCCTTTGGAACGGGTAAGGCGGTTTTCGTGTGTTGTTTTGCAGATATCAAGGGTAAAATGCTCAAGATCAACCATGATGAAGTTTGGATGAAGATAGAGCTTTAAAAGTGCAGAAAATGAGCCAAACAGAGCCCATCACGGCCATGATCGAGCATAACTGAAAAAGAACAAAGGCTGAAGTCAGAGTCTGTCACGGCCTGGCCGTGATAGCCATCACGGCCGTGACCCAAAACCACCACAAGTCAGAGCACATCACGGCCCAGTCGTGAAATTCATCACGGCCACAAACAGAGGGCTCACGTCGCGAGCAGTATATTCGCGTCGCGAATGAATGGAATTTTCCAAAAGTGCCAGAGGCAGAGACCGTCACGGCCTGGCCGTGATGGCCATCACGGCCGTGACGCGCATTACTTGGACCTGAAGAAACCGAAATAGATCAGATTTTGAGTTGGTTTGGGACTCTAACTTCCCCATTTCTATAAATAAGGATCAAGGCATCAGATCTGAGGGGAGATCACACATTGGAGGATCCATAACAACGAGGACTTAGGCATAGATCTCTCTTCTTCTCCTCTCTTCTCTTTTCTGATTTTCACTATGTTGTCAACCCAGCTTGTCATCTCCATGGCAAGACTGGAGTAGTAGTTTGTTTCTAGGGATTGGGGCTCTGCCCGATTTTTGTAAATGATGTTGATTTGATGTAAAATCGTTGTTGATTTCGTTATTGTTTTAGATCTGATTTCTAGTGTGTTAATCACTCGTAAATTCGGCAACCGCTTATTTGCGTGACGTAGACGTTCTAAGGAGGAACCTAGCGGTGAACTTAGGATTTCTAGGGTGTTTCACTCGTAAAATTCGGCGGCCACTGGTTTGTGAGATGTGAATGATCCAAGGAGGAACCTAGCGGTGAACTTAGGTTATTTGCATGACTGAGACATTTCAAGGAGGAACCTAGCGGTGAACTTGGGTGTCGGACCTATAGAAGTCAGACTTGGGACTGAAATCACGAGAGTTAGAAGTCGTCCCTCGAGGAGCAACGAGTTGTCACGAAGCGCAAGGGGTCTAATCTGGGATCGACTACCACGAGAGTAGGGGTCGGGTCAATTGGGCACGGCTTTTGTAACCCGAGAGGGAGCTTAAGCTATTAGAGGATAAACTCGCCTTCAAGGCAATTTCGGTAATCAACAAAGGTAAATCAGATTAGCAACATAGGCAGTCTCAAAGGTAACCCAAATTCCTAGGAATCCGTTTAAATCGAAAACCCCAAAAACATTTGTTTTCTGCTCATCTGTCTTTTAATTTCGAATTCAAAACCCTCTAAAAAGTCCAGATTCACTCATTTCGAAATTAATTGCGATTCGGGAACACAGTCTCTGTGGGTTCGATATCTTTTATTACTTGACGGCAATCCGGTACACTTGCCGGAATCGCACGAGCGTACATCCGCAGCGCGACATCAAGTTTTTGGCGCCGTTGCCGGGGACTGTGCCTTTTCGAATCTCAATTCAAATTTTGAATTGATTTTTCTGGACCCTTTTCTTTTTGTTTGATTTTTATTTCTGAAATATTAAAAAAAAAATCAAAAAATCAAAAAATTCTTTTCCTTCTATTGTATCCATCTCTCTGTGTGTTATATGCAAAGATCCCTAAGTCTTGGGAGCCTTAGTGAGATTGATCCGGAGATCGAGAGGACCTTCCACAGACGTAGAAGACTACAAAGAGAGGGAGAAAGGTTGAGTCCCGTTCCACTCATGGCGAATCAACCGGATACAAAGCCTTTGAAGGACTACGCAGCCCCAAATGCGAGAGGCTTGCGAACTGGGATTGCAAGGCCAGAGATTGAGGCAGAGAACTATACCATACCGCCCATGCTAATCAACATGATTAGGCAACATCAATTCGGAGGATTGCCTTCGGAGGACCCAACCGATCACATAGAGACATTCTTAGAGTTCACCGACGCAATCAGGATTAATGGAGCCACAGTCGATGTTGTGCGTTTGAGACTGTTCCCCTCATCTCTCACTGGAAAGGCGAAGGCCTGGCTAAAGCAAATTCCCGCTAACACCTTGACTACTTGGGACCAACTGGAGCAGGCGTTCTTGGAGAAATTCTTCCCTCCATCCAAGACGGCCTACATAAGAACCCAGATCACCGGCTTCTTCCAGAAAGACGGAGAATCATTATCGGAAGCTTGGGATCGATACAAGGGACTGCTGGAGTCGTGCCCACATCACGGACTCGAGAGGTGGTTAATAGTGCACACCTTCTATAACGGATTGGACTACTCTTCGAAGGTGTCACTAGATTCTGCAGCCGGTGGAGCGCTTATGAATAGGCCTCTCACTGAGGCATTCAACATCATCGAGAATGTCGCCACCAACTACCACCAATGGGGATCCGAAAGAGGTAATAACCCGAACAAGATTTCGGGGGGTAAGTTTGAAGTAAGTAGCATTGATCTGATTATGTCTAAATTTGACTCACTAAATAAACGATTAGATAAGATTGAAAGAGCAAATGTGAGTGCAATAGGTGCTACTAACACTATTTGTGAGATTTGTGGAATGCAGGGACATGACATGATGGGATGCCCACATGGATCCGGCGCTTCGGGTGAGCAAGTGAACTCTTGTAACAACTTCTACGATACGAACCCGAAGCTGCCCAACTATGCTCCCCCAAATCCCTACAACCAAAGAAGGAACAACCCTTACCTCTCCTACGGCAACTACAGCAACACGCTCAACCATGAGTTCCAAGAGGGTCAAGGTAATAAGAGAGCAACACCGGGGTATCCTCAGGTACAAAGATCTAAACTCGAGACTTTATTTGAAAGTTTTGTTGAAACTCAGACAAAACAGAATGAGGAGTTTAGACAACAAGGAAGGGCAGTGAGTGAAGCAATAAAGGAGCTAGCATCTAAGGTAGACAACTTAGCAACTCATAACAAGATGCTAGAAACCCAGATTGCCCAACAAGCCAGTACGTACTCGAGACCTAAGGGTGCATTCCCGGGGCAACCCGAAGCAAATCCCAATGAGCATTGCAATGTCATACACTTGAGGGATGATAAGCTTGGGGTGGGGGTAGCTGAAATGGACGTGGAACCGGAGGAGGACACGAGCGAAAAGGAAGAGCCAGAACCGAAATATGTCCCTCCACCACCGTACCAACCCCCGATACCTTTCCCACAAAGGTTGGTCAGGAAAAAGCAAGTAGATGTAGAGATTAAAATGCCTACTAAACTGAAAGACCCAGGTAGTTTCTCCATCTCTTGCTCGATAGAACAAGTGCAAATAGACCCAGCCTTATGTGACTTGGGGGCTAGCACGAGCTTGATGTCCCTCACTATCATGGAAAGGTTGGGAAGCAAAGAGTTGAGACCATTCAAATTCCCCTTACAAATTGCGGATGGCTCAACTAGGACTCCTCTAGGCATACTAGAGAATGTTCCTGTAAAGGTAGGAAAAATTCTAATCCCTACCGACTTCCTGGTATTGGATATGAAAGGGAATTCTAAATTCCCCATCATTTTAGGAAGGCCATTCTTGGCAACCGCTGGAGCAGTAATAGACGTAAGGAATGGCAAACTCTCTCTAAATGTAGAGGAAGGTAGGGTAAATTTTCAGTTGACTAACTCTTGTAACAACCCTCCTTTTGAGAGCCATGTGTGCAGAATTGATGTAAAGACTCCAGCGGTAGAGAAAGAACTTAGCATGGAAGCAACCCCAAAGATACGCATGGTTGAAGATGCACCCAGCAGTGGTGGAGTTGGAGTTGCTGTCCATGCGGAAACAAAACTTCCGCCGGAAGGAAGGAAGGCTAGGAAGCTCCGAGAGAAAAGAGCGAAGCGGAAGCATTATTGGCCGTATGAGCAGAAACGGTTTTTTGAAGGAGTTCCTTGGAAGAGAAGTGTTCCTGCACTTCTACGCCCAGCCGACCCCGGTTGATTTAAGGAAGTATGGTCAAGCTTAAGACCATAAATAAGCGCTTCTTGGGAGGCAACCCAAGTTTTCTTTCCCTTTTTCCTTTTGTTTTTGATTTAACCTCTTGAATAATTTGAGAAGATCAAGATGCAAAAATATCATTAATAGGTTTGTCTAGTGTTTTCAGGTTGAGAAAGAGAAGAAGAGCATAAAAAAGATAAAGTCAGAGGCCATCACGCCCTGGCCGTGACAGTGGTCACGGCCGTGATAAGCTATACAAGAACACAGAAAGGATTACGGCCTAGCCGTGACAACCATCACGGGCGTGATGAGTAGGATGCCAAGATCAGAGAGCATCACGGCCTAGCCGTGATGTAGATCACGGCCGTGACAGGGCAACTCCTGAGGACCATAAACGATCACGACCTGCCCGTGAAGAGCCTCACGGCCGTGATACTATTTCCACCCAAGTTTTGACTGGAATGCAAACCAACACCCGCTACCGATTCGGTAAGTTGTTCCATTTTTCTCCTCTCTCCGACTTGATTATTTACATTGGAGACAATGTAAGTAATCAAGCTTGGGGTAGGGGTATTTATTTTTGCATTTGCATTGTTGCATTCATATTGCATTCACATAGGCATGGATTGGTATGATCGCATTCTCTAGATTGCCCCTCACTTAGAACATGCATCCGATTGTGAGAACTTGGAGCCAAATGAATTGAGATAGTGAATTTTGAACCCAATTTTTCATTATTCTTGTGATATGGCTAAAAATAAAAATTCTTGAGATAGTCATTTGATATTTGATAATTAGCATGTGGTTCCTTAGACTTGTGTACCTCACTGATTTTTGAACTACTAAATGTAAGATTTTGAGCCAAAAGGGGTATTCACTAAATCTACCCCATTTCTTGTGCTAGAGTGTTGTAATTCCTCATAGACTGTATTTTCTAGAACTTGACTTGAAACCATTTCAAAACTTAAAAATTTCTGAAAACATTTTTGGAAATGATTGAGGCACTAGGTATTTTTCCGGCCTCCCGAGCTTTGAATGATAAATGCTACCCCTTAGTTGCCCAATTTTGAGCCTAAAGATAAAATACTTTTCTTGGTACCTTGAATTACTTTGATAAATAATGCTTGGTATGGCACCTTTTAAAGTATTACAAAAAGGGTAATTGGTAGTTGGAAAAAGTATGGGAAGAAAAAGCTAGAAAGTAATTTCTCTTGAGCTATAAATCTCCCATTCTCCAAACAAATAAAAATGAAATAAACAGAAAAAAAAAATGGAGAAGGGGATGACAAAGAAAGTGAGAAATGAAAATATAAAAAAAAAAGAAAAAGAAAAGAAAGAAAGGTGGAAAAAGTAAATCAAAGCCCCCAAAAGGTATTTTAGAAGGTGTCATACTTTGTAATGTTTGATAATCTGTCTAGCCTTCTTGAAATTCCCTTTTCCTTGATTTTCCCACCTTACAATAAATCCCATGGCCACATTACAACCAAAGGAAAAGACCTCTTGATTCTTAAGTGTTTTCATTAATAAAGTGGAGATTTGGTTAATAGTCAAGCCTATGGTAAAATACTTTCCTTGAGGAAATGGAGTGAATTGTCAATAAACCCTAAAACACTTGAGTGAGGTGAGATGAGTGCCCAAATCAGTGAGGACATGAACTTGAAAAAAACCTAAGCTTCTAATTGGACTAGAATTGATTGTCTCTTAAGTGCTTATTGAATATGCCTATCACTTGGATTAGCTTCTAGGGTTTTTGGTTCACTATCCATGCTTTGAATGATTTATATCTTATGGCCTGAGTAATTGCTTGAGGACAAGCAAAGTTTTAAGCTTGGGGTGATTTGATGAGTGTGATTCCACCTCATCTTTGTCCATCATTTTGCATGCATTTTCATGTAGTTTAGGCATATTTTTATTAGATTTTAGGTTAATTTTCCTTTGGAACGGGTAAGGCGGTTTTCGTGTGTTGTTTTGCAGATATCAAGGGTAAAATGCTCAAGATCAACCATGATGAAGTTTGGATGAAGATAGAGCTTTAAAAGTGCAGAAAATGAGCCAAACAGAGCCCATCACGGCCATGATCGAGCATAACTGAAAAAGAACAAAGGCTGAAGTCGGCCGTGATAGCCATCACGGCCGGCGGATAGCCACCACGGCCGTGACCCAAAACCACCACAAGTCGAGCCCATCACGGCCCGGCCGTGAAATTCATCACGGCCACAAGCAGAGGGCTCGCGTCGCGGCAGATATATCAGCGTCGCGAATGAATGGAATTTTCCAAAAGTGCCAGAGGCAGAGACCGTCACGGCCTGGCCGTGATGGCCATCACGGCCGTGACGCGCATTACTTGGACCTGAAGAAACCGAAATAGATCAGATTTTGAGTTGGTTTGGGACTCTAACTTCCCCATTTCTATAAATAAGGATCAAGGCATCAGATCTGAGGGGAGATCACACATTGGAGGATCCATAACAACGAGGACTTAGGCATAGATCTCTCTTCTTCTCCTCTCTTCTCTTTTCTGATTTTCACTATGTTGTCAACCCAGCTTGTCATCTCCATGGCAAGACTGAAGTAGTAGTTTGTTTCTAGGGATTGGGGCTCTGCCCGAGTTTTGTAAATGATGTTGATTTGATGTAAAATCGTTGTTGATTTCGTTATTGTTTTAGATCTGATTTCTAGTGTGTTAATCACTCGTAAATTCGGCAACCGCTTATTTGCGTGACGTAGACGTTCTAAGGAGGAACCTAGCGGTGAACTTAGGATTTCTAGGGTGTTTCACTCGTAAAATTCGGCGGCCACTGGTTTGTGAGATGTGAATGATCCAAGGAGGAACCTAGCGGTGAACTTAGGTTATTTGCATGACTGAGACATTTCAAGGAGGAACCTAGCGGTGAACTTGGGTGTCGGACCTATAGAAGTCAGACTTGGGACTGCAATCACGAGAGTTAGAAGCCGTCCCTCGAGGAGCAACGAGTTGTCACGAAGCGCAAGGGGTCTAATCTGGGATCGACTACCACGAGAGTAGGGGTCGGGTCAATTGGGCACGGCTTTTGTAACCCGAGAGGGAGCTTAAGCTATTAGAGGATAAACTCGCCTTCAAGGAAATTTCGGTAATCAACAAAGGTAAATCAGATTAGCAACATAGGCAGTCTCAAAGGTAACCCAAATTCCTAGGAATCCGTTTAAATCGAAAACCCCAAAAACATTTGTTTTCTGTTTGTTTATCTTTCAATTCAAAAACCAATTTCAAAACCCTCTAAAAAGTCCAGATTCACTCATTTCGAAATTAATTACGATTCGGGAACACAGTCTCTGTGGGTTCGATATCTTTTATTACCTGACGGCAATCCGGTACACTTGCCGGAATCGCACGAGCGTGCATCCGCAGCGCGACATCATCCGATGACGTGACATATCCTCTTGTCTATCAAGTCTTTGGACTTGCTATTCCTCAATGAGTTATAAAGATCTTCGTCCAGTGACGTGGCAGTTAGAGCTCGTCTACTAGATTACTTTATTTTTCAGTTCATTTACTTCTACTAATTACTTTCGTCTGCTTATGTAGCAAGATGAACGCGCTTATTATCAAGTCTTTGGACTTGCCGTTTCTAACAAGTTATTTTGATATTCGTCTAGTAAACATTTAGAGCCTCGTCTACTTAAGAAAACCAGTATACTTAAATAAATAAATAAATAAATAACTTTACCAACAATGTTGAGCAGCCCGTCTATAAGGGTGGACGCGTATTTTTCAATGGAAACTTATTCCATGTTTCTTTTACTTATATTTAAATATTCCTACATAACTGAAAGCACTTGTTAGATTTCAACTAACACTTTGTCAAGTAAATTTAATCCTTTTGTTAGCATCAAAACTTAGAGATTATTTAATGCAAAACCATTTTGGTTCCAACAATATTTACTACTGGGTTTTGAAAAAAATAACGAAAACAATTATTTTTTTGGTTAAAAAAAGGGTTATGTAATAGTATTAAGAAAGGTAGCCAAAGAAGTAATTATTTTTTCTCCAACAAAGTAAACTTATTCGATTTGAATTGCAATAATGTCAGCAAAGTAAACTTATTTTTGGTAATATAAGTTGCCGATAGTTTTTGGCGTCCCAGAGCTGGCCGACGGTATTCCACTGCCCGGATTTTGCCGACATTTTCGACGACTAAGGTCTTATCGATAGTTTTCAATGGCCCAGTTTGTGCCGCCTTTTTTACGGCCCAGTTCATGCCGATTGTCTTCGACGATCGAGATCTTCCAGAAAGTTTTCAACTTTGCCTAGAGCAGTCCCGTAGCCTTGACGGCCCAGATCTTGTCGATTGTGTATGACGGCCCGGATATTGCCGCTAGATCAACGGCCCAGATCGTGCGGCCCCTATTATGTTTTTTAAAAAAACTTTTAAGTATTACATTTTCCTTAACAATCCCCTAATTAAATCTAAAGTAACATCATAACTTAATTAATTTAGAAGATACAAGTAATTAATTAAAATAATTAAAACTAACAAATTAATTAATGTTTAATGTGTATAGTTACCTTTTTTATTCATAAAATTAATCTTTATTTCTAAATATTAACTTGTTAATATTCTTAATTAAAATGTTTGAACTGTATTTATCTTTTATATATAAAATTAAATGATTAAGTACCTACCAAAAGCCCACGTAATATTTTAAAAATAAAAATAAATTAAAACTTAAATAATTAACATATGCCTATTTTTGGTTTTCAAAATTTACACCCCTTTAATTGGTTCTGTGCAAACGATCTCACAAAAACTGACATCAGTTTAAATTTTTATTTATTTATATTCATCATCATCCTGATCATGCATCCAGCTTTATTTGTGTGTAGTCAATACTTCTTGACACAAGTGATTGGACATTTATAAAACTTGGAGAAATAATGGAGAATAATTTCATTTTATCGGACACTCGTTGGCCCAGTTAAAAAATGAGGGAGTATCGCTCCTCAACCAGAAGGATGGAGCATTAAAGAATTCTCCGTGTGCCGCACCAAGCATTATTATTCTAAGGTGGCGTTTGTTTCGAGGTTTACAATTATATTTTCAGGAATAACATATCCGGGAATGCTATTGCTAGGAATGAGATTATTGAGTATTTTGTAAAACATGTTTGGTTGGCAATTAAAATCCTTGAGAATCTTTCTTGATATTCCTCGGAATAATTTGGAGTTTTGTTTGGTTCATAATGTATATTCCCAGGAATAAATGTTATGATTATCAAAATACCCTTATGATATAAAATGTAATCTAAATATTGTTTTTTTAATACAATGAATAAAAAAATAAAATATATAAATTAAGGTTATTGTCATACTTATAATATAAAATAATTTTTTTATATTTGAAAAATGTTTGAAATTTTTCAGCTTATGCAAGATGTTAAATTTTAATATATTTGTATGATATGCACGCTGCATGCGGGGATTTACATAATTGAATCAAATGACAAAAACCATCATAATAAAAAATAACACCAAAAAATCACATTACAAAATGAATCGATATCAAAAGAGCTGCAATTGAGGAGATGCCAACATCCCCAACGTAAAAGACAATAGAAGAGATGCAAGTATATGTAACAGAGAACGTGGGGAATGGAGGGGGGAAATAAGCGAGTAATGCCAGGGATATAAATGGGTTTTTATATACTAAATTAGAATCTCGCTACTTGGGAATGGAAGATACCTACCACCCTCTCGTGAGAATAGAAACTGAATAAAAATGAGTAAAAACTTTTCTTGGATATCATTTATTTCTGTAAATATAATTTTATTTCATTCTACCAAATATAGGAATGCCTATTCTCATCTTTATATTTCTGAGAATTTTTTTTCAATCCACGAAACAAACACATCCTAAAACAAATTTTGAATTACATTAATAAGAGATCGCAACGCCGTGGAAAAGCCTAACTACCTCTCGCTTCAGTTATAACGAGACCTGAAGAAAAAACAACACTTGTCTACTGCAAAATGAAACCTACTTATAATTTTAGGGTCCGATTGTTTTAGATTTTGATAGAATTAATTTTGAAGAATTGATTTTGCTAAAACTAATTCTGAAAAAATTGATTTGTGTTCGATAATTATGATTCAAAAGTGAGTTTAAAAAAATAATTTGTGTTTGGATGATAAAAATAAAATCATTTTGATGTGTAAATATAAAAAAATTTATGGACCCCACACCCAGAATCAATTCCATTCGATAAAAAAATTAGAAATTCTTACTTCCACCAGAATCAATTCCACCCACCAAAAATCAATTATTTTCAATCGAATTTTGTAACCAACCACATAAACACTATTCAAACTTGAAGCTAATTACTCTCGCTTCCGTTATAACGACACTTGAAGAATAAACAACACTTGTCTACTGCAAAACCTACAAAAAAAAATTTAGGATCAGATTGTTTTAGATTTTAATAAAATTATTTCTGAAAAAATTGATTTGTATTCAATAATTATAATTCAAAAATGAGTTTAAAAATATAATTTATATTTGAATGATAAAAATAAAATTATTTTTGATGTGTAAATACTAAATATAAAAAAATTTGTAGACCCCACACTCAAAATCAATTCCACTCAACGAAAAAACTAGACATTCTTGTTTTCACCAGAATCAATTCTACCCACTCAAGAATCAATTATTTTTAACAAAATTTTATAACTAAACACAAATAATATTCAAACTTGATTTTAAATAGTACGATCGAAATTTTAGATCCAAACTACAGCCCTAAACCAAACGGGCACTTAATCTCGAAAGTTAATTTAGCTACCTACTCCTTCGAACTGCACATGCTAAGTCAATATTTAACTAATACAAAGCAGAACCCCAAAAAAATATGGAAACTGAACATCAACAACTACAGTAAATAACTCAGCTAGTCTTGACTAGCTTCTACTCTTCCATCCCCTCCACCACTGTTTCATCATACTTTTAAAAGGAAAATCAACCCAATGCGTCCACATGGCTGTACATGTCAATCATTTTCGGCTTTCAATATCCCGTAGGGAATTCACAGGTACCATACCCTGCACACAAAAAAAAAAAACTCCTTTGGTAGATGATTCACTCATAAATGCAAATTTTGAATTAAAACTAAATCAATAAAAATAAATCAATTAGTACCGTTAAAAAAAAAACCGATAAACTAAGTTCTCTATGAATCGAATATATGATATACGATCAGACAAGTCTATCTTTGACTAATTGCCCTGTTTTTTTTTTTTTGGGTTACACGACCCATTTTCTACTAGACAGCTACGACCTTGGCTGGGTAGAAGCTGAAACGGAGTTTCAGCCAGCCCCCAAACCTAACTGGGATTTTGGATATAAAATCTATCCAAAATAATTGATTTTTTTTTTTTGATAAAATTGAGTTGTACGGAACTAAAATTTTTTAAC
Source organism: Sophora flavescens (assembly GCA_030762895.1). Taxonomy (NCBI): domain Eukaryota; kingdom Viridiplantae; phylum Streptophyta; class Magnoliopsida; order Fabales; family Fabaceae; genus Sophora; species Sophora flavescens. The sequence goes on from CM061065.1 coordinate 231,883,272, forward strand.
TTTTTTATTGAAAATAACTGATTCAGATATAAAACCTATAAAATTCTACATATTTACATCTTAAAAATAATTTTACTTTATCATTCAAACAAAATAAACTCTTCTAAATCCAATTTTAAAATATTGTTACCAAACACAAATAAATTTTTAAACCTTTATTTTTCCAAAATTAATTCTACCAAAATCTAAAACCAAAATCTAAATCAAAGAAACCCTATTTCTTTTCAGTGTTAAAAATTAGCCGTTGTTGTAATAATAAAAGGCATTTCCAGCTGTCAAGCTAACGTTAATAGCCTGCCAACAAAAAGTAATGGCCCCCAAGCAAGCACTCTACCCAATAAAGTCATGCCACGACATTATCAGAAAAGATTCCCTCCAAAAAAATAAAAAACCCTATCACGTGCCTCTTTCCCGCCCCACCTGCGGCGTCGTGCACCACACTCACCAGCTCATGTTAGCTACACCGGGTTACACTGTTCTAAAATACGCCCTATCAGGGAAAAAAGAGGGCTGCTAATTTGACACACTTATTTGACATCATACACGACACTGCTACCGTAGCGCGGCTATAACAGCAACTTTTTTTCTATTTTAATTTTGACTTTTTTAAAAAAATAAAAATTTTAATTCTAAAAAAACCCATAATGAACTGAATTCAGAAGATATTCTACATGATTCATCAGATATTTAAACATACTTAACCAAAAAATTTATTTATCAAAAAAACCTGTTCACCAGATAATGAACTGAATTCAACAGATATTTATAACTGATTCACCGGATATTTGCAGATATTAAACCAAAAAATTTATTTCTCAAAAAAACTCATTCACCCGATAATAAACTGAATTTACCAGATATTTGTACTTGATTCACCAGATATTTACATATACTTAACCAAAAAAATTTATTTCTCAAAAAACTCATTCACCATATATTTAAACATATTTAACCAAAAAAATTATTTATAAAAAAAAACATATTCACCAGATAATGAACTGAATTCACCAGATATTTATACCAGATTCACCATATATTTACACCAGATATTTATACCAGATGCTGAACTGAATTCACCAGATATTTATACCAGATTCACCATATATTTACACATACTTAATCAAAAAAATTATTTTTCAAAAAAACTCATTCACCATATAATGACCATATATTTATATCCGATTCAGCAAATATTTACACATACTTCATAAAAAAATTATTTATAAAAACAATTAAAAAAAAACAGAACCGACTACAGTGTCGTATAACTCCAGTATACTGTGCGGTACTGTTTATACGGTGTCAACCGTATGATGTGCGCAAAACTGTATCCTTTTAGCAAAATTCGGGGGAAAAAAAAAGGAGGGTTATTTTGTTAGAGTACTCACTGGGCTGCTGTGTGACCACGTACGATGTACCCCCGAAATAGCAACTCCCACCCGCGCGTGCTTGCTTTTGATAATAACTGTTGAAGGCAAACGAAGCGTGTGAAATCAGCGTGTTAGGATTGTAACAAGTGGCACCTGGCTGAATCGTACGGCAATCAGCACCTCCCTCTCCACAAGCAAAATCTAGAGCTGCCTGCAGTTTAACTTTGTCGGCATCCGGATTCGCCACGCACCAAGTGTTCCCGGTAGTACTCTTCGAAACCCCTCCTCCGCCGCCGTTGGAGACGGCGGGTGCCGGCGCAGCCTGCCGTTGACCTCCCTTTGCCGGCGAGGGATGGTCCCGGTAATTCTTAAGCCCCTCCGTCGTAAACGGAATATCGTAAACCTTGGTCTCGTCCGGATAAAAAAGCCCAAAGTTCCTCTCCGAGGTGGGCCCAAACTTTTGATCCTCGTTGAAAAGGGCGAATAAATAAACGGTGAGATTTGCCTTGGGCCTCATGGGGGTCCCACCATGAGTCAAGATCTTACGGACGAGATTGCCGTTGTATGCGGCAGCGTTCTCTACGCTGGCACCCACCTCATTATTATCCCCCTTAGAAGGCCACCCTGTCTCCGTCACAACGATCCTAACGTCGTCGTATTTCAAAGCGTCAAGTGCAGCAAAAACGGCGTCGATTTGAGCGTCGAACAGATTAAAGTACCTAAACCCGTTAACCGGATCCACCACTCCCGGGTTATCGCGAAAAAGGGCGTAATCCAAGGGGATGACGTCAGCGTTGGACTCATAAGCGAAGAAAGGGTACACGTTCACCATGAGGTAGGACCCGGTTTGGCGGATGAAGTCGAGCAGGGGTTTGAAAACGGGTTGGACGAGTTCGGGCCGGAATGACCCGGAAGATGAAGGGTATGAGTTGGCAAGTGCTGAGAGTGCAATGGGGGAAGAGACCTTGATGTCGTTGTGGAAGTTGTGTTTCTGGAGAGCTTGGTAGATGTTTTTCATGGCGGGTACGAGGAACTTGGTGGTGTTGTGTTGGTCGACGAAGACTTCGTTTCCGACGGCGATGGCTTCGATTTGGGTGTGTGGGTGGTATGCGACGACGTTTCGTTCGACCCATGAGAGGGCGAAGGAAGGTGCTCTTGCTGCTGCGAAGAGTTGTTGGTTGGGTAGGTCGACGGTGACCTTGATTCCGGATCCGGAGAGTGCATGGAGCACTGCGGGGTCGGTGTCGTAGACCTTGACACGGGTTAGACCCTGGGATTTGAGGAGCTGAACCACCTTCACCGCAGAGGGGAGGTTGTTGGCAATGCGACCGTAGTTCACTCCAATGGAACCGCCATCTGAAATGCCTGCGAGAGCGAGGAGGGTGAGGACGAGGGAGAGTGTAGAGAAAGTGAAGAGCTTCATGCTCTGCTTCTGTGTGTGGTAAGAAACAGAGCGTGTGAGTGTGAGGGAAGTGAAGTGTGAAGAGGAGAAAGATGTGTTTTTGTTTGTTTGTAACTTTGGTTGTGGTGGTGTTGAATAATGTGGATGTTTCTGGGAATGTGGGGTGTTTGTTACTTTGTAATTGTGTTGTGGAGAGCAAGTGGGAGTGTGAGAGAGAGAGAGAGAGTGTGGCAGATTGGTGTGTGTGTCTGTTGTTACGTAAGTAAGCATATGACTATGAAGGAGGCATTGAGAAAAACGAGGTGGTGTGGTCAGTGGCGAAGATAAGAGAGAGGTAGTTGGGACCCATTCTGAAGAGTAAGAGAAATAATATTTTAATATCAATTTTAAATATCAAACTTTTAACATGTTTAATTAAAAAAAATAATGAAAGATGAGATAAAAATAATAAATAAATAAATAATATATAAAAATAAATATAGATATTTAATTTTATTGTTAAAATAACAGTCCAACAAGGAGTAATTATAGGACCACCATCACCAACATGGCCTGCCTCACTCAATGGAGAAGGAGAGCTAAACTCAACGACGGATCCAGCTTTCATGTGTCCTTAGGTTGGTCCCACCAAACAGGACCATTACTAATTCGGATTTTCATGCTTCTTTTACTTTTACTTCATCTTATTCACTGTATAAGAAATAACGGATAGAAAAAATTATTGAAAAAAGTTAATTATAATTTATATTTTTATAAATTTTTAAAAACATCCTTTTAATTTTAATTACAATTTTGAGGACTTATAATTAATGACAGTAATTAATAAGGGTAATATTAAAAAATAATATTTAATATGTACGAAAATTGGTACATGTTTCTTATATTTTGGACAGAATAAATGACTCATTTATTTCTTATATTGTAGACTAGAGGGAATATATATTATCAATGCAATAGTCTTGAACATGAATTATATATTATACGGGTGTTTTAATTTTATTTTGGTAATCATGATAAATGTATGAAGTATACACAATCTTTAGCAGTGACTAATCACCGTTGGGGAAACTGTTGGGCACACAAGGTGGGTTCTCCCCTCCCAAGGTTTTCTCCATACACAAGAGTCTGGATTTGAATCCCTGACCACTTGTTTAATGTAAGACCCTGTTTTTCCTATATTTTATGTAGCAATAAATACATATTTAAATGTGTTTATTAAACTCAGAGAATGATTTTAATTAAACTAAAATCATTTCCTTATGTTGTTATATCATGTGAAGTCACGGTAAAATTTTCGGTTGAAAATTCAGACGGAAGTCGGTCTGCGTTTTCACTGCCGGTACAAGTTTACTGTGCATAAAACCTAATTTTGACCCGTGAACTAAACAATTAGTGTTTTTATTATGTTTCCTTCAACCTTGGTTATTTTGAAAATTTTCGTGCAAAAATAAAATATAATATTTTATTCGGCCGAAACGTCGAAAAAATTACGATCGTAAATGCAACCGGGTACCAAATGGAGCAGATTATGGACCATAAAAGAAGTAAGGAGACATGATGGAAAGGGCTATGACACACTCTAAAAGTATCATCATCACACTTTTCAAATTATAATATTATTCTAATCCAAAAGTTTTTTCTCTCTCTTCTTCCATCCAATCAAGCATTAAACCACCAAGTTTGCTCAACAAGCTCTCCCTCTCACTCCCTAGCCGTGAACTCCCCACCCTCTCCCTATATATACCCATTTCATTTTCACTTCATCATCTTCCTCCTTCAACCTCCATTAAAGTTCATCTTCTTCATTTCTTCTTAAAGTTCAAGCTCTTAAAGCTTTAGTTTTTATTCATCTTTTCTACTTAAGTTCTTCATTAAAGTTCTTCCTTATACTAAGGGTAATGCTCTCATATAAATCTTTTTGTAAGTTTCATCTTTTATTTCTTAGTTTACTTTATGCGTTCTTTATATGCTTTAAACTTCTAAAATCTCTCTAAAATGGTAGAAAACTCTTTATGAGTTGAAACCACTTACTATAGTCTTGTATTAACTTATATTTTCACATACTAAAAGGTTGTGTAAAACAAAAATCTCTATCCATCTCTTCCAATGAAGGCCGAATGCTTGCATTTGTGACCTAGGAAGTTTTTGTTTCAACTTTTGGAATATGATCATGTGTTTGAGTTTCTAACTATCCCTTGATCTAGAATCTATAAATCTTGGAAGTTTTGATAGCTTGTTCCTATGATGGCTGAAAAATATGAATAAGTAGGCCTAGGATACTATGTTTCAACTTTCCAAGTATTGATCATGGATTTAGAACTCTTTATAACTTGTTTATTTCATGTAATTAAAGATAGTATGTGTTACTTTCATTTTTCCAAGATGATCATGGACTTGAGCTCCATAAGATATTTGGATGCTAAGTCTAAGAGATTGGAAAGTTTAAGGATTTATAACTTGTTTATTTCATGTTATTAAAGATAGTATGTGTTACTTTCATTTTTCCAAGATGATCATGGACTTGAGCTCCATAAGATATTTGGATGCTAAGTCTAAGAGATTGGAAAGTTCAAGGATTTATAACATGTTTATTTCATGTTATTAAGGCTAGTATGTGTTATTTTCATTTTTCCAAGATGATCATGGACTTGAGCTCCATAAGATATTTGGATGCTAAGTCTAAGAGATTGGAAAGTTTAAGGATTTATAACTTGTTTATTTCATATTGTTAAAGCTAGTATGTGTTACTTTCATTTTTCCAAGATGATCATGGACTTGAGCTCCATAAGATATTTGGATGCTAAATCTAAGAGATTGGAAAGTTTAAGGATTTATAACTTGTTTATTTTATGTTGTTAAAGCTAGTATGTGTTACTTCCATTTTTCCAAGATGATCATGGACTTGAGCTCTATAAGATATTTGGATGCTAAGTCTAAGAGATTGGAAAGTTTAAGGATTTATAACTTGTTTATTTTATGTTGTTAAAGCTAGTATGTGTTGCTTTCATTTTAAGAATATGATCATGGACTTGAGCTCCATAAGATATTTGGATGCTAAGTCTAAGAGATTAGAAGGTTTAAGGATTTATAACTTGTTTATTTTATGTTGTTATAGCTAGCATGTGTTACTTCCATTTTTCCAAGATGATCATGGACTTGAGCTCCATAAGATATTTGGATGCTAAGTCTAAGAGATTGGAAAGTTTAAGGATTTATAGCTTGTTTATTTTATGTTATTAAAGCTAGTATGTGTTATTTGCATTTTTCCAAGATGATCATGGTTTTGAGCTCCTTAACACATATGGGTGCTAAACCTAAGAGATTGAAAAGTTTAGTGAATGCTAGCCTATTTTACCAGCCTTGGCCGAATGCCCTATGTTTTTAACTTAGTGGAATTTTAATTCAACTTTGTTTAAAGATCATTGTTTATGAACTTCTAACACTTAAGGATCATAAATCCATGAGTTGTATAATTTTTGGGAATCTCTAACCCTAAGAACTAGTCTTGGCCGAACCTATACCTTGTGGTTTAGTGTTCTTGTTTTGATTTTAACTTGTGATTTTGTGTTCATAACCTTAGACTTCCATCACGGAGGAAACGAGAACCTTCGTGACTTACCTTGTCGAGCATCTAACCTTCTTACCTTCACAGAAAGTAAGAGGGGATTGCCTAGGGATATTCAATGACTATATGCATGTGTGTATGTGTTTATTTGAGTGATTTGAATATTATTGTGATATTGAGTCAATACTTGAATAACTTGTTTACTTGAACTATTGTGGTTATTACTTGAAGTTGAACATTACTTGCTTTAAAGTGTTATGAATTATATATATGTGATGAACTATCGTTAACTGTGATATTATTGTTGAGAATATGTTACTGTTGATTGAAGTTTGAGAAACCGGACTTGAGTCTGTGCACAATGATTATAAAGGATTAAAAGCCTTAATAAGCCTTGAATAGAACTTTGAAAGTATTGATTTCATTTATAAAAGTTCCTTGTTTAAAACGCTTACTTCAATAAAATGAGATTCTTATTTTGAACAGAAACGTTGAAGTGTTTTTAAGACAATAGAAATTACCTTTTTATGATCCAAAGTTGGTACGAGAGAAAACATTTTTCGAACTATGTGTTTTATGAAGGAAAACCCATTTGAAATTAGTTGACTTTATTTCATTAAGGATTTCAAAAGAAAACGAATTTCCTAAATGTTTTATAAAAGAATTTGTGAAGGAAAAGATTTTCTCCTAAATGATTTAGAAACGTTCCGATTACTTGGATAAGTTACCGAGGTTTTGTTTTGGTTTTTGATTTTCACTGAGCGAAAAGTAAGCACATGCGAAAGAGAATATTAGTTCGCGAGACATCGCCTCTAGTATTCAGTTTATGCACGTGATCTGGGATCCATGTCAAGAATTATGGACCAAGGGTCCTAATCGTGATATTATGGGCTAGAAGTCCTAATTTTGGAATTGAGGACTGTGTGTCCTAATTTCGTTGTTATGGGCTAGGAGTCCTTATCATGTTGAAAGAAAACATGGATAAAATTATAATTGTTTCTACGACCACAACCTTGGACTGCGTCCGCGGTCTAAGGTGTTGTGATTGAGCACTCAAACTGTGCGTCCTGTGTTATATATAAATTTTCAAGTGATGAAAATTATGAATAGTCGTTAGCTTTGGGCTTCGACAAACGGAAAAGAGTGAGCACAAAGAAAAGTCTCGTCAATTAAAAGATTTTTATTCATATGCATTTCTCCTTGGCAGACGTGCTTAAGTTACCGAATACCCGCTTAAGATGTGGTATTTCATGATGTATACATCCTAATGGCCGTTATAAGGGATTCGTGATGGTGTTGATCCGGGTACATGAGGTGACGGAGACAACTTGCCAAATGTAGCGTGTGAGCCTGAATAACTCTTTATTTCTTAATGATAAAACGGTGATGGTATCTCATGAGATTAAGATTAGAGCCTGATGACTGAAGTGTCATGCATTATATTTATAAAAATTGATTGATTCGGGTATGAGACCCACTGAAATAATACTTGTTGTTTGCCTATGAGTAATGTTTAAAATGTCAATATGCCAAGGTGTTGTATGTATCATGTATATGGTTGTTGTGCGATATATCTGTTGTCGGTATCTCACTCTTTCATTTCTACTTGTTATTCTCTCTTCCTTTTGGTATCGCCGTATGTACATGAGTCCATATGGATCCCAATATCCCACTGGTGCCGACAACATCGAAGACTGAGGTCTTTGACGACGCAGGGGATGCTGGGGCATGGCAGATACACCCAGAGGCGACATCTGCCACATACCACGGAGCCATCACCACGACCGATCTAAATGCTGACGGAGACCCAATCCGTCGAAGCCACAATGTGGAAACTAGGAGGGTAGCTCTGCCTCTGATCTGGTATTACCTTCACACACTGCGAGCTCACGGACTGCTACATGAGCCACCACCTCTTGACGTAGAGCCGACAGCACCGATTGAGGAGGACCCCAAGGAGGACTTCGATGAGGTAATGGAGGAAGATGAGCCGGAGGATCACGTTATGGATCATGACGACGACAACGATTCCGTTGATGAGGGCGGCGACGTTATAGACCCATTACCTGAGGCCTCGTCTCGTGGGAGCCCTTGTGGAGACCCTGCTTGCAGCCAGTGTCAGTAACCAGTTTGGAGCATTTTGTGGATAATCTTCCGTCATCTGACTTTTAGAGTTATCTTTTGGATGTGGTTCCGGACCCTCTTTCCCTGTGTCTTACTTACTCTTTTTTTTTAAGTTGTAACTCCTAGATGCCTACATCTGTTGAAATGGCCATTGATAAGGCCCTATCTTATGTACTAAAACTTGACTTTCATTGGGACGTGTTATATATGTATGCTGTCTTCAATTCATGTTCTGAGTGTTCATCACCTTTATCCTCCTTCATCTTTAAAAAAAATTAACTACCGTTTTTAGTGTACTCATCCATCGAGAAAATGATACTTTCAGAAAGTAACCAGCTTTGTAAGTCAGAAATATTTCCGCAATTGGGTAACCATGTGACGTCGAGTTTAGGGTGTCACATTAGTGGTATCAAAGCGAGCCGGGTCTTTCGGGAATGTTTGGGTTTAGGTCTGTTGTGTCGATGTTGCGTATTCTCTGATCTAGTCTTGTTTGAATTACTTCTAAGAAGTAATGTATGTTATCCGACGAGTTACCTTTTATTTTCTGGTTACCATCTCATTGATTGTGTCTTACAGGTCAGTATGGAACCAGGAGGAGTGCGCGAGCGTGGCGGTCGTGGCTGAGGCAATGGCGGGATGGACTTCGCTGCCCAAGCATTGGCTGACGTTGTTGCTGCAATAACTTTCCAGACTGCCAACGCGGCTGCCCAGAATCAACAGGAGCAGCTAAGAGCTGAACAGGCTGCAGAGGGGAAGAATCTGAATGCCTTCCGACACCAGAATCCGTCACAGTTTGACGGGGACCTAGACCCGACTAAAGCCGATCTTTGGATCCAAAAGCTGGAAAAGATCTTTGAGCTGGTGCACACCCCAAAGGAAGCTAAGGTGCCTTACGCAACATTCCAACTGATTGGAGATGCTGAATACTGGTGGAAGGGTACCAGACAACTACTAGTAGCTGAGAATCAGGCAATCACCTGGGGAGTATTTCGCAACAAATTTATGGACAAATATTTTCCCCAAAGTGCTCGGACAGAGAAAGAGCGGGAATTCTTAAGGCTGAGTCAGCGGGACATGACGGTAGGGGAATATGCGACAAGGTTTGAGTCCCTTGCCACATATTTCCGCTTTTTCCAGAACAACCCCGATGAGGAGTGGAAGTGCGAGAAGTTCGAAGCCGGTCTGCGCTTCGAGATCAAGGAATCTGTGATGCCCTTGGAAATCCGGAATTTCCAAGCCCTGGTAGAGAAATTCCAAAAGGTAGAACTGATGCGCAAGGGGCGAGATAGCAGGGGAAATGTTGGAGGACCCATTCGTCCCAAGAGTCAATATCAGGGACAGAACCAAAATTGGAAGCAGAACTAGAGGAAGCCATATTACCAATCACCTAATAACAATCAGAAACAACAACAACAACATCGTTCCAGTACTTCGGGAACGGGAAGTGGAGGCCAGAGAAATAATAATCAAGGCAGAGAGAAAGTGTTACCGGTGTGGAGATCCCAGTCATCTAGCTGATACGTGCCCGAGGAAAGAGATGAAGTGCTTTAACCGCGATCGTATGAGGCACATAGCCAGGGATTGCAGAGCATCGAAAAGAGAACCAGCTACCAATCATGCCCGAGCAAGAAAGCCGGCTGCTAAAGGGCGAGTGTATACGATGAGTGGAGCTGAAGCATCGAATTCTGCCGATCTGGTGCAGGGTAAGTGCGATTTAGCCGGTAATCTTTTAACTGTACTTTTCGATTCAGGTGCAATTCATTCTTTTATCTCAATGGATCATGTGAAACTTCTTGACTTGCCTGTTTCTTCCTTACCATATAACTTGATTGTTTCTACCCCTACTGCTGAGCCAGTAATTGTTAATTTTGTTTGCTTAAATTGTCCTATTATTGTTCAGGATAGGAACTTCCTTGTAGATTTAATATGTTTACCTTTAATACAACTAGATGTAATTCTAGGCATGGATTGGTTATCTTCCAACCATATCCTGATAGACTGTGCTCAAAGAACCTTAGTCTTTAGGGATGAGATTTCTGTATTACCATCTGCTAGTCAGGTAAGAGCTTCTTTGAAAGAGGGAGCTCAATGTTACATGCTGCTATTTTCCTTAGACGTTAAGATTGAGTTAGACTTGGGGTCCGTACCTGTTGTCAATTAGTTCCCAGAAGTTTTTCCTGAGGATGTATCTGGTCTACCGCCTGTTCGAGATATCGAGTTTGCGATCGATCTGGTTCCAGGCACTGGACCAATATCCATGGCACCGTATCGCATGCCACCATCGGAGTTAGAAACCCTAAAGGAACAACCTGAAGAGTTGATGAGGAAGGAATTCATCCGACCCAGTGTATCATCGTGGAGAGCTCCGGTTCTGTTAGTAAAGAAGAAGGATGAGACTTCTCGACTCTGTAGATTTTTAGCAGTTGAACAAGCTTACGATCAAGAACAGATATCCGCTCCTAAGGATTGATGATCTCATGGATCAGTTACGTGGCGCGACCGTATTCTCGAAGATAGATTTACGATCAGGCTACCATCAGATTCGTGTGAAAGCAGAGGATGTCCCAAAGACAGCGTTTCGAACACGCTACGGGCATTACGAGTACCTAGTGATGTCGTTTGGAGTGACGAATGCCCCTGCCATATTCATGGATTACATGAATAGGATTTTTCGTCCTTACTTAGATCTGTTTGTTGTCGTCTTCATTGATGATATTCTGATCTATTCTCCAAACAAGGAAAGGCATGCTGAACATTTCAGCATTGTTCTTCAGACCTTGAAAGAGAAGCAACTCTATGCGAAGCCGGAAAAGTGCGAATTCTGGTTGGACCAAGTGCAATTCTTAGGGCATGTAATATCATGCGAAGGAATAGCAGTGGATCTGTCAAAAGTCAAGGTTGTTTTAGAATGGAAAAGGCCAACAACGGCAACTGAAATCCATAGCTTTGTGGGCTTAGCGGGCTACTATAGGAGATTCATTGAGGGATTTTCCAAGATAGTGGGACCCCTTACCCAGTTAACTCGGAAAGACCAAGCGTTTGTTTGGACGGAGGCTTGTGAAGGAAGTTTCCAAGAGTTGAAGAGAAGGTTGACAACCTCACCCGTGTTGATCCTACCTGATCCTAAGGAACCTTTTGAGGTTTATTGTGACGCTTCACATCAGGATTGGGATGTGTGCTGATGCAGAACCGTAAGGTCGTAGCATATGCTTCAAGACAGTTGAAGATTCATGAAAGGAATTACCCGATGCATGACTTGGAGTTAGCAGCACTAGTCTTTGCCCTGAAAATCTGGAGGCATTATTTGTATGGAGCTACTTTTATTGTTTTCAGTGACCACAAGAGTTTGAAGTACCTCTTCGACCAAAAGGAGTTGAACATGCGTCAGAGGCGTTGGTTGGATTTTTTGAAGGACTATGACTTTCAACTACATTATCACCCTGGAAAGGCGAATGTGGTGGCGGATGCACTGAGCAGGAAGTCAATACACGCTTCAGTAATGATGATTAAAGAGCAGGGTTTGTTGGAACAATTCCGGGATCTAAGTTTATCAGTTAAGACATTTCCGGGAAGGCTGTGTCTGAAAAGGATCACTGTTTCGAACGGATTGATGGAACAAATAAAAGAGAAACAAGGCAGTGATCAGTATCTGCAGGAAGAAAGGGACTTAGTGCGACAAGGAGTATTATCAGAATTCAGAGAAGGAATGGATGGAATTTTCAGATTCGGTGAAATAATCTGTATACCAGATGACGTCGAGCTTAGGAAGTTGATTTTAGAGGAGGCTCACAGGAGTAAGCTGAGTTTATACCCAGGAGCCACGAAGATGTATCAAGATCTCAAGAAGTTATACTGGTGGTATGGAATGAAAAGAGACGTAATGGAACATGTCACTTCGTGTCTGATATGTCAAAAGGTTAATATTGAACACCAGAGGCCAGCAGGAATGTTACAATCATTGGACATCCCATAATGGAAGTGGGGCGGTATTTCAATGGACTTTGTGACCAGCTTACCAAGAACTCGGAAGGGACATGAGGCTATATGGGTAATTGTGGATCGACTGACCAAGTCAGCTCACTTTTTACCTATTAGCATGAAGTACCCGATGAAAAGGTTGACTCAGTTGTACATCGACGAGATTGTCAGGTTGCACGGTATACCCTCGAGTATCATTTTGGATCGTGATCCAAGGTTTACATCGGAATTTTGGAAAGGACTACAAAACTCTTTGGGAACAAAACTCAAATTGAGTTCTGCGTACCATCCACAAACTGACGAACAGTCAGAGAGAACAATCCAATCACTCGAAGATTTACTAAGAGCGTGCATGATGGAAGACATTGGGAGCTGGGATGAGTTCCTACCATTGATAGAATTCACCTACAACAACAGTTTTCATTCCAGTATAGGGATGGCACCCTATGAGACTTTGTATGGTCGACGATGCCGAACACCTTTGTGTTGGTACCAGGATGGTGAGAGTTTGCTGTTAGGACCAAAGATCGTACAACAAACGACTGAGAAGGTAAATATGATCCGGGAGAAAATGCGGACGGCCCAAAGTCGACAGAAAAGTTACGCTGACAAGAGACGACAACCTCTTGAATTTGAGGAAGGCGAGCATGTATTCTTGAGAGTCACACCAACGACTGGGATTGGCAGAGTGATAAAATCCAGAAAGCTTACTCACAAATTCATTGGACCCTACCAAATTCTTCGTCACGTAGGTGTTAACGTTGGTTTTTTGGTTCTTGACCAAAATTCCTTCGTGACAAATAATTGAAGATCAGACGAGTGTGGGACCTACGAGTTATGCGGTAATCTCGCCAGAATGTGTGTATGTATATTGTCTACCAAGTACAAATTTGACAATTAGCCAAATTAGGAATTACTGGCAAAGACTTAGTGTTTAAAACAAATATGTAAGTTTGAAAGAGATGTACAGAGTATTGCCAATGATGAAAGTTGACAATAAAACTATTTGAGTCTGAAAATATAAGTTTGAAGTTTAAAAGGACAATTATTTAATAGAAAATAACTTCCTAATCGTACTGAGTTTATAATGAAAATAAAACTGAAGTTTGAAAGGAAAATTAACTAAAGAAAGATCTAAAACTCTCAAGAAGTAAACGAATTTAATGGAGGAACATAAGACAAATGCTAGAAATGAGTAAGAATAAATGAATAAATTGAACAGAAGAAATGAAAATGGCATCGCATTTTGCCATAGTATTGAAATAAGAAGGATGGAGGGAATACTTGAATGTAATCCGTCAATCTGCTGTGTGATCGAGATATGTAGGATGCGTATCAAGTAACCTCCTCTATTACATTGTGATTACTAGTATTTATAGGCAAATAAAATAACTACCTAGAAATAACTCCCTGTCTAAAAGACTGCCACATGTCTTTGGCAGTTCTCTTAAGTTTTATACTTGAACTGCTTGTCAAACAACTCTGACAACTGCTCAATTTCTTGAACTGCTCCGTGTCAACTTGATTGTCTTCGACGGTCTGGCTGCTTGACGACTTATCTTGTTGATGCCTTGCCAGTCTTGAGGACTTAGCCATTTTCATACTTCTGTACGTTTGACAACTCTTCTTGATACTTTGTCAAAAAGATGGGCTGTCAATTTATCCTTTATGTCGGCCAGTATTTTCTTGTCAACTAAATATAATACTTAGAAAATATTAGCCATTACTCTGATTCTTTCGTTAGCCAGTCAAATGCATCCGTCAATAATCAGAAATTTCACCCCTAACAGACGCGCCCTAAGTTTTGCTTTTCGACGGCCTTGTTTATTTGACATGCCAACTGAAGAACTACTTGTCAATTCCACACTTGTCAATTCTCCCATAATTTTCTGAATTCGACATTCTTATTTATGTCAATTTTTTCATATCTTTAACAACCCTTTCCTTAGTTCTTCCGTCAGCCTGTCGGAATTATTTCTGTAAGAGTTTGAAATTCTTTTACTAACAGTAGGTCCAGTAGCGTACAAAATATCTTTACCTCCTTTTCTTTCCAACATTCATGATGTTTTCCATGTCTCTCAGTTGAGAAAGTATATTCCTGATCCATCACATGTTATTAAACCTGATAAAGTACAATTAAAAGAGAACCTATCTTTTGAGACTTCGCTGGTACGTATCGCGGATAAGATGCTGAAGCAGCTCAGAGGTAAACAAATCCCTTTAGTCAAAGTCATCTGGAACGAGACAACCGGAGAAGCTACATGGGAAGCGGAGGACAAGATGAAATTGCAATACCCTGAGTTATTTCAAGGTGCGTAATTTCGAGGAAGAAATTATTTTTAGAGGGGTAGTATTGTAACACCCTCTTTTTCCTATATTTTCTGTAGCAATAAATATATATTTAAATGTGTTTATTAAACTCAGAGGATGATTTTAATTAAACTAAAATCATTTCCTTGTGTTGTTATACCATATGAAGTCAGGGTAAAATTTTCAGTTGAAAATTCAGACGGAAACCAGTCTGCGTTTTCACTGTCGGTACAAGTTTACTGTGCAGAAAACCTAATTTTGAACCTTGAACGAAACAATTAATGTTTCTATTATGTTTCCTTCAACCTTGATTATTTTGAAAATTTTCGTGCAAAAATAAAATAAAATATTTTATTCGGGCGAAACGTCGAAAAAATTACGATCGGAAATGCAACCGGGTACCAAATGGAGCAGATTATGGACCATAAAAGAAGTAAGGAGACATGATGAATGGGCTACGACACAATCTAAAAGTATCATCATCACACTTTTCAAATTATAATACTATTCTAATCCAAAAGTCTTTTCTCTCTCTTCTTCCATCCAATCAAGCATTAAACCACCAAGCTTGCTCAACAAGCTCTCCCTCTCACTCCCTAGCCGTGAACTCCCCTCCCTCTCCTTATATATACCCCTTTCATTTTCACTTCATCATCTTCCTCCTTCAACCTCCATAAAGTTCATCTTCTTCATTTCTTCTTAAAGTTCAAGCTTTTAAAGCTTTAGTTTTTATTCATCTTTTCTACTTAAGTTCTTCGTTAAAGTTCTTCCTTATACTAAGGGCAATGCTCTCATATAAATCTTTTTGCAAGTTTCATCTTTTATTTCTTAGTTTACTTTATGTGTTCTTTATATGCTTTAAACTTCTAAAATCTCTCTAAAATGGTAGAAAACTCCTTTTGAGTTGAAACCACTTTCTATAGTCTTGTATTAACTTAAATTTTCACATACTAAGAGGTTGTGTAAAACAAAAATCTCTGTCCATCTCTTCCAGTGAAGGCCGAATGCTTGCATTTGTGACCTAGGAAGTTTTTGTTTCAACTTTTGGAATATGATCATGTGTTTGAGTTTTTAACTATCCCTTGATCTTGAATCTATAAATCTTGGAAGTTTTGATAGCTTGTTCCTATGATGGTTGAAAAATATGAATAAGTAGGTCTAGGATACTATGTTTCAACTTTCCAAGTATTGATTATGGATTTAAAACTCTTTATAACTTGTTTATTTCATGTTATTAAAGATAGTATGTGTTACTTTCATTTTTCCAAGATGATCATGGACTTGAGCTCCATAAGATATTGGGATACTAAGTCTAAGAGATTGGAAAGTTTAAGGATTTATAACTTGTTTATTTCATGTTGTTAAAGCTAGTATGTGTTACTTTCATTTTTCCAAGATGATCATGGACTGGAGCTCCATAAGATATTTGGATGCTAAGTCTAAGAGATTGAAAAGTTTAAAGATTTATAACTTGTTTATTTTATGTTGTTAAAGCTAGTATGTGTTACTTCCATTTTTCCAAGATGATCACGGACTTGAGCTCCATAAGATATTTGGATGCTAAGTCTAAGAGATTAGAAGGTTTAAGGATTTATAACTTGTTTATTTTATGTTGTTATAGCTAGCATGTGTTACTTCCATTTTTCCAAGATAATCATGGACTTGAGCTCCATAAGATATTTGGATGCTAAGTCTAAGAGATTGGAAAGTTTAAGGATTTATAGCTTGTTTATTTTATGTTATTAAAGCTAGTATGTGTTATTTTCATTTTTCCAAGATGATCATGGTTTTGATCTCCTTAACACATATGGATGCTAAACCTAAGAGATTGGAAAGTTTAGTGAATGCTAGCCTATTTTACTAGCCTTGGCCGAATGCCCTATGTTTTTAACTTAGTGGAATTTTAATTCAACTTTGTTAAAAGATCATTGTTTATGAACTTCTAACACTTAAGGATCATAAATCCATGAGTTGTATAATTTTTGGGAATCTCTAACCCTAAGAACTAGTCTTGGCCAAACCTATACCTTGTGGTTTAGTGTTCTTGTTTTGATTTTAACTTGTGATTTTGTGTTCATAACCTTAGGCTTCCATCACGGAGGAAACGAGAACGTTCGTGACTTACCTTGTCGAGCATCTAACCTTCTTACCTTCAAAGAAAGTAAGAGGGGATTGCCTAGGGATATTCAATGACTATATGCATGTGTGTATGTGTTTATTTGAGTGATTTGAATATTATTGTGATATTGAGCCAATACTTGAATAACTTGTTTACTTAAACTATTGTGGTTATTACTTGAACTTGAACATTACTTGCTTTAAAGTGTTATGAATTATATATATGTGATGAATTGTCGTTAACTGTGATATTATTGTTGAGAATATGTTACTGTTGATTGAAGTTTGAGAAGCCGGACTTGAGTCTGTGCATAGTGATTATAAAGGATTAAAAGCCCTAATAAGCCTTGAATAGAACTTTGAAAGTATTGGTTTCATTTATAAAAGTTCATTTTTTAAAACGCTTACTTCAATAAAATGAGATTCTTATTTTGAAAAGAAACGTTGAAGTGTTTTTAAGACAATAGAAATTACCTTTTTATGATCCAAAGTTGGTACGAGAGAAAACCTTTTTCGAACTATGTGTTTTATGAAGGAAAAACCCTTTGAAATTAGTTGACTTTATTTCATCAAGGATTTCAAAAGCAAACGAATTTCCTAAATGTTTTATAAAAGAATTTGTGAAGGAAAAGATTTTCTCCTAAATGATTTAGAAACGCTCCGGTTACTTGGATAAGTGACCGAGGTTTTGTTTTGGTTTTTGATTTTCACTGAGCGAAAAGTAAGCACATGCGAAAGAGAATATTAGTTCGCGAGACGTCGCCTCTAGTATTCAGTTTATGCACGTGATCTGGGATCCGTGTCAAGAATTATGGACCAAGGGTCCTAATCGTGATATTATGGGCTAGGAGTCCTAATTTTGGAATTGAGGACCGTGTGTCCTAATTTCGTTGTTATGGGCTAGGAGTCCTTATCATGTTGAAATAAAACATGGATAAAATTATAATTGTTTC
Organism: Sophora flavescens; assembly: GCA_030762895.1. Classification (NCBI taxonomy): domain Eukaryota; kingdom Viridiplantae; phylum Streptophyta; class Magnoliopsida; order Fabales; family Fabaceae; genus Sophora; species Sophora flavescens. The sequence goes on from CM061065.1 coordinate 231,901,092, forward strand.
TACGACCACAACCTTGGACTGCGGCTGCGGTCTAAGGTGTTGTGATTGAGCACTTGGACCGTGCGTCATGTGTTATAAATTTTCAAGTGATGGAAATTGTGATTAGTCGTTAACTTTGGGCTTCGACAAACGGAAAAGAGTGAGCACAAAGAAAGTCTTGTCAATGAAAATTCTTTTATTCATATGCATTTCCCCTTGGCAGAAGTGCTATAGTTACCGAATACCCGCTTAAGATGTGGTATTTCATGATGTATACATCCGAATGGCCGTTATAAGGGATTCGTGATGGTGTTGATCCGGGTACATGAGGTGACGGAGATAACTTACCAAATGTGGCGTATGAGCCTGATCAACTCTTTATTTCTTAATGATAAAACGGTGATGGTATCTCATGAGATTAAGATTAGAGCCTGATGATTAAAGTGTCATGCATTATTTTTATAAAAATGGATTGATTCGGGTATGAGACCCACTGAAATAATACTTGTTGTTTGCCTATGAGTAATGTTTAAAATGTCAATATGCCAAGGTGTTGTATGTATCATGTATATCGTTGTTGTGCGATATATCCGTTGTCGGTATCTCACTCTTTTATTTCTACTTGTTATTCTCTCTTCCTTTTGGTATCGCCGTATGTACATGAGTCCAGATGGATCCCAATATCCCACTGGTGCCGAAAACATCGAAGACTGAGGTCTTCGACAACGCAGGGGATGCTGGGGCATGGCAGATACACCCAGGGGCGACATCTGCCACATACCACGAAGCCATCACCACGACCGATCTAAATGCTAACGGAGACCCAATCCGTAGAAGCCACACTGTGGAAACTAGGAGGGTAGCTCTGCCTCCAATCTGGTATTACCTTCACACATTGCGAGCTCACGGACTGCTACATGAGCCACCACCTCTTGACGTAGAGCCGACAGCGCCGATTGAGGAGGACCCCAAGGAGGACCCTGAGGAGGACCCCGAGGAGGACTTCGATGAGGTCATGGAGGAAGATGAGCCGGAGGATCACGTTATGGATCATGACGATGACGACGATTCCGTTGATGAGGGCGGCGACGTTATATACCCATTACCCGAGGCCTCGTCTCGTGGGAGCCCTTGTGGAGACCCTGCTTGCAGCCAGTGTCAGTAACCAGTTTGGAGCATTTTGTGGATAATCTTCCATCATCTGACTTTTAGAGTTATCTTTTGGATGTGGTTCTGGACCCTCTTTCCCTGTGTCTTACTTACTCTTTTTTTTAAAGTTGTAACTCCTAGATGCCTACATTTGTTGAAATGGCCATTGATAAGGCCCTATCTTATGTACTGAAACTTGGCTTTCATTGGGACATGTTATATATGTATGTTGTCTTCAATTCATGTTCTGAGTGTTCATCACCTTTATCCTCCTTCATCTCGGAAAAAAATTAACTACCGTTTTTAGTGTACTCATCCATCGAGAAAATGATACTTTCAGAAAGTAACCAGCTTTGTAAATCAGAAATATTTCCACAATTGGGTAACCATGTGACACCGAGTTTAGGGTGTCACATTTAAGGTGTCCAAATTCCTTACCACTCGAACCAACCACATATCGATATATGAGTGTTTTAAATTTAAAAAATATAAAATAAATTAAATGAAGTAAAAATATTTAAAATTATAAGCAATATATATATAAAACTAATTTAGGTAGAATTTAAAAAAATATAAATTACATCTGAAAAGAATCTATGAATAAATAATTCTAACTTTAATTTTAAATATTGAATAAAAAGGAAATTATTAATAATTTGTTGTTCTGAAAAGGTTTAACCGGTTTTCTCTCTTTCAAAAAGAAACTAGTTTTCATGTAAAAAAAAAATGAAGAAGAAACTAGTTTGAATAAGTGTGAACATTTTTTTTAGGAAATTTTGTTTTAAAAATTAAAAAACAAACATAGATAAATTTTATTTAATTAAAATCACATCTGGTAGATGAAAAATATAATTTTGGTATTCCCACCATGAAATCAAACACAGAAATCATGAATAAGATTTATTTTTTTTGGGTTAAAAAGAAATATTTGTTTCGATGATAACAGATCCAAAACGTTGCCATATGAGGTTCTGAACTTTAAATTTTAATAGAGTAACGAACAAAAATGTCCTATTAAACATGCTATATTATGATTGCTATTTTTGTCTTGGCTTTTTCTTTTTCTTTTTATTTATTGATTAAAAAAACATTATACGAGGAAATTTTAATAAATGAATAGAAAGATAGGATAAGCTACTGTTATTCATTCACGTTATAGACATCATTTTATGTTTACATATTTTTTTTTTGACAGATGTTTATATATTTTTTATAATATAAAGATAAATGTTCTCGTTTTATTTTTTGAAATATTATTTCTATCAACATATACGAAAGACATAGAGACATTATTAAAAAATGTGAGATGTTACTAAATGGTTAGACAACATTTCTCGTATCGACTCCAGGGTGGTGTTGTCTAAGTTGCAATACTCCACTTTGACTGATCATTAGAGTGCCTTCAACTTGACACATCAGCATAATAAGTTATGTTTGAGTTTTATACGGTCAAATGGTATAATGTTGATCAGACTTATATTTTAACAATATTTATGGAGTATTTGGATGGAATATTTATTTTTTATTGGTTGTTTTTGTACATTTTTTTTTTCTACAAGCGTCTTTGAACATTTTCCCCTTCTCCCACCTTCCCCCTCCTCTATCCACCGTACCATATCAATCTCACCGGCCACAACATCGATGATGTAGAGGCCGGGGGCTTGGACCCAGCAGTGGTATTGGATTCCGGGTTTGGAGTCGGTATCAAACCAGAGCCAGAGGAGTGCAAATTTGAGGCGGAAGTCGAGGAGAGCAATGCGCCCTTGGCGGCTGGCGGCGGCGAGGACAGTGATGAAGGGAGAGTGAAGTGGCGGAGGAAGGAAGAGAGGTCATCCATGAGGGCTAAGATCTGGAGAACGGCGACGGCTGTTACGACTTTGACATCTCGCTGCCTTTGCCTCCGTCGTAGCTGAAGGCGTCGACTTCGGCTCCCTCAGCATCGGTGGCATGGTGGTGCCGTGCTACCTTGACGTCATTGTGATTGGCGCTTACGTGGGCTCCGCCGATGTTTCTGTCTCCACCTCCGTCGGCAATGGCGGCGTCGGGGGCATCGCTGTGGTACAAGGGTAAAACGTTGCAGTGGTGGAGTGGTGCGGCTCGCATCACCGAGGAGCGGCGGATTCAGATCTCGAATAAAAGGATGCGAATGTGCATAAAGATCAAAATGAGATGGAAATCGGTCCCTACATGTTATAATTATTTTCAATTTGGTCCCTATATGTGATAATAATTTGCAATTTGGTCCCTCTTATATAGGGACCAATTAGCTGTGAGGACCAAATTGAAAATCAGTATCACGTATAGGGACCAAATTGATAACTTTTTACGTATAGGGACCAAAATATTATTTTAACCTAATATTAATTATTGATTTTTTTATCAATAATTGATATTATTTACTTTACTCTCTAAAATAAATTGCTCATTTTAGAGGAGGGGATCCTTTGTTTACTTGTGCTCCAAAGAAGGCACCAAACTCCAGTACACAAGCAGAAGGCATTTTCGACAATGTGTGTGTTTGGGTAAACAACTTAATTAAGAGATTATCACATAAGACCTTATCGCATGAGAGCTTATACCATAAGCACTTAAAGAAAGAAAAATAAAGAAATGGGGATGAGAGGATTCAAATAGTGAAAAACATGGAGAGAGTGTTTAGTGCATAAGCTCTTATGATAATTTCATAAGCTTCTCCAAGTGACTTATGAAAATAAGTCAAAAACTCCTTATGGGATGGCATAAGTTATTTTTATAAGCTCTGCCAAACACATTGTATAAGAGCTTATGTCATCAGATAAGTCAAAAGGAGCTTAAATAAGCTCTTCCAAACGTCACCATATCTATTTTTCTCTATCACGGAGGGTACCACCTTTTTTTTTTTGGGGTACAAGAACCACGATTAATCCTTTGAAGTTTGAACACATTTGAGCATTATGCTTAAATAATTGATAATTTTAGAAATGAAAAAAAACTAAAATTAATAAATATTTAATGGATTTAATTGGTATATACTGACAGTGTAAAGTTTTTTTACACTGTCAACCAATTAGAAATAAACACATCAATATAAATCTTTGATTCTTATCATAGTCACCTTAAATGTCATCAATTTCATGATTTCTGATTAGTTGTCAGTGTAAAAATCTTTACACTGTCGGTGTATAGAAATTAAACTCATATTTAATATATATTTTAAACAAATTATGTTAAATTAAAAATATTATGTTGTAATGCATAAGGCACTCTTTTAAATCAAAGCGTTTTGTTTCGTCCAAATATCTCAAGTGAGAGATACTCGTCCGGAGAAGCTCTTGTGGGAGTGTTTTGAAATAGCTTGACAGAATTGGAATTATGCTCCTACGTATCCAAATGGGAATCAAAGCAAACGTAGTTCTAAGTGAGGGGGTTGGACCCCTATTTATAGAGATGTTTTCGTGTAACAGTTTGAGTTGGATTGTTATTGAGATCCTATTTGTTAGGATCAGATTGTTATTGTAATTAGATAAAGATAAGGATAAAGCTTCGAGTTATGCGGAGGGATGTTTGGACCAGCGAGATATTCGACTCGATCGATTGTATTTGGATAGATGCTCGGGACCGAGATATCTTCGTCCGCGGCCTGTTGTGGGATAGGCCCGAGTAATTATCCTCGGGTGTCAAGTGTTCGGGTCACAGTCCAATAACAAGAATGAGCTCGGTCGTATTGACAATCCTCGGCCTTATATCTTCGGCCAGTACACAAGCCCCCCGAACTCTGAGCTTAAATAAGCGAAAGAGCTGACAAGTATTAAACCGAGCTTATACTTCGGCCACGTGGACTTTCGTATTTCCAGCTGTCATTTCAACCGAACCTTCCTTCCACCTTTTTGTCAGAAAAGGCAATCATTTCCCTTAATCCTTCTGCGGCACGCTACAGGTGAGTAACCCTAGAGTTCCGCGCCCATTTAATGAGGGGAAAATTAAAAGTCGCGTCTTTGGGCTTTAAGGAACGTGGGCCGTTGATCGTATCATCAACCGCAACAGCTATAAATATCTCCTCTAACTCCACCTCACCTCCCCCTTATCCACTTCCTTCCTCCACTCTTCATCTCTGTCTTTCGAGTTTCTGCAATCGTCGTCCTGCCTTTTTCTCTCCAGGTACGCCCCACCTTCTTCCTTCTTTCAAATTTCTATGTTTATTTCTGGGTTCCGGTCATGAGTTCATCAGAGTCCACCGAGTCAAACACCTCGCCTCTGGTGGAGCGCGAAGTTTCCCCCATTGGGGGCTCTCCTTCCACTTCATCAGTTCCCTCACAGGAACTAAACATCGGCCAGGTGAGACCGTCCTCCTCCGGATCGTCTTCTTCTGAGTCTGATTCTTCTGGCTCTTCTAGGTCTGGTTCTCCCTCCCCCCAAATTTCCAAACCCGCCGCTCGCAAACAACGCCAAAGGGTTCCCAAAGACCCTGTTCCCGATATTACCCTACCTGGGTATACCTGGGTTAAGGGCGGAGTTGGGACTTATTTTTCTGACTTCCAGTCTTCAGATTCTATTGCCCGTCTTCGGTCCCAGATTAAAATCTCGGTGTCCGGAGATGAATCCGAGTTTATTTGTTCCCCATGCTCGGGTACTGAGTATGTTTTCCTCAGGGCTCATACTTCTGAGCCCCCTTTTACCTATATGTACAAAACACTATTTGCACAGCTGCGCGTGTCTCTTCCTTTCACCGAGTTTGAGTGCGACGTTCTGAGAACCATGAATGTCGCACCTACTCAGCTTCATCCCAACAGTTGGGCTTTTCTAAAAGCCTTTCAAATTATGTGTAAATACATCGGGATGGAGCCCACTACTCCCAAATTTTTGTACTTTTACCAAACAAGGTTTGGTGAGAAAGCGGGATGGATTTCCCTCAATGGGCTGAACCGAAGAGGACTGATTAGTTTATACACCTCATCGTATAAAGACTTCAAAGTTGGCTTCTTCCGAGCTCACCCCTCGGGCTCTCACTCTTCCCACTTTTTTGATGAAAATGGATGCGCCAGGTTTCCTTTATACTGGCAATCATCTCCTACCAAATTCGTTGGTTTCGAATACCAATCCTTTCCTGCCGAGGATAGACGGGATATAGATATATTAGAAAAACTTCCTCGGCCTCTCCATTGTGGACGTCTTCTGAAACTCCCCTTTTCATCCACTCCGAGAGCCGACTTTAAAAGTAAGTGTTCGGTTTTTTAGTTTTTAACTCTTTTCTGTATGTGTTCCTGTACTAACAAATTTTCTTTTCGGCAGTTATCATGGGGAAATTCGACTTCTCCAAGCTTTTGAAATCTGCTGCGAAAGAGGGTCAGGGTCCCTCCGAGAAGAAAAAGAAAAGAATTCCTCCAGCCGCTGCTAAGGCCACTGCCAAGGGGGCTTCATCATCCGCCCCTCACAAAAGAAAGAGGGTAGAGATAGTGGTCGACGCCGAAGATTCTTCCCCTCCTCGCTCAAGTCCTCCACATCCTACCGCTCATGAGACGGGAACTACGGGGCGAGAGGAACAACTTCCTCCTTCTACCGAGGTGAAGTGGTATAACACTTCTCTGAAAGCAGGAACCTCGTCTCTCTGGGGCGAAGACTTCAACCCCTTCCCTTCTTTTGACTCGAACTTCCTAAAGCATGCTGATCTCCGATTAATCAGGTAACAAGGGGCTCAGTCTAGCATGGAGGCCCTCTCGACCTACTGCATTTGAGCTGCTGCTTTGGCCCGCTTTTGTAGCCGAGATTTGGTGGAGACTGAGAGGAAATCCCGGCACCTGGAAGCTGAACTTGCTTCTATTGAGAAGCTGAAGGGGGACTTTGCCTGGATCTTTGCGGAGCATGATGAGCTGGCCGAAGCCAATAATCTCCTGAGTACTACCATTACCAAGCTGAATGGCCAGAACTCCGAGCTTAACTCCTAAGCAAAATTTGTTGAGGAGAATAAAGCTCGGGCTGAAGAGGATAAAGCTCGGGCTCAAGAAGAGCTCAAAAAGGCTCAAGTTGAAATCGAGCAACTTAAAGCTGCCCTGGAGGCCGAGACTAAGGCCAAGATGGAGATTCAGGAAGATCTAAAAGAGGCCACCTACTGTATTCTTGCTGAGCATCGGAAAGGTTTCGCAAAGGCCATTGCTCAAGTTGAAATTCTCGCTCCGGGGGTTGATATCTCGGGTGCCGATGTAACTAAAGAGGTGCACAATGGGGAGCTTGTTCCCATTATTCTTGAAGAGGAAGAGGAGGCGGAAGGGGTGGGAGATTCTCCCGAGGATCACATCAATGCCGAAGAGAGTCCTGGGGACGAGTAACTGTATTCTTTGTTTTTGTTTTCTATATCCCTTATAATGGGCTTTGCTTTTGTAACTTTGGTTGATTTAATGAAAACTCTTCCACCGTTTTAATGACTTCCTGTTCCTCTTGTAGCGTTTGTTTGGCCGAGATATTCTTCGAAATATTTTTATATTCCGACGTTGTTTGTATTGCGTGCCCGGCAGTTTAAACAAGGCCTCGACTAAAGCCGAGATATTTTATCATCCGTATCAAAAACGGATAGTTGTTGTCACATGTGAAATGCATGATTCACGTTTTGTATATGTGGTCACACGTTATGTGCCTTGGAAACCGCAGTGGGTTCATGCAATTACTGCTTTTTGCAGAGTTTCGAGATTTATTTTTTCAATAAACCTTTTTTCCAATGCATATTCCTGCCCCCCCTATAAATAGGGCTGTTTCTTTGCTTCGCTTACTCATTTTTCATTCTTTTCCACCAGCGAAATTCGTCCTCCTTAGACCCGAGTAGTTCTACAACAGTGCTAGGGGTTTACGCTCCTCTCTCCCAGTTAACATCCTTTTTCAAGCTTTAAAGCTGCCAAAAAGGGTGTAATTGGGAGATGGGATCCAGAATCTCTTTCATGACGTAATCCCTTTAAAAAGGATGTTAGCTGGGAGAATAGCAGCTTCCGGGCGTGGAGAAAGGGGTAGTAACCGTCTCCTCCCGAAGCAGGCCGAGCACCTCATCGTCCAGCTTTCTCAGGGGGAAGTGATCACTTCCTTCCTCGAAGGAAAGTCGTGGCGTCCGATTGGGGGGACTACTGGCCAACCGGTCTTGCCCCAGCTCTAATTAGGGGAACTACTGGCCAACCGGGCGGGCCTTATTTTCAATTTCAGCTCTGTAACTAAGTCGTAGTACTTTCTAGTACTCGACCCGTATCTTGTTCTTATTTTCGGCATTGTACTCGGATTCTATTCAAATTTTAATGGCTCGAACTCGGCCTTTAGATCCAAACTTGGTTCTTCTTTAAAAACTTAATGGCTCGTACTCGGCCTTGAGGCTCAAACTTGGACTTTAAAAACTTAATGGCTCGTACTCGGCCTTCAGGCTCAAACTTGGCCTTTAACAACTTAATGGCTCGTACTCGGCCTTCAGGCTCAAACTTGGCCTTTAACAATTTAATTGGCTCGTACTCGGCCTTCAGGCTCAAACTTGGCCTTTAAAAACTTAATGGCTCGTACTTGGCCTTCAGGCTCAAACTTGGCCTTTAAAAACTTAATGGCTCGTACTCGGCCTTCAGGCTCAAACTTGACCTTTAAAAACTTAATGGCTCGTACTCGGCCTTCAAAATTTGAATGTTCGCAGAATAAATACGTCGGCAAAATAAGAAGATAGAACAATGTCCATAATAAATTCTTTTATTGGATAAAAAAGGAAGTCTACGATGTGCCTCTTTAAAACCTTCTCGGTCAAAACCCTTTTTGGGACAAAATACCGAGGTAGGAAAAAGAGTACATCACCTGACTATATACATCAACTGTAATAAAATTTTAAATGAGAAGCATTCCAAGTTCTCGGGATAGGCTTCCCTGACAATTCTTCTAACCTATATGCTCTGTTTCCCAAGTTTTCTACCACTCGGAATGGCCCTCCCTGATTTGCTGCTAGCTTGCCCTCCGTATGATCCCTTCTTGCTTCTCCTTTCATCCTTAGCACCAAGTCTCCGCGCACGAAACTCCTCGGTTTCAGCTTTGAATTATACCTTCGAGTAGCTCTTCGTTTACAAGCTTCTTCCCTGATTTTAGCCTCCTCTCTGATCTCCTCTACCAAGTCAAGTTCGACCCTGAAGTTGCTTTCATTCTCATCTTGCTCATGTTGCATACGCCGAAAAGATGGCTCACCAACCTCAACTGGGATCATGGTGTCTGTTCCGTATGTCAACCTAAAGGGTGTTTCTAGCATAGTGGATTGTGGCGTGCAGTGGTAGGCCCAAAGAATACTCGGCAACTCCTCTGCCCAAGTTCCTTTGGCTTTTCCCACTCTCTTCTTCAACTCTCCGAGAATCACTTAGTTGGCCGCCTCGGCCTGCCCATTGGTTTGGGGATGCTCCACTGATGTGACGTGGTGTTTAACGCTGAGATTGACATAGAATTCTTGCAATGTCTTGTCTATAAACTGCCTTTCGTTATCAGTGACAATTGCGAAGGGAATTCCGTGCCTACAGATGAGATTTTTCGACACAAACTTTTGTACCTTCTCGGCAGTAATTTTTGCCAAAGGTTCTGCTTCAATCCATTTTGTGAAGTAGTCCACCGCTACCAAGAGAAATTTGACTTGACCTTTGGCTATGGGGAATGGTCCAAGTATATCCATTCCCCACATAGCAAAGGGACAAGACGAGTTTAATGTGTGAAGTTCTTCGGGCGGGGTACGACTTACATTGGCAAACCTTTGACATTCATCACATTGTCTCGTCCACTCGATGCAATCTGCTCGGATGGTAGGCCAATAGTACCCTGCTCGGACTACCTTGGAGGCCATTGATCTGCCCCCACAGTGAAAACCACAGATTCCTCTGTGAACTTCCTCCATTACATACCTTGACTGAGCTTTGGTTAGACATTTTAACATCGGGGCCGAGAATCCTCGTTTATACAATTCTCCGGAAATAATAGCAAAGTGACTTGCTCGGAGCCTGATTTTTCTGGCCTCGGCGTGATCTGGGGGCAGAGTATCTGAGGATAAATATTCCCATATGGGTGTCATCCATTCTCGGTCAGCTGATTCATTGACCATTACTTCTCCTAGTGCAATACTCGGTTCATTGAGGGTTTCCTGGATAATTGTTTTATGCTGGCCCGGCTTCTTCGTGCTGGCCAATTTGGATAGTAGATCGGCCCGAGTATTTTCTTCTCTGGGAATGTGTTCAATAGCAAATTTCTCAAAGTTGGAAATTAACTGATTGACTTTACATAAATACCTGGTAAGCTGAGGCTCTTTTGTTTGGTATCCTCCAGAGATTTGTCTTGTGACTAGCTGTGAATCACTTCGGCATCTAACAGCCTTTGCTCCCATCTCCTTAGCCAGCATTAACCCCGCTATCAAGGCCTCGTATTCAGCTTGGTTGTTTGAGGTTTTGAACTCAAACTTTAATGACTGTTCTAGGATTAGCTCTCCCGAACCTTCCAGTATTATCCCCGCTCCACTGCCTTTGATATTCGAGGATCCATCCACATACAAATTCCACCATAATTCCTCGGTTATCGGCAGCGGATTGAGCTTGGCTACGAAGTTGGAGATACATTGAGCTTTCAGAGGACCTCTCAACTCGTATTTCAGACAGAACTCTGATAACTCCACCGACCAAGCAATCATACGGCCTGCCAACTCGAGCTTTCTGAGAATCTGCTTAATCGGGTGATCAGTTTTGACAATCACCTGGTGACTCTGGAAATACGGACGCAATCGCCGAGTTGCAGTTACCAGAGCCAAAACCAGCTTTTCTATGACTTGATACCGGGTTTCGGCATCATGAAGGACCCTGCTGATGAAATATACCGGCATTTGAGCTTTCTCTACTTCTTGCACAATGACCGCACTGATGGCGTACTCGGTGGCTAACAGGTATAAGTATAACTCTTTTCCTGGGATAGGTCGAGTTAAAATTGGTGGTGAAGACAAAAAGGCCTTGAAGTCGACAAAGGCCTTCTCGCATTCCTCGGTCCACACGAAGGTTTGAGGCCTCTTCAATAATCTAAAGAAAGGCCGAGCTTTCTCTGCAGATCTAGGGAGAAAACGAGATAATGATGCCAGCCGCCCTGCAAGTCGCTGCACTTCTTTAATATTCGCATCTCAACCACAGCTCGGCACTTATCAGGATTGGCCTCGATTCCCCGGTGTGTCAACATAAAATCAAGGAATTTTCCACCTTGGACACCAAAAACACACTTCTCTGGATTCAGTCTCATATTGTACTTTCTCAACTGCTGCAAAATTTCCTCCAAATCCTTTGGGTGGTTGTTGTGGTCATCGGATTTTACGACCATATCATCCACATAAACCTCCATAATCCTTCCGATTTGTTTTTCAAACACCCTGTCCATGAGCCTTTGGTAGGTGGCTCCGGCATTTTTCAATCCGAATGGCATTACTCGGTAACAATAGTTCGAGCCTTCAGTTATGAAAGCTGTTTTCTCCTCGTCTGGGGGATACATTCGGATCTGATTGTACCCCGAGTATGCATCCAAGAAGCTCAAAATTCTGTATCCGGAAGCACCGTCCACCAACCTATCAATACTCGGTAAAGGATAAGAATCCTTTGGGCAAGCTTTATTTAAGTCTGTGTAATCAGTGCACATGCGCCACTTGCCGTTTGCTTTTTTTACCAGAACCACATTGGCCAGTCAAGTAGTGTATTCTACTTCTCGAATAAAGTTGGCTTTAACCAACTTCGCTGTTTCTTCTTCCACCATTTTTCTCCTTTCCTCACCAAGTCTCCTTTTCCTTTGAGATACCGGTTTCGCCTCAGGGCAGATTTCCAGCTTGTGGCATAAGAAATCAAGGTCAATCCCTGGCATGTCTAATGCGGTCCAAGCGAACAAATCGGCATTGCTGCGGAGCACTTTCTTTATTTTCTCTTTTAAACTCAGGTCAAGTTGACCGCCCAGCTTGGTGCACTGATCGGGCTGTGATCCGAGCTGGAACTTCTCTAACTCCTCAATGGGTTGTGGCCGTTGTTCTTGCATGTCAATTCTCGGGTCTAGCTCAACAGATCTGACATAATTTACAGACTTGTCCTTTCCTCTGTCTGATGTTTCTGCAGGTGTAGGTTTGAGCTTGCTTACATGCAAGCTATCAGCATAGCACTGTCTGACCATTTTCTGATCAGCCCGGATAGCAACTATGTCTCCCGAGTTGGAAGGGAATTTATTGTGAGGTAGGGAATAGAAACCACGGCTCCCCACTCGTTCAAAGATGGTCTTCCGATTAAGACATTGTACGATGTTACCGCATTAACCAACACGTACCTGACCAGAATAGTTTTGGACGCTTTGCCATCTCCAAAAGTAGTTAGGAGATCAATGTATCCTCGGGTATCCACCTGTTCCCCAACAAAGCCGACGAGTTTACTGTCATATGGCTGAATAGATTTTTCTGGGATCCCGAGCTTCTGAAATGTTGAATAATATAGAATATCAGCCGAGCTCCCCTGGTCGACGGGAGTTCTCTTGACTGAGAAGTTGGCCAATTGTATTGTGATTACCATAGGGTCGTCCTGATTAGGATCCACACCCAAGAAGTCTTCATCGGAAAAGATAATCGGTGGGGAAATCCTCGGGGGTTTTCCAGCTACCGAGTTGACAACCCGAATAGCCCACAGGTGTTTTCCCCGAGCTGAACTCGTCGTGCCTCCTCCCGCAAATCCCCCTGAAATAGTGTTTATCACACCTCGGACAGTATTATCCTCCTCTCGCCTTTCATTCCGACCTTCCCTATTCTCTGCTCTTTCATTATTTTGTCGACCACCGCCCCTTCCCGGGCTTTGGCCACCCCCTCTTCGTCTACTTCTGCCACGCCCTTCACCATTGTTGTGGTTTCTCCGAACGAAATTATTCAGATGACCAGCTTGTACTAACTCTTCAATCTTGTCACGCAGGACCCATCACTCCTCGGTGGTATGACCGTAGTTACAATGGTGCCGACAATGCTTCTGTCGATCAGCATTCTGGGGCGTGTGACCACGGTTGGGGAGCTGCAAAAGTTCTGCGTTGTAAGCTTCCTCAAATACCCGAGCTCGGTTGGTGTTGAGGGGGGTACAGTGCTCATACTTTGGTCCCCTATGTAAATGCTCGGATGTGTTTTTGAATTTATGCCTGTCACCTCCAGCCCTCCTCTTTTCTCTCCCTTCTCGTCTATCAGAATCATCGGTTGTTTCTCTTTTCTTAGACTCTTCAATCTCCTCCATATTATTAAACCCGACGGCTTTTCTCCTCAACTCATCCATACTGGTTGGAGGCTTCCGAGCTAGGTGTCTGGCGAAAGGGCCAGGCCGCAACCCGGTCAAGATAGTATGAAGTGCAGCATCGGCACTGAGATCCGGATGAGGACAGTCTCTTTGCTGAATCTGGCCATAAAATCACGCAGGGACTCATTTTTTTCTTGCTTAAAGTTTACCAGCGAGGCCGAGGTTTTTTGATGAGCTCGGCTCGTGGCAAACTGAGCATTGAACTTAGTCATAAACGTGTCAAAGGAGTCAACTGATGCTGGCGGTAGCTGGGTATACTAGCTTAACGCAGCATCTTTCAGAGTAGTAGGAAAGACTTTACACATGACATCATCATCGTCGGTAAAGAGGTATATTTGAGTAGTGAAGGCATCTAAATGACGTTCCGGGTCCGAGGTGCCATCATACCTGTCAATGTTTATTGGTTTGTAGTTGGCTGGTAGGGGAACCTCCATGATGGCGTCGGTGAAGGGATGTCTCGGTCTCCGCACGCCGACCTTTTCATTGGGCCTATTTGCCTGAAGTGAAAGTTCAGGGGCCTGCCTAGGAAATTCCTCCTCACCTGCTCGGTCAACATGATGTGAAACACGGGGTTGTGGGCATCCTTCTCTGCGCGTGTTTCTGGATCCTTCATTCTCGGCTGTCCGGCGCTCTCTCTCATGAGGAGAAGAGGCGGACCTTTCTCTGCTTTGTTCTTATTCACGACGGCTGTTCTACCGACGAATCTCCTCATTCTCCCTTCTCAGCATTGCCATTTGTGCGAGGAGTTCTTGAATGATGGGATTGTCGGTCGTCATTGCTGGGTTTATGGATCGTTCTCCATTATCCCCATTGTTGGCATTCTCTGGCTCCTCTCTCCGGCAATTCCCGCTCCTTGTCCTCACCATTGTTTGTGGTATGGGAAAATTTTGCTTCGATCCCCACAGACGGCGCCAAATGTTCCGTCCAAATATCTCAAGTGAGAGATACTCGTCCGGAGAAGCTGTTGTGGAAGTGTTTTGAAATAGCTTGACAGAATTGGAATTATGCTCTTACATATCAAATGGGAATCAAAGCAAACGTAGTTCTAAGTGAGGGGGTTGGACCCCTATTTATAGAGATGTTTTCGTGTAACAATTTAAGTTGGATTGTTATTGAGATCCTATTTGTTAGGATCGGATTGTTATTGTAATTAGATAAAGATAAGGATAAGGCTTCGAGTTATGCGGAGGGATATTTGGACCAGCGAGATATTCGGCTCAGTCAGTTGTGACTGGATAGCTCGGGACCGAGATATCTTCGTCCGCGGCCTGTTGTGGGATAGGCCCGAGTAATTATCCTCGTGTGTCAAGTGTTCGGGTCACAACCCAATAACAAGAATGAGCTCGATCGTATTGACAATCCTCGACCTTATATCTTCGACCAGTACACGTTTTATAATTTAGTCTTGGCGTTCATAATATTGTTTTAAAAGCATTTTGTATCACCATGTTTGGTGAGACCAATCCAAAAATACCATGGATCAAATTTTTAAACCGAAAAAGTTTTCCTAATTAGCTTCATACCACGTTGGATTAGAGAAACTTCTTGACTTACCTTAAATTTTTTTTTTGTCTTTTTTTAATAAAAAAAATTCAGCCCAATTTTACCTTCCTCTCTTCTTCCTCTTCTTGCTCCTCACCCTCATCACTGTTATCCTCGAAACCATCTTTCTTTCGCCACTATTCTCAATTTCTTGGACCAATAGTTATTACAAAACAAGCATATATTTCAAACCCACAAAAGACACTAGAAGTTAAACCTAATACACACTCAATAGTCTTAGTTCAGTACATGAAACCATATCTAGACAGGCCTCCTTCCCTCAACACCAGATTTCGATCAGTAAGGCCATAATTGCCTCATGGTCGTGAAGCTTGTAAAGGAATTAAAGAGGAAAAATAATAATAAAAAGAGGACAAATAACCCATGAACCTATAAAAAGAAAATTATTGAATGGACGGGGTGAGGAAGGAGAGGAGGGAGGAAGGAGAGGGGAAGAAGGAGTGCATTTATAAATATAGATTATAAGGTGTATTAAGATAATTGAGGGTATTTTTGGATTATTAAAATATTTTTAAATTTTTGGTGTATCAGAAATATTTGTGGTGTAAAAAGCAACATCCGATGGGATAAGCCACCATTAGTATCAGCTCGGCCCATCTCTCCGGCCCATTATCTCAGTTTCTGGCCCATTAGTGCCGCGCAAATCAAACTATAAAAGTGACTCTTTGAGTATAGATAAAATCGAAATCGAAATCGAAATCAAAATCAAAACCAAAATCAAATTCAAATCAATACAAAACCCTAACTTTCAGAGAGAAACGAAGAGACGAAGAACGATGTCTGGTGCCACTCCCAACGCGCAGGCTGAGGAAGACAAGAAACCCAACGATCAATCCGCGGCCGCGCACATCAATTTGAAGGTCAAAGGCCAGGTTTGTTTCTTTCTTTTTAGCGATTTTCTCTGTCAATCTCTTGTTCGATATATATTTCTTTTGTAAATTATTTTCAATTTTTATGTGAAATTTCGGGTTGGGGTATTCCTTCATTTTTCGGAAATTTCCGTTTTTTGGTTTGCTCAAGTTCCTTCACCCTTTCGAGTAAAAATAAAAAAAGTTCATTTACCTCTTTTTCCTTATTCTTTTATTTTTTTTTATTTTTCAATTGTCTGTTTTATCATTTTCACTTACAAAACTGATTAATAGGTTTGGTCCCTTACATGTGTGTGTGTGTGTGGTTGATGCAATATATTGGTCCCAAACTGTAGGTTCTATGAACATTGGTTTATAGAGAATTGTAAGATGTAAGATAGATAAAAAAGGGAATTAAACGGAAGGACTGCTAACAATTCAAAATTAAAAGTGAAGGACTGGTAACTCCAATGACAATTGGTTCTTTCCGTTAATTTTGTATTGTTAGGGTTTGTTCCCGTTTATGCTTAATTCTCGTTTTTTGATGTAGTTTTGGTATTTAATATAATGATTATGTTTGATATAGCAGTATAATATTTGAATGTGACATTGTGAGATGCTGGTAAGGCATCTGATTTTTTATCTCAATATTCATATTTGTTTATAAAAAAATTGAATTCTAGATACCTTGGAATGTTAGTCTCTAAAGTTATGATAAATTTAATGTGTATAGATTTAAGTCCAAGATATTTGTGTGGAACCAAACATTGATATTACTTCTTTGTTTGAGTCTTGGATAATGTACTCTGTTGCTCTGGGTTTTTTCAAACTTTGTCATGGTAATCTCCTTGCATAAAGTCACAATAGAACATTGCAAGACTCTCATAGAGCTTCGAGTTCCATTTGTTGACAAGACTCTTTTTGGTAATAATTTGTTGGCAATATTGAGTTATTGACCTTTTAAGCAAAGATGGTGTCCCGCTATAAATTCAATGGTATGAAGTATGAGCTGTAACTGGGTTTTTCATTTTGATGTTATTTTTGTAGTACTGCAAGTTAAATGAATTATTAGGTTAGTGTTTGGGGTGCTATATTCGTGTAGTACTGTAAGTTGAATGAATTACTTGTGATCTATCATCCATTCAAGGCTATATTTTGTTATTGACATTTGTGTTTTTAAACATCACGATGAGCACTTGACTAAGACTAAATTTTATGAGATTTTAGGATGGAAATGAAGTTTTCTTTAGGATCAAAAGAAACACTCAACTGAAGAAGCTGATGAATGCATATTGTGATCGACAATCTGTGGACCAAAATGCAATTGCCTTCTTATTTGATGGTCGCCGTCTCCGGGCTGAACAGACTCCTGATGAGGTTTGTCCCTCTCACCATGACTGTTTCTTCATCCCTGGTAATAAAGTAACTATCTATCATAACCCTACTTATTTTATGCATATTGTTTCAGCTAGAAATGGAGGATGGGGATGAGATTGATGCGATGTTGCACCAAACCGGCGGAGCCCTGTTAACTTGATCTTTTCTGTTGGTTCTTGTGGAAAATATGATATGCATTCGATAGTGTAATTACTTTGGTGGACATACCTATGGATTTGCATTATGGGAATTGTAATAGACATCTTAATTGTAGGCCTTGTTTGGGAATATGGCATACTCTTCAAGAGTTGTCAGTTATGAGAACTCGTATGAAAATCTGGATTTTTAAGATAATGTTTTGATGCACGAGTTTTAGTACACTATAATGTTGCCTTACACTGACATGAGAATTGCATGTTAATGTTGAGAATGCACATATGGTTTTTATAGTAATAGATTCAAGATACACGTCAGAAGGTAGGGACATGACACGGGACCATGAACATAGAGATAAATGATTGATATTTCATGCGATCGATCTTACAACTGTAGGTTAGATTTAACGAACTGGATTCTAGAATGAGTTCCATAAATTCCAAAATAACAAATACAACGGCATTCCGAATATTATAAATATCTCTAATTCTTAATGTAACATAGCTCAATAGTCAATACAACTACATTCCAAGAGTCGTTGCACACTTCTTTTTGGTATCTAAAAGCACACATTTTTATAACTGCCTGATTATGGTGAGAATCTCTAGAGAAATTTCTAAGGTGGCAGGATTACAATAGGACTGGTTACTCTGTGCTTGGCATCTGTCCAAGACAAGTTCCCAAATATCGGAAAACCAGGAGGCACACCCCTTGCCAACATAATAACCTGAAAGGTCTTCTTTTGTCCAGTTTTCTTGAAAGTCAATGAACTTGGTTGAACAAGAACCTTAAATGCTTCCGGTAAGTGAGTTTTCACAACATATGTGCTTGGAGGCCCAACGTTTGTAACTGTACGAGTAACATTTATTGGGTTTGTCCCGCGATAACTTACAGTGATTGAAGGATAGTTGAAATCTTCAAGGTTGTAAGACTCTGGACAAGTGTAAGAGTGGTGATTAAACAGCTTGCGTAGACCCTTGTCGTAACCAGAAGCACATAAGAAGTTCAAGTAATCAGTTCTACTTAGATCATAAATAAGTCCAGGGTCCATTGCAAGGTTAGGCTGAATATGTCCAGAGCCATATTCGAATGGAGTTGCTAGCTCATCAAATGCATCCCGAATGGGTTGGTTGGTGTTATCTAATATGGTTGCTGCATGAAAAGCATAATTGCTAATAAGTAAGGAAAGCTTTTCCAAAATATATGTTGCACTATGAAGATAATGCTTTTCAGAAAGAAAAAAGGGCAATATATTTGTTTCATTATGCATATATCGAACAAAAATGATATTTTGACAATAATTTTCCACAATTAGAATACGACACCAGAATCCACGCGAGGTGTTTGGTGAACCATGTTACCAGACTTACTAGGGCCGATAACTAAAAGAAAATCTATGTGTCTGACACCATACCCGTGTTTAAATAACACATCTGTATATTGAATACCTCGATTACATTATGCATGCATAGTTTCGTGCGTGTGTGTTCGAGGTATTCTTTTGTGAAGGTACCTGTAGTCATCATGGCTGATTTGATAGCTGCTGGACTCCAATTAGGATGACGTGTTTTGAGAAGACCAGCAATGCCAGCAACATGAGGAGAAGACATTGAAGTTCCTTGTTTTACATTGAACAGAATCCGACGTGCATCAGATGCTAAATTAGACGGACTAGTAGCTTGTGTAAAAGCAGCAATTACGTTCACACCAGGAGCAGTTATATCAGGCTGAAATAGGGAACAAGTTAGTATAACCACAAAATCATCAAGGGAAATTACTTTTTTATTTTTATTTTTATAATAACTAGCTAGTTGTTTGAGAAAAAAGAAATAGAAGATAGTGTATATTGGAAAGCATGTTTACCTTAACTATCTATATTATCTAGAAAAGAAATAGTGTGAAAATAATGTAATTAAGAAAAGTGATGTAGGTACAAATAATATTGTTGAATCATCTATATGAATGAATAGTCAGTGAATATAAGTAATTAAGATTGATAAATCATCTCTTAATGATATGATGAAGCAAAATATATATAGACCTTGAGTATCAATCGTTGCACGGCACTTGGACCTCTAGATGAGAATCCAGCTATAATTGGAGCTGGCTTTATTCCTGTATATGTTCTTGCAGCACTCATGTAAGCAACAAGGCTCCTGCAGTATATTTATAAATGAAGTGCTTTATTTGCTGCAACTATTTTAAAATGTAACAAGTAAAACTACTACCGATTAATGTGGTTAACCTGCTCTTGTTATGGTCGTCAGTTCCATGTTCCCATTCAGGGTCATTCTCATGGACACTTGCACCTGGTATAACATGAGCCTCAGCTATAAGTGTATTTCCACTTTGCATATCATTGTTCACAAACACTGCCACTGCACCAGCAAGAGCAGCTTGCCGCCCCTGACCAACTGATTGCATTTTATCACTTCGAATGCATATTAGTATTTTTCCCTTTACTTTGATAGGATCAAGTGTTCCAGGCTTGCAAACACCACTACAAGAGAATTAATACACGCACACATATATGAGACAAGAAGCAATCATTTGACTTAGAGTGTAAATATTTGAAGTACATAAGATAGGGAAATTTGCTCTTACGCGTCTTGAATCGTGGCATTTGGAAGCCTAGCATTGACAGAATGAATCAAAGGATAAAAATCTTCTGATGGCAAGCCTCTATTAAGACTGGCACCCTAAAATATATAATTATATATTCAGTTCAATAAAGTTGATATATAAAATTAAAATTTCTCTTTAAAATCATATACAAAATATTCATTCTTCTAGTTCAAAATAGAAAATAAATTTAATTGCACTTTTGATACTCTTGCTATTTGTCGTGTACAATTTTGTCACCTATGGTTTTTTTAGCACATTTGATTCTCCCACCCCATTTTTCATGAAATGTTGCAAATTTGGTTTTTCAATCCATTGTCCATCAATTTTTCAGTGATCAATAGAGAGGAATCCCTGCTTTAAACACATAAAACATTTGGTTCAGCTTCTGTGGTAATGGACTATCAACATGTTTGTTTGAGATTCTGCTGGAGGCCAACCTCAGTTTGAAACTCCGTTGCCTCAACACTCAGAATTTTAGCTTTGGAAAAAAGTGTGTCCAAGTGCTTCGGAACGTGCCCTTCTCGATTTGCGTTTGAAAAATGTTAAAACAAACGAAGCTTATGTGGTGAAACCAAAAATATGTCTCGTAAACGAGGAACGAAACCAATAAATGGCATAGAGACATAGAGGAAGTATTGAATCATGTTGATGTGGAGAGACAGCAAAATGAGAAGCTCATCCAGATATTGACGGATATCAAACGAAATGACCAAATTTACATCATTAAAAAATAGAGGGACCAAATATGTTAAAAAATAGTATAGTAATAAAGATCGCACATGGCTAATATTAATAAGGGAATCAAAATTGCAATTAAGCGCATAAAGTAACAAAGATAACATGATGATACCTTGATGTAGTGATTGTGACCAACAGATATGTTGCTGAGAAAATCCCTATCCATTGTACCAGCAGCAACAGTGAACAACCAGGGTGCCACATTTGTGACAGTGCTAGGTGCTGGTCCATCATTCCCAGCAGAGGAAACTACAACTATATTTCTTGAAACTGCATGGAAGGCCCCTATAGAGATCCCATCTGATAACAAAGCTAAAGGAGAGGGAATAGAGCCACCCAAAGAGGCTGAGATAACATCAACACCATCATTTATGGCATGATCAAATGCTTGTAAGATATCAGCATCATGGCAACTACCCTCATCATCTTCTGTAGAAAAGCACACTTTGTAGGCTACAACACGAGCTCTTGGGGATCCACCCTTGGCAGTGCCATTGCCATTACCAAAGACATTTGCACCACGAGCAAAGTTACCACCTGCAGTTGATAGAGTGTGGGTACCGTGGCCTTCAAAGTCACGTGCCGAGCGATACAATGGGTCGAGTTTGCCAATTTCTGCCTCGAAATTTTTGCTGAAAATTCTTGCTCCAATCAGCTTCCTGTTTCATTGTATATTAGTAACAATACTATTATTTGCAGAACAAAAATCAAACACTTAGACCACTCTCACATTTGTATTTACATACAATTTTATCTTATCCCAGAATGTGAAATACTTCTATATGTTCAGATGTTTAAATTTTTATTTTGTTATTAGTAGTGTTAGGGTAAGGTGCAATAGTTTATGAAAAAAAAAAAAGGGTAAGGTGCAATAGGAAAATGATTTTGGCAAACCTTTTGCACACATCTACTTTGCTAGATAAAAAAAAAAAACAGAGAAAATGTACATTGAAAAATATATTTGTCTTCTTTCTACTCATTCTCTCCTCTCCTACTTCTTTCTTCCAATTTTTTTTTTCTCAACGGGGCCTAAGCCCAAAAAACAAGAAAATTACGATAAAGGAAAAACACGGGGTACGGATGTAACACCCTGAATTCCCCCTAGTTAATAAATGTTAATGTGTTAGACTTAGCCTATATATACTTGTTATACTTGTTCTTAATGTCTATGTTTATGTCGGGAAGGTTTAGTCTTAGGAAGGTTCGATTGTCTTAGAGTCCTAGTAACCTGTTTCATCGTTTTTGTCATATCTTGAATTCTAGATGTCCGATCGAGGTGATCTTTGTGGCATTGGAAAGTTAAGAGAACTACCTACAAGTCTTATTTCATTTGTTTTGTCCAAATTCGACTGTTTCGGCCTCGCCTCGTGAAAATCTAAAATTCAGCTTTGCGCTTTCATGTTCGCCCCTCGAATCCAGCTGACAGAAATTGGTTCTCTGGCTCACCCCGCGAATGGGAGTTCACCCGGTGAATAAGTGCGGAACCAGAAAACGTATTTTAGGTTCTTTTTAAGCCCAAATCGTATTCCAACCCGTTTTTAACCCCTAAAACACGATCTAAATCCTAGTCTATCACGTCCCAACACTCAGAGCTGTCTCCCTTCTCTTTTTCTCTCAATTTCCATCAACCGTCTATAGAAAACTCTCTCAAGGTAATCCGTTCTTGCACCATTCTTCACCATTCTTTGATAGGAGAGCATCGCTGCGAAGACGTGATCTTCATATTCGCTGTTTCAACCTTCAAACAAGGTAAGATTCATATACCTCGTCCCTCTCGTTCTTTCCCTTTTGATTTCTTGGCCTAAGAGTCTAATTAAGGTGTTTCCTTGTTGTTCTTGAGGTCGTAGATAAGTGCTCGTGTGACGAGACCCTAGAGGACCCTCTTTCTTCTTTTGAAACGCGAACTGCATACCAAGTATAGGGAGAAGGGTAGTGCACTCATATGCTTGGGGTTAGTGTAAAGTAAAGGGGTTCCCATAACCCCATGTTGTTTTATATGTATGTATGATTAACATGCTGAATTGATTGTTTGGTTATAATATGTTTTTGGTTATTTTAGTATGTTATTTATATGTGTTTCATGTTCATGATATGTTATTAATATTCATATTGGTTGCCTTGATATGAACATGATGGTATGATGATTGTTGTTGTTATTACGATGTTGGTTGTTGATGTTATGTTGGCTGCATAGTTGATGCTATGAACGTTGAGTTGATGGTTAAAATGTTTAAAACATTAGTTGGTTAAATTAGGTCCTAAAATGAGTTACAGACTAATAGGTTTAAACACCCTAAAACTTGACTAAGTTTCGGACTCAGGTTCTGCCCAGAACAGTACAGTCGTGCATTGAGCACGACCGTACTAAACAGGGAGCATGACCGTGCTCCCAATTGAATTATGGAAAGTGGCAGCACGTTTAGAACGGCCGTGAAGGACAAAGAGCACGACCGTGCTGCTGAGCACAAGTGTGCACTATAAGAAGCACGCCCATGTTTGACTTATGTGACCAGCACGGTCATGCAGGGGATCAGCACGCCCATGCTCCCCTACATACCAGAGATGGAATTAAGAACTTTTAAGGGGTTTCTAACCCCAATTCCCCAACGATGATGAGATAACACAATCAATTAAGGCGATGGATTAGATAACTCGGTTAATGGTTAACAAAGATGATCAAGAAGACGAGATGGTGAGATGTTGAGTCAGTCAAGCCGGTATCTGTTGGGTTACCGCATGTTGGTAACTTTGGTGCTTATTGGTCAAAGTGCCCTCGATGCTTATTGGTCAAGGAGTTGTTGATGTTGTACCTCGATGACCGAGAGTTTTCCCCAAGGGAGCCTTCACCTAGTGGGGTTAAAGGTGTTGTGGTAGATTCCACTGGTTAAAGGTTTTGCGGTAGATCCCGCTGTGGTCGATTCCGCTGAAATCTTCGGTTGATTCCGTTGAAGCAAAGGAGGTGGCAGTTGCCGTTGTTAGTTGTTTGCTTATGCATCATTGGAGATGTTGTTGTTGGAGGATGTTCGACACAGGGGAGGTCGCCTGAGAGTATGGTGATCTGGCCATCCACGGTAAGAGTAGATTCTTCGTGCGCCCCCGTGATAAGGCATCCATTGGTTTGATGTGTTGGCTATCCAAGGAGTAGATCCTCCGACGTCGAGTAGATTCTCAATGTCAATATTTAACTCTGAAATCGTTCATCTTGAGTTTAGTGGATCCACATGCATTGTTGGAGTAGCGGAGTAGTGTTGCATTGCACTGCATAACATACTGTTATCATGATGATGATGTTTAATGAGATGTCGTTATGGTAGCTGTTGCTATGCTTGTTGTTTAGTTTACTTCCTATCTCTGATTAATCATTGGTTCATCTAGTTTTATGACTATAAAGACCTCAATTTTGATATCAATTGTGCGGGTTCATTCTCGTTCTAGCCCAAGTTTGACTTTAATTGTTCATAAGAAATTCCTTTTAGTCTTAGGGATAATTTTTAGTAATTTCTTTTAGTTTCTTATCAAAATAAAGCATTTAATGCTAATTTTATTTTCAGGTTAAAAGTGAAGCTCGAGGAAGCTGGGAAAAATGAAGGAAACAAGCAAAAAGGAAAAAAATTGGCTATTCGCCTCACGAATAGAAGCTCACCCCACGAGCCAGAGGAGCATATTAAACAGGAACAGGCAACCATTCAGCCTCGCCTCGTGAGTCAGACTCAGTGAAATGAAGATCATTCTGCTTCGCCTCGCGAATATTGTCTCGCCCTGCGAGAAGTCCAAATTTGAACTGTCGCCAACTTAAGATTCGCCTCGCGAATCCTTACTCGCCCCGCGAGCGCGCGCAGATTCCAAACTTTATAAATAGCTTGTTTTAGGTAATAGAGAGCATTTTTTGATTGGAGAATTGTAATCCTAGTTTGCTTGGAGTTGTGTAGTGTGTTTTGAGTCAGTTCTTGAAGGATGATTGCTTTTATTACTTTTTTCATTGTTTTCGTCTCTATGAGAAACTAATCCTCCTTTCTAAGGGAACGATGAAGCCACCTCTGATGGCATAGTTTATCCAAGTAATATTTTCTTATACCCTTGTCTCTTTTATTGTTTCTTAATTCTGTTTTGTTTGCTTTAATCATGTGGCCAGTGGTGAACTAGTCTAGTGTGTTGAAGCTGGGAAGCAATTCGTGCTTAGGACTTGAATTAAGAACACCGTTTGAATATTACTAGGGATAGAATAGGAAAGCGGTGCAATCGCTATAGGGAACCAAGAACTTAATTAATCTAGTTGTGGGTTGAATAAATTGGGAAATTGACGACTTGGAATTGTAGATATTTTCTTTTGAAAATCGGAAGTGACATTAGGATAATTGAGGGTTCCCGGTTGACAAGAAATTAAATTGAAACTAGGGATAAGGAGATAAAACAATTGGGTAACTTGCTTGATAGGGTAGGTGAATTCGTGACCTTAGAGCCTTAGTCATAATTAAATCTTATCACAATCTTTTAGAATCTTTAATTAATCGTTTTTGATTTAATTTTTGATTTAATTTTCTCTCTTTTAATAACCACTTCTCTTTGACTTGGTCAAACGCTTCGAAATTCCTTATTAAATTGGTTAAATTGGTCTTCCAATCCTTGTGTTCGACCTCGGTATGTACTCACCGTCTTTTATTACTTGCAACGAAACGGTACACTTGTCGGATCGTCAACAAGTTTTTGGCGCCGTTGCCGTGGATTGGCACAACCGGTTTTCCTAATTTTTAAGGAATTTGATTCTTTTGATTAAGCAATTTTTAATTTAATTTTCTGCAATTTTATCTATTTTTACTTCTTTGATCCCACTTGGTGTTGCCTTGTTTCTGTGTATGCGAGGTACCATTCCACATGAGAACTTGCTATTTGTTCCCGAGATCACCAAGACTTAGAAGAGGTTGAGGAAGGAACTTAAAGAGAGGAGGCTACTTGAAACAAACCAACCTATCAATCTTGAAGAGATGACGGAAGAAAATCAACCATTGCTCCTCCTCCTTACAAGCCCCTTTATGAGTACAATCTTCCTAACTTGGATGATTGTGTTTCTAGTGTTGTCAAGCCTCCCATCACGGCTAATTCATTTCAGATGAGGGAATCTGCTATACATAGGGTGAAAAGAGAACAATTTGATGGGGGTCCACACCAAGACCCTCACCGGCACATCACTCACTTCTTGGAGGCTTGCGACATGTTTAAATATCCAGAAATGTCAGAAGACGCCCTTCGTTTGCGGCTATTCCCATTCTCTCTTAGGGATAGAGCACGCGATTGGTTGGACTTACACTTGGATCGTACGAGCATCACTAATTGGGAACAAATGGCTCAGAAATTCCTCGTAAGATTCTTTCCTCCTCAGAAAGCGGCACAGATGAAGATCGCCGTAACTTCCTTCAAGCAAACTGATGGTGAGTCTTATAATGAAGCTTGGGAAAGATATAATTTGCTTTTGAGGAGATGTCCTTCTTCCTATTTTGACTTGGTAACAAAGGTTCAACACTTCTTTAATGGGATGAAATGAAGATATCAGATGAATTGTGATGCCGCAGCTGGCGGTTCTTTCTCTTATTTATCAGTAGATGATGCATGGGCTTTACTTGAGAAGATGTCCAGGAATGATTACAACCGCAATATGGGCACCTCTAATGCTTCTGGACTTAGTGCAACATCTATTGAATCCATTCTTGAGCAGAACACACTTTTGAAGAAGCAGAATGAAGCACTGACAAACAAGATGAAGGTGAACGCGGTAAGAGGAGGTTTACCTCCGGGTTGTGACTTTTGTCAAGGTGATCATTATAGTGCATATTGTACGGGTAACTTTCATCTGGAGCATGTGGACTCGTGTCACAATTTCTATGACACAGTACCACAGCGCAATGACTATCAGAGGAATAGGCAGAACAACTACCATCAGGGGCATAAATGGAATATCAGGAGAGATCATCCGGGTTTCTCTTGGAGCAACACTAGTGGTGGTCTAGTCGGGGAACAACAACAGGATCAGAGGCCAAACTATAGAATTCAACAGCACAACACCCAACAGGCTCTCCCTCAACCTACTCAATTGCTAATCACAGATGGTGGGAAGCAGACTTGGGAAGTGGCAATTGAGAAATTAGCCAGTCATACTAGCACGGTCATTGAGTAACAGTGCACACTGATACCTCAATTGAGAAGCTAGCAACTCACACAGGGTCGACAATCCAACTCTTGGAAACTCAAGTATCACATCTGGCCAAACAAATGAATGAGCGTCTTCCAAGCACTTTTCCGGCTAACACATAGAATAACCCCAAGGCCCAATGCAATGCCATATCCATTAGAAGTGGTAAAGTGTTGGAACCAAAAGGGAATCCCTCGAAGGCTAATGAAGGTGAAACTCCAGAACAACCACAAGAGGAGAAGGAGCAAGCTAAGGTGGGAAATTGAAATTAGTGGATAAAGAATTCCGAAGAAAGAAGTGGGTTGAGCCCTAAGATCTCCCTCCCTTCATGAAGGTACCATATCCAGAGAGATTGAAAAACCCTGTGTAAGACAAGCAATTTTCTAAGTTCCTTGATATCTTCCGCAAGCTTCAAATCAACATTCCTTTTGCATAAGCCTTGGAACAAATGCCATCCTATACCAAGTTTATGAAGGAGCTTCTCTCCAAGAAGAGGAAGATTGTTGATGATGAAACAATTGCTTTGACCGAGGAGTGTAGTGCAATCCTTCAAAGGAAGCTACCTCCTAAGTTGAAGGATCCGGGTTCTTTTAGTATACCATGCACCATTAGAGAGATGACTAGTGGGAAGGCACTATGTGATTTATGGGCAAGCATCAACTTAATGCCCCTATCCATGATGAAAAGGCTTGGAATTAAAGAGGTCAAGGGCACAATGATGTCACTCCAACTTGCGGACCGATCAATCAAATACCCTTATGGGGTGATAGAAGATTTGCTAGTAAAGGTGGCCAAGTTCATTTTTCCTGTGGATTTTGTGGTTCTTGACATCGATGAGGATGCCAATACTCCTCTCATTTTAGGTAGACCATTCTTGGCTACCGGGCGAGCATTGATTGATGTCCAACTAGTTAAGCTCACACTTCGGGTGCAAGATGAAAAGGAGGAATTTGATGTCTTTGAAGCTATGAAGCATCCAGTGGAGAAGGCTAAATGCTATAGTGTGGATGTGGTGAAGCCTCTTGTCAAACCAACTCCTACACAAGAAGCAAATGGTTTAACACTAAGTAAAGTATTGGTAAAATCCCACACTTTTGACGATGGCATGGAAAAGGATGAGCCGACGCACTTGGGGAATAAATATGAGTTGCCTAGAGCTATTAAGGATGACCCAAGCAAGTTGGAGGAGAAACCACAAGAGCATCATGAGTCACTCATTGAAAGGGCTGGAGCAAAAATGATGCTAGATCCAATCAAACTCAATGAAATCCGCTTGAGAGCTTATGAGAAAGATCGAGGCAAAAAGGGGCAACCCAAGGTTCGGCTCGATGATCCAAATATCCCTAGAAAGAAGTCATTTCCGGACCAAGTGAAGTCTTATTGGCGAGTGAAAGTTAGGAAGAAAACAACTACTCATCATGATGCTTTTAAGAAAGGTTACAAAGAGCCCAGGGAGACATTTGATGATAATGACCAAGGGTTGAAACTGCTTTTTATGGAAGAAGGAATTGGAGGTCATCATGAAGATTTCATAGTGACATAGCCCTTTAGGGGGCTATTACCGTCAAGCTCGGGACATTAAACAAGCACTTCTTGGGAGCCAACCCAAGGTTTATATCCTTTGTTGCATCTAAAAAGAGTCATAAAAACACACAGTGTCTTCATATAGGGTCCTTAGTT
Source organism: Sophora flavescens (assembly GCA_030762895.1). Lineage (NCBI taxonomy): Eukaryota > Viridiplantae > Streptophyta > Magnoliopsida > Fabales > Fabaceae > Sophora > Sophora flavescens. The sequence continues at coordinate 231,929,681 of CM061065.1, forward strand.
TAGCAAAAATTGCATTAGGAAACATATAGGACTTTGTTGCATATAGAAAACAGGTGCATGTTTTTTTTTATCTCTGGCTCGCCTCGCGAGTAGAGATTCACCCCGCGAGACAAAGACCTCAGAAATAAGGAGTCTCTGCCTTGCCCAGTGGGAGGCTGTTAGCCTCGCGAGACAGAGAGGCCAAAAATTCAAGGCCTCTGTCTCGCCCCGCGAGAACAGCCTCGCCTCGCGAGGTGAAAAAAAAATAGTTTGGTTGCCTCGGTTAGTCTGACCTACAAATCCTGGGGACCAGAATCCTCATCTAGGAGGGGGCGAATCCGAGGCAAAGTTTTGATGGTTTTCAGGTGGATGAAACTCCAGATGAGGAGGCCGAGCCTAGTAGACCAAGGAAGAAACCAAGGAAAGATAAGGAAGAGGCGAGACAGGCTAATGAGAGCGTGGGGTCCGCCCGGACCCCTTGACATAACTCTTTCTAAAACTCAACTCTTTTCTTTTTGTTTCTTCTATTGTGAATTATTTTGGTTGCATTTGAATAGTTGGTCAATATATATATAAAAAAAATATTGCATGTGCCTTAAAGTCTTCTTGATAATTTTTTATGGGAATAATTGCACTAAGCCTAAATTGAGTGCATATGATAAAAATTAAAAACCTCGATGTGTTCCCTAATGATTTGAAAAATTGATCCCCATGAAAGATTGAAAAGTGAACTTTGAGAAATTTTATTATGATTGCATGATTTATGACAAGTTTGGGGTGAAGGGTGCACACATTAGGGATGTATCTCGGTCAAATAATTTACTAAAAATGTCCAGGTGAGGAAATTGAGCCTCCAACATTGTTTTTAATTGTGTGAATCACTTTTAAGTTGTACTTTCCCGGATTTGCTTGAATCTCTTCATGGTTTGCATGTTTATATGTTTGCATCAAATGATTTAGGCAATTTTTTTTTTGAAATAGCTACTTGGCCAAACATGAACCAACCTTGATGCATGATCCCTAGTTAGCCACATTGAGTCTAATAGCCTACTGTTTCTTGATGACCTTATGTTACAAGCCATAAATCTGGAAAAACCATGTAAACTCAATCTTAGGATTTAGGAGAGCATGGGAACTTAGCAATATAAGTGTTATTTGAAAACTAGGTTTGGGGTGGCTACAAAGTTTATCATCTTGTTTTGGTTGAGAAAAAGAAAAAGTAAAATGGTTGAAGCCATAGGCTTAAGAAAGAAAATGATTGCAAAAATGCCAAAAAGGGCAAAGTGAAAAAAAAAGATGTGAGAAAGTAAAAAGGTTGTAGTCACCCAAAGTATAAAAAAACAGAAAAATAGAAAAAGAATTGAGAGCAAGATCAAAAATTATAATTGCACATTTTATGCTCTCATAAATCTTAGGGACTTAGCATTGATCCTTTACATATCCTACTTTTAGTCGTGCAACATTACAACCTTTAAAATACCTTTTGATGTTGCATACATGTTTTTATGGGAACTTTGTTGAAATAAAAATCAAATTCATGAAAAGTGCTCTTAAAATGTGAAGGTTGAGTGAAAAGTTGATATCCTTGACAAATTGAGCGCATGAGTGAATTACTAAATACCCTTGTAAGGAAGGAAATTATTTGAATTCGGTGATCTCCTTTGTGTATATGACTTGGAGCCCCTACTTAGAGTAATGAATGTATGATTGATATGATTCTCATGGTTTGAAAGTAGATGAAATTGGGGATTGATTAAATAACTTAAGGAAAGGGAAAACATTAAGTAAGGGTAAACTGATGAATTTGCATGAAATTTGGGGCAAGAGTGATTAAACCCATTGAGCTTACCTAGTTTTGAGTCTTTCATTTTGTTAGTTTGCTTGGAGACAAGCAAAGTTTAAGTTTGGGGTATTTTGATAAACCGCTGGTTCATCTAGTTTTACGACTAGAAAGACCTTAATTTTGATACCAATTGTGCGAGCTCATTTTCTTTTTAGCTCAAATTTGACTTTAATTGTTCGCAAGAAATTCCTTTTAGTCTTAGGGATAATTTTTAGTAATTTCTTTTAGTTTCTTATCAAAATAAAGCATTTAAAGCTACTTTTATTTTGAGGTTAAAAGTGAATCTCGAGGAAGCTAGGAAAAATAAAGGAAACAAGCAAAAAGGAAAAACATTGGCTATTCGTATCGCGAACAGAAGCTCGCCCCATGAGCCAGAGGAGCATATTAAGCAGGAACATGCAGCCATTCAGCGTCGCCTCGCGAGCCAGACTCAGTGAAATGAAGATCATTCTGTTTCGCCTCGTGAATATTGTCTCACCCCGCGAGAAGTCCAAATTTGCACTGGCGCCAACTTAAGATTCGCCTCGCGAATCCTTGCTCGCCTCGCGAACGCGCACAGATTCCAAACTTTATAAATAGCTTGTTTTAGGTTATAGAGAGCAGTTTTTGATTGGAGAATTGTAATCCTAGTTTGCTTGGAGTTGTGAGTGTGTTTTGAGTCAGTTCTTGAAGGATGATTGCTTTTATTACTTTTTTCGTTGTTCTTGTCTCTATGAGGAACTAATTCTCCTTTCTAAGGGAACGAAGAAGCCACCTCTGATGGCATAGTTTATCCAAGTAATATTTTCTTATACCCTTGTCTCTTTTATTGTTCCTTAATTCTGTTTTGTTTGCGTTTATCATGTGGCCAGTGGTTAACTAGTCTAGTGCGTTGAAGTTGGGAAGCAATTCGTGCTTAGGACTTGAATTAAGAATACCGTTTGAACATTACTAGGGATAGAATAGGAAAGCGGTGCAATCGCTATAGGGAACCAAGAACTTAATTAATCTAGTTGTGGGTTGAATAAATTGGGAAATCGATGACTTGCAATTGTAGATATTTCCTTTTGAAAATCGGAAGTGACATTAGGATAATTGAGGGTTCCTCGGTTGACAAGAAATTAAATTGAAACTAGGGATAAGGAGATAAAACAATTGGGTAACTTGCTTGACAGGGTAGGTGAATTCGTGACCTTAGAGCCTTAGTCATAATCAAATCTCATCACAATCTTTTAGAATCTTTAATTAATCATTTTTTATTTAATCTTTGATTTAATTTTCTCTCTCTTAATAACCACTTCTCTTTGACTTAGTCAAACACTTCGAAATTCCTTATTAAATTGGTTAAATTGGTCTTCCAATCTTTGTGTTCGACCTCGGTATTTACTTACCATGTTTTATTACTTGCAACGAAAGGGTACACTTGCCGGATCGTCAATAATCGCCTTGCTGAATATGTTTGCATTATTTTTACTCCCCTCTTTCAGTTTGTTTGTTTGGCTTGATTGGCATCTTGCAGATGATGACGAGCAACCCGGAGAGGAGTGATTCTGAGGAAGAGCACTCATAGTTAGGGCTTGTTCTTGTTCTTGTTTTTGTTTTTAGTAAGTTTGTTTTCAGTTACATTCCGGTTTATTCGAAAGGGTATACCAGCTCTGTTGTGACATCGGGTTGGGTTCGTTTGGATATTTGTTTATCTTGTTTAAACTCGGTTTTATATTTTCCATGTTGTGAACTCGTTCATGTGGGAGTTTTCTACCAATGGACAAAGTTTTTATTTATTTAGTAATGCATGTTCCATTTTTATTTTATTTATATGCTTTATAACATGCGGGGTAGAAGGGTGTCACATTTAGTGGTATCAGAGCAATTCGGCCCTGTCCGGACGTGGTATGAGTCTGTTGTGTGCTCTTGTTTGAATTGTCTATATTTATATAGACAATGTTACGTGGTACTAAGTACCAATAGTTCCATTTTTGCTCGGGTTACTGCATTTGGTGGTTTGTCTTGGACTATCCAAGAAGCCTGCGAGTGCTTCTTGTGCTTAGGAAGACGGTTCTATTATCTTTTGATAATAAGAACTCTGCAGCTGATCTTGTGCGCTTTCCTTTCAAAAACCGCTCGATGTTATTCTGTGAATGAACTGGTTATCTTCCAACCTTGTTCCCTTAGATTGCTTCGATAAAACCATAGTTCTTGGAACTCCTGTAGAGTCTAAGGATCCGAGATTTCCCTCCGCCGATCAAGTTAAGGCTCTTACGAAAGAAGAAGCCCAAGTCTACATAATGTTGTCTTCCATGGAAGTAGAGAATAACCTAATGTTGGAAATGTACCAATAGTAAGAGAATTCTCTGAAGTTTTCCTATGGATGTTCGCGAGTTGCACCTTGAGAAGATGATGAGTTACCATAGACTTAGTGACGGAATAGGACCCGTATCCATAGCACCTTATAGAATGTCTCCTCTAGAGCTAGCTAAGTTGAAGGAACAGTTGGAGGACCTGATGAAGAAGCAGTTCATTAGGCCGAGTGTGTTTCTGTGGGGAGCACCTGTGTTGTTGGTGAAGAAGAAGGATGGTAGTATGAGGTTGTGCGTTGACTATCGACAGCTCAACAAGGTGACCATAAAGAATCGGTATCCCCTCCCTAGGATTAATGATCTTATAGACCAGTTGATGGGCACTTGCATCTTTTCTAAGATAGACTTGAGGTCAGGGTACCATCATATTCGGGTTAAGTATGAGGACATTCCTAAGGCAGTGTTCAGGACCCGATATGGTCACTATGAGTACTTGGTTATGCCCTTCGGTGTGACCAATGCTCCCGCGGTCTTCAGGGACTACATGAACAAGACCTTTCACCCTTACTTGGATAAGTTTGTGGTGGTGTTCATAGATGACATCTTAGTGTACTCCAAGAGTAGGGAGGAACATGAGGGATACCTGAGGGTTGTCTTGCAGACCCTTAAGGAAAACCAATTGTATGCTAAGTTATCTAAATGTGAGTTTTGGTTAGAGGAAGTGAGCTTCTTAGGACATGTCATTTCTAAGGGTGGCATAGCCGTAGACCCAGCTAAGGTAGAGATGGTGCTCCAGTGGGAGGCGCCGAAGTCTGTAACCGAGATTAGAAGTTTCTTGGGGTTAGCCGGGTTCTATAAGCGGTTCATAGAAGGTTTCTCCAAGATAGCTTTACCCTTAACCCGTCTCACCAAGAAGGGACAATTGTTTGTATGGGACTCTAAGTGTGAAGAGAGTTTCCAAACCCTTAAGGATAGGTTGACATCAGCACTAGTGTTAATTTTGCCAGATCCTAGTGAACCCTTATTTATATGCTTTATAACATGCGAGGTAGAAGGGTGTCACAACGGACACCCCAACCAAATCACCTAAAACAAGATTCATCATATCTCCGAATGGAGAGGACACCTCACGGAAGCCAAGATTATGGGTTAATCCCAATTAGCTAACCAATTTGCACAAACGTTTCCTTCAAGTCAGTTGGTGTCAAAGGCTAATTGAAGTCCACACCAGCCTAGTAACCAGCAAGACTACTTTTGGAAGGAGTCTAGGGATGTAAAGAACCCTATCATAAATCGGAACAAAGGCATCCCATCATAATTAGTTAAGAATCTCATATACACAAAGAAATCAAATCATTGGAATATTATTCCCCAAGGAAGCAATTTCTAAGGGTCTGTATGTTTTAGATTTTGATAGAATTGATTTTGATAGAATTGATTTTGAAAAAACCAAGGTTAAAAAAATTGATTTGTGTTTGGTAATAATATTTTAAAAGTGGGTTTAGAAGAATTGATTTTGTTTGGATGATAAAGTAAAATCACTTTTGAGGTGTAAATATGTAGAATTTTGTGGGTCCTACATCTAGAATCAATTATTCTCAACGGAGAAGCTAGAAATTCTTGCTTCTGTTGAGACCTCATAAGTATGGAACAAATTCAATGTGTAAATTCTCTAAGTTTTGATGATTCTAAATATATTAAATATGGTAATATTAACCATGTGAAATTACTGATAAGTTTGTTAAGTTTGCAGGAAAATAGACTTAAGGTCACTCGTCTAAATCTGACTCGTCTAAGTTTTCCTAAGGAGTAGTTTTTCAGACTTGTCTGAAAAACCACCCGTCTGAAAGTTAGCCAACTCAGACAAAGACCAAGTCAACTCTCAGTCAGAGATCTAATCTAGTTGATGACGTGGCAATGATCAAAAGTCTGAAGAAGTTTCAGTTGATCACTCGTCTAAAAATGGCTTGTCCACCCGTCTAGTTCTGGATCAATGCATCAGTCTAATTTCGGACTCCACTACACTCGTCTAAGTGTCCGACTGTCAGAAGAAAGTCCAAGTCAATCTTATTTGAAAAAGATGCCTTTGTTAAGGATCTCGAATATCCCTAGACAAAAGCACCAAGTACAAAGAATAAAGAATTCATTCTTTCAAGTTTTTAAGGAATAAACACTCTAACTCTGTACCAAGTCAGCAGCTTTTAGCTATTTCAAGTACAAAGTAAATGTACTTTCCAGAAAGAGAACTGAGTGTTGCATTGAAATGGAAAGACCTCTGCCGCAAGTACAAAAAGTCTGCTACTGCAACTCTGAAACAACAACTGCTCAGAATAAAGTATACTCTTGGTCGCATATGTCAAAGCTCAACGTCCCTAAACATTTAATGCTTACATGGAACAACTATTTGGCATTAACGGCATCCCAGAAGCTCAAATTAAAGGAGCACACATTCTGAAGCTGTGTCTACCAGATCAAATTGATTGAAGCCTTTAAATAATGTAAACCATGAAGATGAAGTTAAGAGAGACATTGCTCATATTCAAAGAAGCATTTACTCTGTTCATTCATTCTTCATTCCTTCATTAATTATCTCTTCAATCATTTGATATAAATTTCACAGTCTTTCATATTCTTACATTTATTCCACTCTGAGTGTTACCAGAAAGACTTGCAAACCTGTATTAAATACTCAAAACCTTTTACCTTTTACTGTTAGCCTGAAGATGCTAGGTGTGAAAAGAATACTTGTTTGAGTGTGAGCCTGGAGAGGCTAGGTGTGAATAGAATACTTGTAATGTAATCTGATCAATTATAGTGATAACCTTGGTGCTGCCAAGAACTGGACGTAGTCCTGTTGCTTTTGGGGTGAACTAGTATTAAACTCTTGAATAATATCCCTCTTCCCTAATCTCTTTATTTTATTTAAGAGTTTATTTGTTTAAGCTTTTAATTTGGGGAGTTAAGATTGTGAATATCAAATTTCGTTTTAATTATTCACTGTGTGCGTGTGTGTGCTGTTTTCAAATTAAATGAGTCATCTGTCTAATTTTCTGTAGCTTTTTTTTTCTTGCTGAGCCTGCAAAAATATTTTTTAAGTTTTCTAAAAAATTGGTAAACGCAATTCAATACCTTCTAGTGTTAAATTTGATTATTTCAGCTTCCACTAAAATCAATTCTACTTACCTAGAAATCAATTATTTTGGACTGAATTTTACGTTCAAACACTCTAGTTATCAGAAGAACTGGGGTTTGAGTGTCGAAATGTGGTTTGCAATGCAAACCAAACATGCATTAAATGGTTTAGTTACTTTTTTTTTTGACAAAAAAATGGTTTAGTTACACTAACTGCCTCGTAGGTACAGTAGACAATCATATATCTTATATATTTAGAAATAGTTAATTACTTAATTGTTATATCGATTTAACTAATAATATATCAAAATATAATTACAAACTCAAATTACAAATTTTCAGAGAGTCTCTTTTAAATTTATTAAATATATATAAGTATATAAACAATTAAATATATTGGTAGATATCCCCCTAGAGTTCGACTTCGGACCAAAAAATATATAGAAAAATAAATATATTTTTATAGTGTCAGCTTTTCATTAAATTGTGTGACATAAATTGTGAGATTAGGTTCAGCCATTGTGGACCTCTTATTGGTAGGTACTTAATTAACTGTCCTTTCTTAATAAGTAATTAACTGTGGGATGTCTCCGAAGGGACATTAAGTAATTAACTGTAAATATACATATCCAATTTCTCCAAAGAAAAATTACCTGTTACATAAATTTTTCCTTGAACCACTGTAAAGGCCAATCTCACAGACCCCTTTCCCACGCCACTTTAATGGGACGGGGCCATATCCTTTGTCATTAAAACTCCTGTGTTCGGGCCAAACTCCTGTACAAGGAGTAAATGATTATTGTAGGTACACAATTGATTTTTGTACCTCACCAATGAATGATTATTTTTTCTGTACAAACTGAAAAAACGAAATGATTCTTGTACTAGTTTTGCTTTTAGAGTCGGATTAATAATTGAAAGGGTTATTTCACTCATATAGTATTTTCATCTTACCTTTATATATTATGTGTTCGGGCCAAACTCCTGTACGAGAAGTAAATGATTAGAGTAGGTACACAATTGATTTTTGTACCTCACCAATGAATTATTATTATTATTTTTTTCTGTACAGACTGAAAAAACGAAATGATTCTTGTACTAGTTTTGATTTTAGAGTCGGATTAATGATTGAGTGTTTGTTTGGTTAGCACGGAAAACGGAGTTTGGGTTCCAACGTTTTAGTTATTATCCCAAACTCGTTACCGTAATTAGAGTACTTGATAGCTAAATTGAATTGAAAATAATTAATTCTTGATGAATAAGTTTGAGTTTTGTAAAGGTAAAATTTTTTAGTTTTTTCGTTAAAAATAATTGATTCTAGACGTAGGATCAACAAAATTCTACATATTTATACCTCAAAAATGATTTTACTTTATCATCCAAATAAAATCAATTCTCCTAAACCTATTTTTAAAATATTGTTAAAAAACAAATCATTTTTTTAAATTTTTATTTTTTCAAAATCAATTTTTTAAAAATCAACACTATCAAAATCTAAAATAAATTCGGGCCAAACTCCTGTACAAGAAGTAAATGATTAGCGTAGGTACACAATTGATTTTTGTAACTCACCAACGAATGATTCTTTTTTCTGTACAAACTGAAAAAACGAAATGATTCTTGTACTAGTTTTGCTTTTAGAGTCGGATTAATAATTGAAAGGGTCTTTCACTTATATAGTATTCCCATTTTAACTTTATATATTTGATTTTTCTAACCCGTAAAATCAGTCAATAAATCAAAAATAAAAATTTGTATCAAAAATTATATATTTAATTTTTTAGAAATTGTTCTTTTTATATAATATTTCTATTTTTTTATTTTTTAATATGTATAAGATTACACACGTTAAAAAAATCATTATATATTATATGTTGGACCAAACTCCTGTACAAGAAGTAAAAGATTAGTGGAGGTATACGATTGATTCTTCTACCTCACCAATTTAAGAATGATTCTTGTTTCTTACAAAATGAAAAAAATGAAATGATTCTTGAACTAGTTTTGCTTTTATTACTAGTTGGATTGGAAATTGAAACGGATATTTCAGTTATATATATAGTATTTCCGTTTTACCTTTATATATTATATATGATAATATATACACTTAATTACAGTTTTAGTCTCTTATTATTAGTCATATGTGATTTTGGTTGTTATGATTTTTTTAGCACATTGGGACTCCCATATTTTTTAAATGTTACAAATTCGATTATTTAGTTCAATGTCCATCAAATTTTCAATGGTTAACTGCTTTATGCTTATAGAACCGTAAAGGTGGTGAATGACTCTTTGGTGAAATCAAAAAATGGTATTTTAAAGGATGGACAAAATTGATAAATGACGGTGAGGAAACATTGAATGACAAAGGAAAGAGAAGTTAAACCGGAGGTTTTGTGGACTTAAAGCAGTGATTTTTCTTTGTTGATCATTAAAAGAATTGGCGAATATTGAATGGAAACACCAAATTTACATCATTAAAAAAGTAGGGGACCAAATGTGCTAAAAAATCACATGTATGTATCAAAATCACATACAACCAATTATAGTATTAATTATATTCATAAATGAGAGTGACAATATATATATATATATATATATATATATATATATATATATATATATATATATATAAATAAAGTGAATTGGTAATAGACGATAATATAAAGATCATGCTAATTAGTGCTTCAAGGGCAGTAGTTAAGGAAGCCAAAAAAAAAAAAATTAATTGAAAAACAAAGTTGATCATACTTCAAAATACAAAATGCATCAAGTCCCAATGAATACTTTATCTTTTTACATTCTTAATCAATACCTTTAGGATATTAGTTAGTATTCTCCCAAGAATATATATGTATTGAGGCTACTCATCGGTGTCACCACTAAATGTACTAAATAGGTGGGGGGTGGGGGTAGCTCAAGTGATTTGAGTTAAGGGTTTAATGAGTTGAAGGAGTAGAAGGTCTCAGGAGAAAAAATTTAACATAACTATTAACAACTAACATTTGACTCGAAAAAAAAAAAGTACTAAATGGTTCCCACAACATGTTATTAGTTATTTATATATATTCTTTGTTATATATTAAAAAAAAGGTAAATGTTAACCAATGTTCTAAGAATATTGGTTAATATATCAAATATAAAAATTTTATCTTGAAAGTTGTGTATTCAATACCTTAAAAGTTAAAAAGTTATTCTTTTCATTATAAAGTTTCTATTTTTTGCTTCTTTAATCAATACCCTTGGAATACTGCTTAACCACACCCTTAAAAAAATAAAAAAGTCACGAGGCATGGCCCTTAGCATAACGTAGCTCCTTCCCGTAGATAAAGCTAAAATGAATAAAAGTAATATTTTGTCGTATTTGTGTTCAAATAATACGCGGGGGAACGTGAGCCAAAAAGAATAAAATGGGGAAAAAAAATCATAACACGATCATCCATCATCCTTCTAATTTTAATGGAAAAATTGTCTGCGGTATAAAATTTAGAAAGAAAGTGTGTAATTTATACAGTTAGCTGAAGATTATTTGATTGAGAGTGTATGAAAGTATATATACCTGTATCGATATTAGCTATGATTGTATTTTCACCAAATCTGGCTTTCCTCCAAGCGGAGTTTGCAGGAATTCTTCCATTTTTTTCCAGTCCAAGAAAGTCCCAAGACCTGGTAGTGTGCAACTTATGCTGTTTGCTCAAGAAGACTGAAACTACATTTGGATTTTCTGCACCAATAGAAGCACACACATGGTATCAATTTGTGGCTTAATTTCAAATTGACTAGAAAGTAGGAACCCATACTAATAATCTGCTCACTTGCTATCTCCAATGCTTCTTCCTCTTCAAGCAGCGCAGCAAAGCCATTTATGTGCTTATTGTAAGAGTAAATAATCACTTCCTTGGCTGTCTCGTGACTGTTAAAAAACATATATATCTAATATATTAAACAGTTATTAATTAACATGCCAAAACATTTAACAGAAGGTCATGTATAGTATAGTATAGTATAGTTGGTGTACCTTCCGAAGACTGAAGCGAGTAAATCATAATGGGAATTTGTGGCTGATTCTAGATCACTAGGTGAAGGGTCTGGACCATGAGAGTGTCCTCCCAAGTACACGATGTAAGACTACAACATAGAATATCAAAAGCAAACAAATTAACAGCTGTTAAAATGTAACAAATGTTGTAAGGTAAGTCAGTGAAATGTAAATTTGGAAATTGTTAAAGTTGGAAGAGAGCAACTGCATCAGCTAAATGCAATAGTTGATTAGCTAAATGAAAAGATGATTGCCTTTCTGAGGGCATGCGTGGGTTCCTGAAAGAGAGTGGAAAGGATGAACGATGATATAAAAAGTGTGAAGACGGAGGATGCCATCATATTTCTCCAGCTGGCGTTATGGATTATGGACTTTTGGATTGGAGGTGCTGAATGCTTGCTTATAAAAGGGGATCTACTTCAACTGTCACCATTTCGGCGTGGTGATTGCGGCAACCACCCTCACTGATAGGACAAGGCTAAGTTGTTGCTAACCAATTAAAGACACTCATTCACTGATTAAAGATTTAAAGAAAAGAAGAAGATTTTCATTCGAACCTGGTGTGTATTTTATTTTTTGAAGAGTGACAAAGTTAATTTTTCAATAAACTTAAAAAAAAATTTATTTACTTAACCAGATGACTTTAAGTGTTAAGTTGCACAAATTAAATATAGTTATGTTTGGAAAAACTTATAAAAATCTTATAATAATAAACTTAAGCAAATAATTTATGATTTTCTATAAGCTTATCATAGAAGTTTATGAAAATAAATTATTTTTTAACTTGTTTAAAACAACTTAATGCATAAGCGCTTAAATAAGCTATATATCCAAACATACCAATACATTTTGTATATGTTGTCAGATATTGATTCATAAAGCAACTAACTAAATAATAATTTAAGAGAGCATATTCCCATCCTCTAAAACTAATATAAGTTCTTTATATAAGTAACTTATCCTTGTTTTAAACAACTCATATTATCACATAGATAAACTCTAATAAAAAAAATTAAATAATGATTCTTTCTTTACCACATAAATTTAAGAACTTTGTTATCACCGAAAATTTAGCTCACAGCCGTATACAGTTAACAGCTGGTCAGCTGATGTTATTAGCAGACGAAGGTAATAGTCGAGGATGAAGCAGTGAAGTTCAGTTGGACAAGCGTTGGGTTCGGCCTTGGATTTGTGGACCTGTTTATTTTAAAAGAAGCATTTTTGATTAGTCAAAGTCTTAAGCTTCAGGATGTTGTCTTTCAAATTATTGATTCCTAAAATATATACGGGTAATGGATATAATTTGTTGAGGGATGATTAACACATTCAAATGATCAGAAAAAGAGATAATTTGAAGTTGCTTGATAAGGAGGAGTGGTTGTCGGCAGGTGGCCGAGGAAAATGCCTAAAAGATAGGAACATGGACATGGTGTATCATGGCTAGTCGTTGAAATGTTAGTTGTCTTTTAGTGATTGTTATTCATAGCCATGTTTGTCAGCCATGCCATGGTATTTGCTTGTATTTAGGATTATTAGCCAATATGGATGGCTATATAGTAGTTTTGTTTTTGCATAAATTATCATTTGTTCAATTTAAGTTGGACAACAGCACAATCAATCAAACATGCTATTTTTTCTTGTGCATTTTACTATTTCTTTATTGCAATTTTTACTTCGTGTAAGTTCAATTTATTAGCCTTTAGTTTTTAGAGTTTATCCTTCAACTAGACGCTTTCTTGAAAAGTCTAAGAACCAATAGTCGAGTAACAGAATCCCTTCCTTAGCAATTTGTCTGATACAAGGGGAATTGAGAAGTGTAACTTGGTCGATTCTTGTTATCCGGCGACTAAGGTTCAAATTTATATGACAACAAACTCAATAAGCAACTTCTCTTGGAGATCGATGTTCTTAGATTTTATTTTAATTTCTATTTGAAATTAATATTCTGAAAAAAGAAAAAGAAAGAAGAAAAGAAAAAGGAATCAAGATGAAAGAAAGAAGGAATTGGTGACTCACAGCACAGGTCAATGAGGCCACAGCCATAGGTGAGCATTGGCGGACCTTCTCGAGGGTGGAGGGGAGCAACGGCTCCCCCTAGAATTTTTTTACCAATTTTTTAAGAAAAAAAATATTTGATGTGTTGTGAGCCTTGTGACTGAGTATGTGTACTTGTGGGAGGTGCATTACCACATAGAAGAATGATAGAGAGTTTGAACACCTAATGTCCTAGGCTATACGTATATGCCGGTGTTTTAAAAAATGGTTCGCAGCAGGTGTTGTGCCCACTACAATACGGTAATGGTAGCGGTCGAAATCGTAACAGGCCGTAATAGCGGTCCGCATCGATCGCAATACGACCGCATCGAACCGCAACACAATCATGACCGCAACGTGATCTCAACCGTAATTTAAAACCTTGGTATATACTATATAACTTGATTTCAAACTTTTAATGTTAAATATTGTTTTTTCCTTTTCAGTTTCACATTTTTTCTTTCATTAATAATTTCCACTGCAAATTTCCGTGACTGGTAAATTTTCTTCCTTTTGTGTTATTTATCTTCACTTCATTTGGCTTAGTCTTGACAATGACCATATTTTGTGTTTTTTTAGCTTGGGTGCATAAAAAAAATCGTTTTTGACTTTTTCTTTTGTCTTATTTTGATTAATGTTTTGTTACTATCTTTTTTGGTATAATACCTTTAAAATTTTCAACTAAAAAAAGTCATCGGAATTGCCAATCCCTTCCAATTTCCATTGTTTTTTTTTTTATAATAAACTATGGGTTTGAATATCCCCACGTTTTGTTTATACTGAAATTTATAATTTAGGCTAATTATATTTAAGTAGAGGTGTTAAAAGCCCTTATTTATTTATTTAGGAGTAATATAATTTTCTTGAAAATAAACAATGATAAAACATAAAAAAGTTGCTTCATTTTTAGTGAAGAAAATTCCAACAAAGATGAAAATTATACTTAAAGCTTCAACATTTTCACTACTTTAAAAACATCCTTTTAACAATCAAAACAAGTGAAGAATTGAAAAGTCACGGTTGATAGAATTGATATGAACACAGAAAGCATTCCTAAACTTGAAAATATTCATTGAATAAAAGAAATGAAGTTTGAAGAGTTTTATCTAAAATGGGATCATGTGATATCAATGTTATGTTGAAAATTAACATTTAATTAATAATTAGCCGCTCCTCCAAATATTTTATTCAAGATCTGCCACTACAGTTGAGGTGACAACCCATAACCCGTTAAAAAACCGACCCGACACCTGACGCTATCGTTTAATTCATGATTTATATTGTTGACCAATCAATGAGATGATTTCACTTAACGCCTATGTAATAATAGTCAATTGATTAAGAATACATGTATTTTACTGAATTTGAAAAATTGTTTTTCGTATTCCAAATGAATTATATTCGTATTTCGTATATTGTCCCGTAAAGTAACCTTCCCCACCCCACTGCCCCATCTCCGGTGACCATCACCCTCACCATCTCCAGCTACCGTCACCCCCACCATCTCCGGCGACCTCCCACCACCAACCACTTTCATAACCACCCTGGCAACCATCACAACCTCAGATCCAAAATCAAAGCAAAGAAACTCATGAAATTCAAAATCAAAACACCCACAGATACAGACGAATCTTGACAGATCCATTGTCCCTAACTAGCGCCAGAACCGCTGCTGTCCGGGGTTCGAACTTGAAAGCCTAGTGCTCTGTCGAGCTTGTTAAGGAGGATGGAAATAGCTCTGAGAAAGAAGACAACTAGCTTTTGGTGTTCCTTCACACCTGTACAACGTCGGAACAGAGGTGAAGATGGCGGAGCTGGGGTGTTGGCGATGGTGAAGATGGCGGAGCTCCGGGATGTTGTCGAAATGCTGTTAGGGATGGATTTGGGGATGAGGGATGATGGTTAATTCAGTAAATGTATTTTTAAATTTTTGTATAATTAGCCAATACACAATAATAGAGGAAAATAAATACATGTATACCTTTGACCACTAAAAGACAAATTGTAAAAGTAGATTACACGTTGGCATAACTATTGGTCTACAGTTGTTGGTCAACAAAGGAGTAAGCTTGCTCCAACTTAGGTGATGGAGCAAGGTAGAAGGCACCTGTATATAAGTAGTTCTGACTTCTTACCATAAGCATCACAAACCTCAAACATGGGATCCACTCAGACATCATCCATAGTTGCTGGCATTTTCACGTTTGCTTCTTTAGCCTTTGCTGCCACTACTATTACAATTGGTTATGCAGCTGCAGAAGATCAAAACAGCGAAGCAAGTGCTCTATTAAAGTTGAAAACCAGCCTTGACAACCAAAGCCAAGCTTCTTTATCTTCTTGGACCTCTGGTACTAGTCCATGCATGTGGGAAGGAATTGTTTGTGACGAATCCAAGTCTGTCTCTACCATAAATGTTACAAAACTTGGACTGAAAGGTACTCTTCATTCATTTTTCAGATTGTGAAGTTAGGCAACTTGTTGTTTCTAACTTTTTTAACAAGCTATCAACTTTCAGGCAACATTCCTCAGGAAATTGGAGAATTGAGGAACTTGAAGTATATATGGTTTGGATCAAACGGATTTTATGGTTCCATTCCTTCAACAATTGGAATGTTGACAAATCTAGTTGAACTTGATTTGTCAGTAAACCATCTCTCTGGTAAAATCCCATCAATTAAAAACCTGAGAAATTTAGAAAAACTTTGGCTCTTTAACAACACTCTCTCTGGTCCCATTCCTGAGGAATTGGGAAAACTCCATGCTCTCACAACAATAAGATTGTTAAACAATAACTTGTCTGGGACAATTCCACCGTCCCTAGGAGACTTGGTCAATTTGACTAACCTTCAACTCTCTAATAATCTACTTTTTGGATCAATTCCTCCCACTCTTGGAAACTTGACAAAGTTGGTCTGGTTGTCCATGGCCCAAAACAGACTTTCTGGATCAATTCCTATCTCCATAGGAAATTTGGTTAATCTACAGGGACTCAGCATTTCAGAAAACAATATTTCTGGACCTATTCCTTCCAACTTTGGAAATTTGACAAAGCTCAACTTCCTATTACTCTATATGAATAATCTTAATGGTAGTTTCCCACTAGCAATGAATAACCTCACCAATTTCCAAAGCTTACAACTATCTAATAATGGTTTCACTGGCCTTTTGCCACAACATATTTGCCTTGGTGGGTCACTTAGAAAGTTTTCTGCTGAGAATAATTATTTCACTGGTCCGGTTCCAATAAGTCTGAAGAATTGCTCCAGCCTTGTTAGGCTCAAACTTGAAGAAAACCTATTGACTGGAAATATATCAAATGATTTTGGTGTATATCCAAAGTTGGACTACATTGATCTAAGCAGCAACAATTTTTATGGTCACCTTTCACCAAATTGGGCAAAGTGCCCTAGTCTAACAAGCCTTAGGATTGCCAACAATAAATTATCTGGTAGTATTCCCCCAGTGCTAGGCCAGGCACCCAAGTTACAAGTACTTCACCTCTCTTCAAATCATCTGAAAGGGAAAATTCCAAGAGAACTTTGTAACTTGACCTCGTTGTTTCAACTCTCCTTAAGTAACAATGAGCTTTCAGGCAACATTCCCATAGAAATAGGATCTTTGATGGAACTGAAGAGTTTGGAGCTGGCAGCAAATAATTTAAGTGGCTCAATCCCAACACAGGTTGGAAGACTGCAAAATTTAGTTAACTTGAATTTGAGCAAGAATGAATTCATGGGAAATATTCCTTTTGAATTTGGGCAGTTGCAATATCTTCAAGGTCTCGATCTCAGTAGAAATTTGTTGAATGGAAAAATACCAGCAACACTTGGAAAGTTACAAGTGTTGATAATGTTGAACCTCTCCCACAATAATCTTTCTGGCACCATTCCATCTGATTTTGAGGATATGTTCGGCTTGATGCATGTTGACATATCCAACAACCAACTAGAAGGTCCAATTCCTAACAATCAAGCCTTTCTTAAGGCTCCAATTGATGCCTTGAAAAATAATAAAGGCTTCTGTGGTAATGTCTCTGGCTTGGTGATTTGCTCAGAGATGAGTCACAACCCTCATAGTCAAAAGAAAAAACGTGTCTTGATGTTGGCACTATTTCTTATTTTGGGTTCTCTAATGCTAGTAGTACTCGTGGTTGGAGTTTCATTATGTATCCGTTGTCAAAGAGCAAGAAAAACTGCAAAACAGGCTAAAGAAGAACAAATAAAAAATCTCTTTTCAATATGGAATTATGATGGAAAAATAGTTTATGAAAATATCATTGAAGCCACAGAGGAGTTTGATGACAAGTACCTAATTGGAGAAGGAGGGTCTGGAACTGTTTACAAGGCTAACTTGCCCACTGGCCAAGTCGTTGCTGTGAAGAAACTTCATGACACACTCAACGGGGAAATGGAAAATTTAAAAACTTTTACCAATGAGGTTCAAGCCTTGACAAAAATCAAACATCGGAACATTGTGAAGTTATATGGATTTTGTTCACATCCACGCTTCTCATTTCTGGTTTATGAGTTCCTAGAAGGGGGGAGCTTGGATCAAGTGCTGAACAATGACACACATGCAATAATGTTTGATTGGAATAGGAGGGTGAATGTTGTTAAAGGTGTGGCAAATGCTCTATACCATTTGCATCACGGTTGCTCTCCTCCTATAGTTCACCGTGATATATCAAGCAAGAATGTTCTTTTAGATTTGGAATATGAAGCTCACATATCTGACTTTGGAACAGCTAAGATTCTGAATCCTGATTCACAGAATTTCACCTCATTTGCAGGCACCTATGGATATGCTGCACCAGGTTAGGCCCTTACTTTGTTCTTAAGAAATGCTACACGTGTTTCAATAGTAAACTCTGCTGCTTTATGAATAATATCATTTCATTTTCATATTTTGATTTGTTGTAGAGCTTGCTTATACTATGGAAGTGGATGAAAAATGTGATGTATTTAGTTTTGGAGTGCTTTCTTTGGAAATAATCATGGGAAAACATGCGGGAGATCTCATTTCTTGTTTGTTTTCAACATCTGCAACACCTAAGGCTTTTAGCATGCTATTGAAGGATGTGCTGGACCAACGGCTTCCTTATCCAGTGAAGCCAATTGTTAAGGAGGTGATGTTGATTGCAAAAGTAACATTTGCTTGCTTGAGTCAAAGCCCAGTTTCTCGCCCAACCATGGAACAAGTGTACAAGGAGTTTGTGATGCCAAGATTACCTTTAGAAGATCCACTTCCCTTTATCACACTTGGACAACTCCTATAACTCAACTTGTTTTGTTTTGTGTTGTTATCATTTTCTTCTTTCAGTTCTATAATATAATTTTAAATAATAATTTTGAGGTATTAAGTTTATCAGGATTACACGAGTTTACTCAACTCTCACTTGACAACCTTCCTTGTCATTGTCATTTTGCGGTGGTTTGAAAATTGGTACAGAATAATCTGCAAATATTTATGACAAATCAATTCCAATCCTACTCACATAGCAAACAATCATGTCTACATAGTCTAATAAGCCTGTTAATACTGACAAAAACGGCAATGATGCTAAGAATGAGTCCGAGGGGAACAACATTTAACATTCAAGAAGTGATTGTTTGAGTTAGAATAAGCACCATTTCAAGTCTTGTAAGTTGTAACCTCTTCAAGGGTTTCTGAAATCACAATATGCCATCCTGCACCACAACACAAACATGTCAAACCACAGGTAACACGTTTAGCAGCTTCGCATGCACAAGCTCCTATCATGAAGATGATTATTTGCTATATATTTTAAAAAAGAGTTGAATTCTTAACTTAGAGTATCTACAATGCAGGTTCTTAGGTTGAGTTCTTAGAGTTAAAAACAATTCTTGAACCATAATGGGAGAGGGAAGAGCTAGCAGCCACATGTATGTAACAACGATTTTTCTATAAGAACACGGTTCTTATGATTAAAAAATATATATTCCTTTATGCAGAACCAGACCAAAAGAGGAGGAAAAATAACAAACCATCAAATATGAGACTCACTAAAAGTAAGTTAAGAGCAAGTTGGGTCCTCCCATAGTCTCATTGGAATAAAAACTACCGGCTTTCTTAGATCTTATCTGACATTGTAAAGCCTAAGAATTAAGAACCCCAATTGGATTGCAGTATTAGAGATGCTCTTAGGGTATGTTTGGATTGATGGAACATGATGGAATGGAATGTAGTGATGTGGTATGGAACAATGTTCCATTGTTTGGTTTTTAAAAAAATGAATGGAATGGAATGGAGTCAAGTGGGATGCATCCATCCCATTCCATCCTCTCCTCTTATTTTTCTTCCCCCCAATTTGGGGGTATGTGATGGAACCCTCTCTTCTAATTAATTAATTACTTATTTAACCCTATCCTATTTCACATATACACACAAACGGTTTCTTCTTCCTCTCCGCTGCAAACCTGCAATGTACATCTTCCGAAATCTGGGTTCTATTTCTCTATTGCAATGAGGTCTTGGTTTGAAGAAAATAATTTGGAGCTTTAAAAAACAAAATAACAGGTCCTGGTTAGAATTCAATGGGCTGTTATTTTATATAATGTTATTGTTATTATTATTATTATTATTTTACAGAATTTATGTTTTTTTAATAAGCACAAAGTTATGTTATTTTAAATAAACAGGTAGAATACAATAGTTTTTTTTAGAATACACTGGTTAAATGATACCTCACTTTTTTATACACCGGTAAATGATTTGGATAATTTAATCATAACAATGTTTTTTTATGAACAATAACAATAACAATGTTTTTTAAAAGAAGGGTAAAAAAGGAATAACAAATTATAACACATTCTATTACGTTCACTTTCGAAACCATAGAACGGGAATTTTGTTCTATTTCATCATAAAGTACCCAAACAATGGAATGGAAGCTCTCTTCCATTCCGCCCCACTCCATTCCATTCTATTCCGTTCCGCTCCATTTCTCTCATTTAAAAATATCCAAACAGAGCCTTAGTAAATATCATGTGAGCATGGCGATATGTATTTTAGGTTCAAGTAGGGAAGGGAATGGTTTGAAAAGAAAGTGAAAGGGGAAGGAATATGGAAGGGAGATTAGCCAGCCCTCCAAAACTTTCCCAAACTCTTCTCTAGTTCAATTTTTTTTTTTTAAATTTCCCATATCGGAGAGTTTTGGTTCTTTTCTTAAAAAATAATCCCCCCCCTTCCTTCATCCCTTTCTCCTCTCTTCATCCTCAAAGCCTTCCCCTCCCAAACTCTCAAACAAGCCCTTGGAGTTGGAGGAGGGCCGTGTACAAGGCAAAAGCAACTGCTTGAGTTGCTTTATTGACCCTTTGTAATTTTCTATTATTATAAAGACCCAAAAATTTAATATGTAATATACATATCAAACATAACAAAGGCCCAACAACAACATGTGTGGGAGTTTTTATTTATGCATAGCAAGTAACAAAAAAAATTAATACACCGATAGAAATATTAAATTATATAAAAAGATTAAATTTTTTTCAAATCAATACTTTGCTTATAAAATATTATTAATAATATATGTAACAACTGTTACTAGTGAAAGAAGTTTTTCAAAAATAAAATTGCTTAAATCCTATCTTGTTACAAGATAGATGGAATGTGTTAGCCATGATATCTATTTATAGTAAAATATTATAATTACTTGAATATAAAATTCGATAAATGATTTCACAGTTCAAAATATCATAAGAATAATATAATTATTAATAATTTAAATTATATTAATTTTCTTTAATAATTTTGCCTTTACCCCCCAAATCTTTTGACACGGCCCTGGGTTGGAGGTTGGAATAGGCTAAAATAATGGTGATTTCTATAGTGTCTTGAAACTTGGTAGGACATGAGGGCTCTTTCTAGTTGGCTTTTAACCCAAGTTCTGAACTAATCATTAAGTACTGGTACATGTCAGATGCCTATGCCAACAGTGATAAGCCTTCAATAAAATCATATCATAATGTCATATAAATGAGGTGATACGGATATTGGAGGAGCTTGAGAATCTACTAAGAGATCATAAAGTATATAATAACTTTTACACCAACCTTGGTGAATAAGAAGTACCCTGTCAACCACACTCATATCGATCCTGCTGGTAAAGAACCCTGCAAATGTAATGAAATCAGTTAGTACTCCCTCTTCTGTCAAGCGTCTTTCACAGTCTGCCCCACCGGATTTGTTGGCTCTCCACCGTGTTTGCGAGCTTATAGCTACAGCTGTCAAAGCCCACTTGTTGACGAGCCCACTTCCTGTCTAGCCCAAAACCACAGCCCACCGGATTTGTTAGTACGACGGTTATCCATGAATCAGCCATTCATTTTTACTTTTCAAATCATAAACACAGAATCAATCGCAGACACAGAAATCGGAACTTTTGAACTCTAAATCGTATAAATTCAATCACAAATTCCATTCAAGCTTCCACCAAGATTTTGCGCTTTCTTCTTCAAGCTTTTGCCCCCAAAATCAAACACACTCCCCAACGCTTCTCCATCTGATATTTTCTTTCTTCACTTGATGCTTTTAGAGGAATTTGTGGAGCGTGATGCATTATATAAGGCTCGCATGTCTCTGCTGAAGCAGGATGTGAAAGGTATATTTAACATAATTTAATCTTAAATAAAAATATCTTTGTGAGAGAATATTGAGGATAGTTAAATAAAAATATTTTCTGATGAAGAATAATCCATCTATGATACTCAGGTAGGGGTGAGCATCGGGCGGGTTCGGGCGGTTTGTCGGGTTCGGGCGGATTCGATGTAAGAAAAATGAAATCCGTTTCCGCCCATCTATACATCGGTTTGGTCGGGTGGCGGGTCGGTTCGGGCAGTTTGCAACGGATGTAGGATTTTTAATTATTTAATTTTATTCCAAAAAAATAAAAAAAACCCAACGATCCTAATTAAAATTTAAGTCTTTCAACCCAATTAAGCACCCAAAAAAAAAAGAGAAGAGGGGAAAAAAATCTAAGATCCAGCCTTGGCAGTCCATTCTTCATAATATTTTTTTTTGTTATGAGCGGGTCGGGTCGGGTACCGATGGATGACATAAACCAGACCCGAAACCGACCACTGATATCCATATTAAACCGATTTTTTCAACCGCCCAACCCGCCAAACCGATTCAACCCAACCGTCTTACCCCTATACTCAGGAGCATTTATAAATCATAAGTTTGTCATTGGATTATATACTTACTACATAGCCTCTTTACCTTGCCCAGGTCCTTGGAAGTTTTGTTCTTAGCATGTAACAAATTTTTACCTATGATAATAATATGCACAAACTTGAACTTTGGTGAAACTTGTGGGTTTCCAGTCTTTTAACTTATAATGAAACTTGAGCTTACATTGTGAGTGTACTGGCTGAAGAGTGAAACCCGACCACCGAGCTTGAATACCCGGCCCAATTCGGAAATTAAGGATAAGAAGTTAATATTACCTTTAATAATCCGGATATTATCTGAAATAACCGTATCCGGTTAAAAGAGATAATATCCCCTAAATTAAGGGATAAGATATTGATATTATCCTTAAATAATCCTGATATTATCTGAAATAACCTTATCTGGTTAAAAGAGATAATATCCCTTAAATTATGGAAATCACATCTCAAAGGAGTTTTAAGAGATAAAAGGAGATAAATCCATATCTCTAAAGGAGATGGGAATCCTTTTATAAAAGGAGGAGAACCCAAGAAAGAGACTCACTTTTCACTGAACCCCGATGACTCTCCTTTAAGTGTATTAGAGAAACTAGCTCGACCAAGAGACTATTGAAGAGTCCTTGCTCGCTGGTATTCATCAGATACAAGATTAGGGGATCGAGATCGTCGTATGGCCAAGCGTTGAACCTAGAACTACGTCTGGCTTTGATTCCCATTGGGATACGTAGGACCGGAATACAACATTCTGTCAAGCCATAATCTAAAACAACCCCCATTGTTCACTCTTGGTTGAACATTCTACGGCGAGATTCCGGCAACGCGGATCTCGGCAGGAACATTTGGCGCCCACCGTGGGGCCGAGGAAAAACTTTCCCCGGTTCCATAAGAAAGCTTGATGGTGACTACACGGAATGGCCCGAGGGGAGGGCGAACAGCATGAACCATGAAGATCATGAGTCTTCAAACACGAACCAGAACCACGACAATCACCCTCCCCCTCCCATCAATGAAGATAACCCTCAGCTAGGAGAGGTTATGGCACAGCTAAGGCAGTTGCGGAAGAAGAATGAGGAGATACATGCGTAGAATCAAAAGCTTTTAAGAGCTCGGAAAAGAGGAAGATCAGTGACACCTTCCGAGGAAGGACAATCCTCACCCGAGGCTAGCCAAAAGGATCCCGTCCACGTACCTTCTCCTCAGGATACTAACCGGCCATCCAAGACCAAACCTCACCCAGAGGGTGAAGATAGTAAATCTCGAGCAGAAAGGACTGTCCAAAAAGGAAGGGCAATTGATCGGCGGCCGAGGTTGCCATTCACGGATGATATCGATGAGGTAATCATACCTAGGCATTTTAAGCCCCTTAACATCGATAAATTCAACGGCACCACTGACCCAACCGAGCACGTAGAATCTTTCATCTCTTCCATTTACCTGGTGACCGATTCGGAAGCCGTCATGTGCAAAGTTTTTCCAACCACTTTGCAAGGCCT
Organism: Sophora flavescens; assembly: GCA_030762895.1. Taxonomy (NCBI): domain Eukaryota; kingdom Viridiplantae; phylum Streptophyta; class Magnoliopsida; order Fabales; family Fabaceae; genus Sophora; species Sophora flavescens. The sequence continues at coordinate 231,953,668 of CM061065.1, forward strand.
TGCCTTAACCTGGCTCACGAATCTACCACCTCGGTCAATTGATTCCTTTGATGTGCCCGTAACCAAGTTCACCGCACAATTCGCAACAAGCCGAAGGCATAAAAGGCACTCGGCATCGCTGATAAATTTTAAACAAGAAAGGAATGAATCACTCAGAGACTACATGGCTCGTTTTAATGCCAAATAAATTTTAATTCCCAACATGAGCTCGGAACTCTGTCTTCATACCGTCATGGGCGGTCTGAAGCCGGGGCCATTCTTTGAGTATTTATCCCGAAAACCACCAAGAGATTTTGAAGAATTGCAGGAAAAAGCTACAGGCTTCATGAACTTAGAGGAGATGGTAGAATTCAAAAAGCGAGAACGAGGTTTTGCAGACAAGAACTCGGCTCCGAGCAAAGAAAAGAATAGGGGGCTGATCCACAAAGGGCCCAGAAGACCGATGAAAGGGGATTCTCGGAGAGGCCACCCAAGTACCAGTCTTATACGCCTCTAAACCTATCTCGGGCAACCATTCTCCAGGACGTGTGCAACGCCGAGTTACTCACCTTACCTCGACCATCCAGAACTCTGGCCAATGCTGACAGAAGCAAAGAATGCAAGTGGCATCAAAACTATGGTCACTCCACTGAAGACTGTAGAGCAACCAGGGAAAAATTGAGGACTTGGTACGAGAAGGTCGTCTTGGCCGTTTCATTCACCGAGATGATAATGGAAGGGGACGAGCTGGTCGAAGAGGACGGAGACGCGATTATGATAACCGTAATCGAGATGCAAACTTGCAAGGAAACAATCAGGGCGGAGATCGGTTGAATAATCAAAGGGCTCTTAATGAAGAACCAGAGGAAGGAGTCAGAGGGGTCATCAATACAATCTCAGGAGGATTTGCAGGTGGAGGGACAACGAGTTAAGCTCGTCGGCGCCATGTAAAAGCCCTCCGATCTGTCAACACGGTGTCTGGAAAGCCCACAAGGCCAAGACCTCCAATAACTTTCTCGGATGATGATTTCCGAGGGTTGGATCCGAATCAAGATGACCCGATGGTGATAACGGTTGAATTAGCCAACTTTTCGGTCAAACGAACACTTATTGACCAGGGAAGCTCGGCTGATATTCTGTACCTGGCGACCTTCAAGAAACTTGGAATTCCAGAAAAGCTGATAAAAGAGCAGGAAGACAAGCAAGTGGGGTTCGCTGGGGAGCAAGTAAAAACCCGAGGTCACATAGACCTCTTAACAACGTTTGGAGAAGGAAGACTCTCCAAATATGTATCTGTCAGGTATGTTATTGTAGATGCCAGCACGTCGTACAACATCCTTATTGGAAGACTGACGTTGAATGAACTCGGAACGATTGTCTCAACCCCACATCTGATAATGAAGTTCCCAGCTGAGTCTGGAGATATGGTCGCAATCCGGGCTAACCAAAGGCTAGCCAGGCAATGTTATGTGGATAGCCTAAAGGTTACCCGAAACCAGGATACCGCAAAAAATACAGATGAAGATAAAGCAGAAGTAGTAAGCTCGGTCAATTCGGTAACTCCAGCCAGCTCGGTCAGCATGTTTGAACTTGACCCGAGGACGGAGATGTACGAATCCAGAGCCGAACCAACAGAGTCTTTAGAAAGGTTCCAGTTGGGAGCCCAAGCTGAACAATGCACCCAAGTCGGCAGTCAGCTGGACCCCTCGCTAAAACAAGGGATTCAAGCGGTCTTAAGAAAGAATGCTGATTTGTTTGCTTGGAAGACATCGGATATGCCTGGTATAGACCCCAATTTCATGTGCATAAGCTATCCATATGTCCCGAAGCCAAGCCTGTAGCTCAGAGAAAAAGGAAACTTGGTGAGGAAAGGCGCCAAGCTGTAGCCGAGGAGACTGCCAAATTGGTCAAGGCAAATTTCATAACAGAAGTGAAATACACTACTTGGCTAGCCAACGTGGTGTTAGTCAGCAAGGCCAACGGTAAATGGAGAATGTGCACCGACTACACCGATCTCAATAAGGCGTGCCCAAAGGATTCTTACTGCTTCAAACAACCAAGCAGAATATGAAGCCCTTATTGCAGGACTGATGCTAGCTAAAGAAGTTGGGGACCAAGAATTAAAATGCCGAAGTGACTCATAGCTTGTAACAGGACAAGTCTCGAGTAATTAACAAACAAAGGATCCCCAACTAACCAGATATCTCTGCAAGGTTAACAGCCTAGTTTCTGAATTTGATAATTTCACTGTTGAGCATATACCTCGGGAAGAAAATTCCAGGGCAGATCTGTTGTCCAAGTTGGCTAGCACCAAGAAAGCTGGTGATCAGAAGCCATGACTTTTCCATTCCTCAACGGCGCCAATTTTTGGTCGCGCTGTCGCGCACGCGCCAAAAAGCGAGCGTTTTTATAAAAATGTAGTTTAGGGAGCGACAACTCGGATGTCGTCTCACAAGGACTCTTAGGTTGTTGTTATTAACACAAAATCAGTTTTGGGGGGGGGGGGGGGGTTGGATTGGAATAAAATAAAGGAAACAAAACAGAAACAGAGCAATAAAAACAGAGCAGTTAAAATGACAGATAAGCTAAAGACGATTAACCTACTGTTCTCGGTTTCCCACTATCATTGGTTCATGTAAATTCCAAGCCCTAAGCAGATTCTAATCCCCTCCTGGTTGTAGCAACAATTTACAAGCGAAATCACTACTACAGATATATGTTCCTATTCCTGAATTAAGCAAACGGGGTTAAACCCTTCACGAACCTGAAGCGTGACTGTTCCAGAATTTGCAATCCTTTCTGTCTCGCCCCACGAATCCATTCTTCGCCTCGCGAGACTGAAGACCAGAAGCCATGACTTTTCCATTCCTCGCCACGCGAGCCGTACTTCACCTCGCGAGAAGATCAAACGTTGAAGAGATTCGCGTCACGAGACAGTGTTCGCCACGCGATCCCGCGGAATCCAGAAGCTGTATATAAGGCTGTTCTATGACAGAATGAACAATTTTTGGTCGCGCTGTCGCGCACGCGCCAAAAAGAATGAGCGGTTTATAAAAATGTAGTTTAGGGCGACAACTCGAGTATCGTCTCACAAGGACTCTTGGGTTGTTGTTATTAACACAAAATCAGTTTTTGGGGGGTTTTGGATTTGGAATTTAATAAAGAAAACAAAGCAGAAAGACAATTTAAACTAAACAATTACCAAATAAGCTAAAGCGATTAACTTACTGTTCTCGGGTTCCCACAGAAAACATGCATGCAACATCAAAAGGTCTTTTATGGGTTGTAATAGGGCCTGGCTAAGGGTAGGATATACAAAGGAACTAGGCTGAAGACCCTAGGAACTAAGAGAGCATGAGCTTTTTACACTTTGAATTTAAACTCAAGTTCCTTTTTTCATTTTTTCACTTGCCTTGGGTGACTAAAGCCTTTTTATTCAAATAGCCTTTTTGAAATTTTTGTACTTTTTTTTTCTCAATCCCAAACAACACATCACACCTTGTAGCCACCCCAAACTTAGTTTCTTACAAACCTTCTCTTTGCTAAGCTTCCATGCTTTCCTAATCCTAAGATCGGGTTGACTTGGTTTTTCCAGATATTAGGCTTGTAACATCAGGTTATCAAGAATTAACAGGCTAATCAGGCTCAATGGAGCTAACTAAGGAACATGCATTAGGAATTGGTTATTTTAGGCTAAGTGGTTATTTACAAAGAAAATGCCTAAATCATCTGAAGCAAACACATAAACATGCAAACCAAAAAGAGATTCAAGCAAATTCGGGAAAGTGCAACTTAAAAATGATTTTCACAATCAAAAACATGTTGGAGGCTCAAAACCTCACCTGGACATTTTTTTGCAAATTGTTTGACAGAGATTCTATCCCTAGTGTGTGTTTCCCATCACCCCAAACTTATCATAAATCATGCAATCATAACAAAATATCTCGAAGTTCAATTTTCAAATTTTTTTTCATGGGGATCAAATTTCAATTTATTTTTTTTTCTAGGGGGAATCATCAACACATAAATCATGCAATCCATCTATGCAAAAATTAATCAAAACCCAATCAAGCTTGCCAACACAAGACTCAACACAACTCTTGAGCTTCTCAAATTATTCAGGAGCTAAAAGAAAACAAATCAAAAATAAAGCAACGCAAAATTAAAAAGGAAAAGGTTTAGAGAAAACTCATGGAGCCGGTTCCACCAGGATCCCACTGTCAGTGATACAGCGGCCACAGAATACTCAAATTGTAGTATGATCCTCCCGGATCCCATGGCATGCAGCATAAATATGAGAGCGGGCGCCTGATAATCTTGGTGCTTCCGCCAAGTGCGCGGACTTCTCACTCCCTATCAGGTCACAATTGACCTCTTTCTCAACTTTGTCCATAAAGTCCTCCCAAAAAAAGTGGGGTTCAGCCTCTTGGACTGGCCATGGTGAAAAATCCAAAGGCTTGAACTCCATTGCTGGTTGTTCCACAGGGGGAGGTGACAAACAGGTAGCTGGGGTCTCTGGTGCTGCTTCAACTTCGGCTGAACAGACAGCTTCACTCTCACTATCACCCTGCAAAATAGAATCAAGAAACTCAGCACAAACAGCACACGGGTTAGTGTCAGTACAGTCAGTACATGTAGTACAAGAAACTGAATTAGTAAAGGTCTGATTGTCTGGACTTTCTGCACACAGTTCATCCACCCCATTACTTTCAGCACATGCATATGAATTAATTGAATCATCTACTCCCAAAGGTTCTTCATCATCCTCAAGCATGGTGAACTAGATGTCCTCCTGATCCTCATTTTCTGTGTGAATAGGACCCTCAACCTCATATGTCTCCAGTTCCATATGGAGGTTTTGCTCTTCATACCTTTCAAAACATGCTATACACAAAGCAGTGTTAGTACAATCAGCACATAAAGTATAATAAATAGAATCAGGGAAGGTATGAATATATGGAGATTCAACACACAGTTCATCAGTAGAAGTATTATCAGAACCATCCTCAGAGGAAGCATTGTCAAGAACAACTGTTTGTTGAGACACCCCGCTGTGCTCGGTGTTTTATTTGGAAATAAACTTGATTATTATGTTCTTATTCTTAAACTTAACATGAAAATACGGCGGAATTAAAACTTAAATTATTAAGTAAACATATTCATGTAGAACAGGAATAAGAAAACATGACCATATTAAGCATATGTAAGTGAAATCAGAGTTAAACAAAACACTGTTTTGGAGCATCCCGACAATAGGAGCCCTAACAGGTGTACAAGTTATACAAACGTAAAGGCGGAAAAGATAAAGCGTCGTGACACGACGACCGCGCCATAACTAGGACTAGACTCTACTCATCATGGGTCACGGCTCGTCCTCCCAGCATCCGGCTCGTAAGGAGTTCCGTCCAGCTCCTCCTCGTTCGGCTCATCAACAGGATCTTCGAACACGAGCCATAAAAGATAGAACAAAGCAGAGAAAAGTACAGGGGATAAGAAACATGCTATCATCAAAAGCGGAAAAAGATTCATAGTAAATGATACACTAATTGCCATAGACAATCAACACACATTTCTAACAAGTCATCCTCAAATTAATATATATCCTCCTCTACCCTTTGTCATGATGCAATGCAATGCAGTATGAATGTTTTGCCACAGCCACGTATCCAAATTTCCATCTCAAGTAAATCAGACTATATTTCAAGTCAAACAAACTATGTTTCAAGCCAACCAGACTATGTTTCAAGTCAACCAGACTATGTTTCAAGTCGATCATATGAAAATATCACATACCATGTTTCAGGTCACCCCCTAGTGCCGTAACCTCTCATCACTATTTCATGAATAAACCCAACAATAATCACATCTCGGTTAGGCACTTCTAAACTCAGATCTCATGAACCCCTGCACACATTACTCTAATTATCATGTATTAATACACATCAAAATCTCTAACCATATATCAAAACATTGTGGAACAAAGCAGTTCAATTATCATCAAGCTATAATACATTCTCACATAAACATATCAATCATCATAAAATATCACAAAGAATATCAAGCATCAATAAATTCATACATTCCCAATATCATATAAGAAATCCATCACCGATAAACCTACAATCCCATAATCAACATTGGTTTTACAGAAAAAAAACTCCAACTTGATGATGGTCTTGTCGATTATTATATTTTCTAGTAGTGTTTGGGTCGCCCTACACAATTAATATATAATCTACTACTTATCGTTCCCGACGGTAGATTGATTCTTTCCCCCACCCGAGTTCTCACCGAACTTCCGAACTCGAAGCTCCTCGTTGCCACACCACAAGTTACCAACACCACCTTCAACCAAGCAACATAATTAAAAATAAATCAAACAAATTCATCTATGCCCTCATTATGCTAGGTTCGGCCATTTAATTCAAATGAGAGCTAGGATTGTTTTCTCAACCTAAGCTTTTGGATACTTATCACTTAGACTCTAGGTAACTTAAATAAATTGGCATAAGTTGAAAATATGGAATAAAAATCATCCAACCACTTAGGGTAGGTTTCGGCCTTGTATAACAAAATAGGCTAGGATTTTCAAATCGACACAACCTCTTAGATCAATGATCTTAGAGTATTAAGAAGTATGAATCAAGTACTAGTTTTCACAAAGCAAATCAAAAACATTTTATTTCCTTTAATATAAGTTTCGGCCAACATAATTGAATTGGCTAGAAATTTCTAAACTTTCCAATCTCTTTAGCTTAGCATCCATACATAGTAAGGAGCTTTAAACCATGATCATTTTGGAAAATGAAAAAAAACAAGGCATCCTAGGTCCATAAACCTTAGGTTTCGGCCATCATAGGATTTTTAAGCTAGAAATCTTTAAATCATCCAATCTTTTAGACATAGCATCCTTTGATATTAAGGAGCTCAATCTATAATAATTTTGGAAGAGAAACAACCTAAAACGTTCCAATCTTTTTAGATATAGCATCCTTTCACATAAGGAGCTTTAATCCATAATCATCTTGGAAAATAAAAACAACACATCATAGGTCCAAAACAAATGAGTTTCGGCCATCATAGGAAACTCAATGAAAAAGATTTAAACTTTTCCAATCACTTAAACCTAGCATCCTTTAGTATAAAGGAGCCCTTGGTCATGATCATCTTGGAATAGAACTCAAATATAAATTCATAAAAGCAAAAGTTGAAACAAAATCCAACCTAAACCATAGGCATGGTTTCGGCCTTGCATGGATAAAGGGGTTCGAAATTTTTGTTTTACACAGTCTTTTAGTATGTTGTAATAGGAGTAAAAACAAGAACATAGGAAGTGGTTTCAACTCAAACGGAGTTTTCTACCATTTTTAAGAGTTTTTAGAAGTTTGAGAGCTTAAAGAAAACATAAAGCATAAACTATGAAATGAATGCAAGAACTTGAAAAGAAAACTAAATAGGATCATTACCCTCAATAAGATGAACAACTTTGATGAAGGAATCAAGTTGAAAAGAGAAGTAAAAACCAAAGCTTTAAAGGTTTGAACCTTTTTTTTTTTTTTAAGAAAGGAAGAAGATGAAGAAGAAGAAAAATGTGAGTGAAGTGATGAAATGGGTATATATAGATGGAGGGAAAGGGGGCACGGTTTTGGAGAGAAAAGGAGACGAAAAATGAGAGAAAATTGAAGTGGATTGTTGAGGAAGATTGGAGGTATGGGAGGTATGGTGATAAGGTATGGTGTTGTAAGGTGGAGGTAAGGTAGGAGAGAGAAAAGAGTTGAAAAAGTAAAATTTTGAAAAGGTGGGTGATGGTGGTTACTATTTGCCATCACATCATGTCTCTTCTAGTCCTTTCATTTCCTTTGTGCTCTGCTCCATTGCGTATCAGATGACTTCCCCGATCGTATTTCTCGACGATTTCGCTCGGGTAATACTTAGAATTTGGCCCCGGACGAGATTTTGTGAAAATCTCCATACCCACACAAAACATCCTAAAAATACTAACCGTCTTGTTTACCGGTCAAAATTATGTTTCCTAACAAAGAAAATTATACTGGTAGAGAAAACGCAGACCGACTTCCGTCTGAATTTTCAGCCGAAAATTTTACTGTGAGCTATTATCGTAAGGTAGATCAAGAACATGATTTTTATTTTATTACAAACATTTCCTAAACTTCATATTAAAATATAATTACTTATATTTTAATTTATTAACCGCATACCGAAAATCAGGCTGTTACATTACTACCCCTCTTAAAAGAAAATTCCGTCCTCGGAATTTACGTACCTTAAAAAGATGTGGATATTGTTGTTGCATATCCGCCTCGCGTTCCCAAGTTGCATCTCCAGTAGCTTCATCCCATAAGATTTTAACCAAAGGAATCTGCCTACCGCGAAGTTCCTTGATCCGTCTATCTGTGATCCTTACAGGTAATACCTTATGCTCCAGGTTCTCTCGTAATTGTATAGACTCAGACTCAATCACATGAGATGGATTAGGGTGGTACTTTCTCAATTGAGAAACATGAAAGACGTCATGAACGTTGGAAAGATTAGGTGGCAAGGCAATTTGGTAAGCTATCGCCCAATTCGTCAAGAATCAAAAAGGTCTAATGAAACGAGGAGTAAGTTTTCGGGATTTCATAGCTCGCCAATTCCAGCTTTTCGAGTAACTCTCAAGAATATGTGATCACCTTCCCGGAATTCTAATGGTCTCCTCCTCTTGTCACCGTAGCTCCTCCGCCTATCTTGTGCTTCCTTCATCTTTTCCCCTATCTTCCCGACTTGTTCCGTAGTCCGTTGTACCACATCCTGGACTCCAAAACTTGGTTTTCACCAGTCTCATACCAACATAACGGGGTCCTACACTTTCTCGCCATACAACGCCTCATATGGTGCCATTCCAATACTTCTGTGGAAATTGTTGTTATAAGTAAATTCAATCAATGGCAAAAACGTATCCCAACTGCCAGTGTGTTCCAACACACAAGCTCTCAATAGGTCCTCCAATGATTGAATTGTCCTCTCTGATTGCCCATCGGTTTGGGGATGATAGGCAGAACTCATTCTCAACTTCGATCCGAAAGCATTTTGCAATTGTCTCCAGAAATTAGAGGTGAATCTAGGATCTCGATCTGAGACAATACTGGATGGCACACCATGCAACCTAACCACTTCATCGATGTAAATCTGGGTTAACTTCTCTAATTTATCACCTTCTCTAATAGGCAAGAAGTGAGCACACTTCGTCAATCTATCAATGACAACCCAAATTGCATCATGCTTCTTAGGAGTCCGTGGTAATCGAACCACAAAATCCATAGCTATACTATCCCATGTCCATTCTGGGATATCTAGAGATTGCAATAATCCTGCTGGTTTTTGATGTTCGATTTTCGCCTTCTGACACACCAGGCAAGATAAGACATACTCCGCTACTTCTTTCTTCATCCTCTTCCACCAGAACATTTTCTTCAAATCCTGATACATCTTTGTGGATCCAGGATGGAAACTCAACTTACTTTTATGTGCCTCCTCTAAAATCATCTTCCTAAGCTCTGCATCCTCTGGCACACATATTCTATCTCTAAACCTTAATGCACCATCTGTTCCTCTAGTGAACTCAGAAACTTTTCCCTCGTCTATTCCTTTACTTATCTCCTGAAGGTACAAATCCTGAATCGCTTATCCTTGAGATCTCGCATGAAATAACTACTAATAGTGATCCTACCCAAACAAAATTTATTTTCTCTTAACTACATTCATATGTTCTGGTATCTGATTTGTTCTTACAACTATAACTCCTTAAACATCATTGTGGATACATGCAAGGACTTCCTACTTAAAGAATCTGCTACCACATTGGCCTTCCCAGGATGGTACAAGAACTCAAAATCATAATCTTTGATGAACTCCATCCACCTCCGCTGTCTCATGTTCAATTCCTTCGATCAAAAAGATACTTTAGGCTCTTGTGGTCACTGAAAAACATTAAACCTTGCTCCATACAAAAAGTGTCGCCAAATCTTCAATGCGAACACTATTGCCGCTAACTCCAAGTCATGAGTCGGATAGTTCCTCTCATGAATTCGCAAATCGCTCGGGAAGCATAAGCCACCGCTTCTTCCTCTTGCATCGTAACACAACCTAAACCTTGGTATGACGCATCACAAGATACGTCAAACTGTCCTAGAGGGTCGTGTAAGATCAACACAGGTGATGTAGTCAATCTTTCCTTCAGCTTTTGGAAACTCGCTCACACTTGTCCGTCCACACAAAAGCCGTGTCCTTTCTCGTTAAGCTGCGTCATAGACAGCGCAATCTTAGAGAATCCTCTATGAACCTCCGATAATATCCAAGCAAGTCCTAAGAAACTCCGTATTTCACTCACCGACTTGGGTCGTTCCCATTTAAGAACCGCTGCTTCAACCTTAGCCGGGATCTACGGCTATTCCTTCTTTGTTAATTACATGCCCTAGAAATTGTACTTCTTCCAGCCAAAACTCACACTTGGAAAGTTTGGCATAAAGCGCCTATCTTTCAAGACTCGCAGCACCAATCTCAAATGCTCCTCATGCTCTTCCCGCGCACGAGTAGATAAGAATATCGTCGATGAACACAACGACAAACTTATCGAGGAACGGTCTGAAAATTCGGTTCATATAATCCATGAACACGGCTGGCGCATTAGTTACACCGAAAGGCATAACGAAATACTCATAGTGCCCGTACCTCGTCCTAAAAGCCGTCTTGGGTATATCTTCCTTCTTTACTCTAATCTGGTGATACCCGGACCTCAAATCGATCTTAGAGAATATTGACGCTCCCTTTAACTGATCCATTAGGTCATCGATTCTAGGCAACGGATACTTGTTTTTAATCGTCACCTTATTCAACTGCCTCATAATCCGTGCACAACCTCGCACTTCCATCCTTCTTCTTAACGAACAACACCGGTGCACCCCAAGGTGAAACGCTCGGTCTGATGAACTCTTTCCCCATCATATCGTCCAATTGTTCCTTCAACTCAGCTAGTTCCACTGGTGACATCCGATACGGTGCTATAGATGTAGGCCCTATCCCTGGTACGAGATCTATAGTGAATTCCACTTCTCTTTCTGGTGGCAAACCTGGAAAGTCTGGGGGAAAAACTTCAGGAAACTCTCTCACGATAGGCATAGAATCTATGCCGGGGATCTCATTAGCCTCCATTGCAAAAAGCATCACAAACTCCTGAGAGTTGTTACTCCTCAAAGGTACTCCTTCATTGGCAGATACTATACTAGAAGGCTCAAGAAATGATAAGGTCTTACTAGAACAATCTAGCATTACATGGTTAGCCGAAAGCCAATCCATGCCAAGGATAACATCTATCTGTTGCATAAGCAAACGGATAAGGTCTATAACAAAAGCTCGGTTTTCAAGCACTATAGGACATTTTAAGCTAACAGATATGGTAATCAAAGGTTTACTAGTTGGAGTAGATACCGTAAGGGTATAAGGCAATTTAGACACAGTCAATTTCAAATGATCCACACACTCATGCGATATAAAAGAATGAGTAGCGCCTGAGTCAAACAACACATTTGAGAGTTTACCAGCTATCAGGCACAAACCTTGTATAAGATCAGCAGATTGAGTGGATTCATCTCCCCTCACGGTAAACACCCTTCCAGTGGCTTGTGGTCTGGTTCTTTGGGTCACCTCTATGATCTCCGACACTTTTTCCAAAGAGTTGTTGATCGTTGTTTAACCTAAGCGATCTGCAGGCTCGTGCTATGTGGCCTTGTTTCCCACAGTTGAAACAGATTGGGCCTACTTGGATAGTTCTTGGCATAATGTGGCCCTCCACATCTGAAGCAAACTACATTATGCGATCGCTGGACCTGCTCCCGCCGCTGGTCCCGGTCCTTGCTTCGCCTGTGCTTAGCATATGGTTTCGTCTCCACCGAGAATTACTTCCTCCACGCCTCGGGAAATTTGACCGATTAGGACCCCCTGGTCCTCGCTTGTTTTTGTTCATTAGCCATCCTCAAGTCTATGCTTTCGATGGCACCGCATCTCTCTACTAGCTCGGGAAGTATCGTATGTCCGAGAGACACTACAGCCCGCAGCTCATCCCCCGAGTCCCTCTTCAAACCTTCTGCATTGCCACCCTCATTAAGGAACCTCTCGATAGTATTCTCAAAACTTGATCGCCACCTCAAACCTCGAGGCATACTCGCCGACGGACATGTTGCCCCGCTTGAGATTCGTGAATTCCTTCTCCTTCTCGTGTCTAATCGTACGCGGAAAATACTTCTCCAAGAAGCAATCGCTGAATAGCTTCCAGTTGATCACACTACCCTCAGCCTTCCAATAACCTTCTCTTGCCCTTCCACTGCACTTCGCCCCTGGCAAGATAAAGGCAACAGTAAGTCACCTTCTTATCCTCTCGGCAGCCGCATATAGTGTCGAATATTTTTTCAATCTCTTGTATCCACTATTCAGCCCTTTCAGATCATACTTCCCGTGGAACCGAGGTGGCTTTCCATTCATAAAAGTTGTCAATCCGGCATCCTCACCGCCTCCTCCTCCGATTCTTTATCTCGAGCCGCTCCTTGTTCATTTGCAAAGATCTCAAAGATTCTCGTTGGGTTTGCAATAGCAAAGCAGCCGCTATTGTCTCCATTGTGTTTGGAGTCGAAGATGATCCTCCTCCATTGACAGCTCCGATTACTCTTTCTCGAGTCCTTCCTCCACCGCTTGATGGACGCCCTGCTCCACGTGCCATGATTCTCGAGTGAAAGAAACCAATCACTCTAATTAGTATGACATATAATACTACATAAGCAAGTATATAAATACCATATGCCATACTAATATTAACTGTTTTCGCATTAGGTTCTGGACACTCTACCCCACTTCTAAACATAGTCTAAATCCGATGTGGATTCAACTAGACACGACCAAGAATAACACCTAAACTTAGCAGTCCTTGATTCTTATCGGACATAACCCACAGTCCGTTTTTAGAACCAAACTGCTCTGATACCATAATGAGACACCCCGCTGTGCCTCGGTGTTTTATTTGGAAATAAACTTGATTATTATGTTCTTATTCTTAAACTTAACATGAAAATACGGTGGAATTAAAACTTAAATTATTAAGTAAACATATTCATGTAGAACAGGAATAAGAAAACATGACCATATTAAGCATATGTAAGTGAAATCAGAGTTAAACAAAACACTGTTTTGGAGCATCCCGACAATAGGAGCCCTAACAGGTGTACAAGTTATACAAACGTAAAGGCGGAAAAGATAAAGCGTCGTGACATAGACGCACTGGCCATAACTAGGACTAGACTCTACTCATCATGGGTCACATCTCGTCCTCCGACATCCGGCTCGTAAGGAGTTCCGTCCAGCTCCTCCTCGTTCGGCTCATCAACAGGATCTTCGAACACGAGCCATAAAAGATAGAACAAAGCAGAGAAAAGTACAGGGGATAAGAAATATGCTATCATCAAAAGCGGAAAAAGATTCATAGTAAATGATACACTAATTGCCATAGACAATCAACACACATTTCTAACAAGTCATCCTCAAATTAATATATATCCTCCTCTACCCTTTGTCATGATGCAATGCAATGCAGTATGAATGTTTTGCCACAGCCACGTATCCAAATTTCCATCTCAAGTAAATCAGACTATATGTCAAGTCAACCAGACTATGTTTCAAGTCAACCAGACTATGTTTCAAGCCAACCAGACTATGTTTCAAGTCAAACAGACTATGTTTCAAGCCAACCAGACTATGTTTCAAGTCAACCAGACTATGTTTCAAGTCGATCATATGAAAATATCACAGACCATGTTTCAGGTCACCCCCTAGTGCCGTAAATCCTCTCATCACTATTTCATGAATAAACCCAACAATAATCACATCTATGTTAGGCACTTCTAAACTCAGATCTCATGAACCCCCGCACACATTACTCTAATTATCATGTATTAATACACATCAAAATCTCTAACCATATATCAAAACATTGTGGAACAAAGCAGTTCAATTATCATCAAGCTATAATACATTCTCACATAAACATATCAATCATCATAAAATATCACAAGAATATCAAGATCAATAAATTCATACATTCCCAATATCATATAAGCAATCCATCACCGATAAACCTACAATCCCCGAATCAACATTGGTTTTACAGAAAAACAACTCCAACTTGATTTTGGTCTTGTCGATTATTCGATTTTCTAGTAGGGTTTGGGTCGCCCTACACAATTAATATATAATCTACTACTTATCGTTCCCGACGGTAGATTGATTCTTTCCCCCACCCCGAGTTCTCACCGAACTTCCGAACTCGAAGCTCCTCGTTGCCACACCACAAGTTACCAACACCACCTTCAACCAAGCAACATAATTAAAAATAAATCAAACAAATTCATCTATGCCCTCATTATGCTAGGTTCGGCCATTTAATTCAAATGAGAGCTAGGATTGTTTTCTCAACCTAAGCTTTTGGATACTTATCACTTAGACTCTAGGTAACTTAAATAAATTGGCATAAGTTGAAAATATGGAATAAAAATCATCCAACCACTTAGGGTAGGTTTCGGCCTTGTATAACAAAATAGGCTAGGATTTTCAAATCGACACAACCTCTTAGATCAATGATCTTAGAGTATTAAGGAGTATGAATCAAGTACTAGTTTTCACAAAGCAAATCAAAAACATTTTATTTCCTTTAATATAAGTTTCGGCCAACATAATTGAATTGGCTAGAAATTACTAAACTTTCCAATCTCTTTAGCTTAGCATCCATACATAGTAAGGAGCTTAAAATCATGATCATTTTGGAAAATGAAAAAAAACAAGGCATCCTAGGTCCATAAACCTTAGGTTTCGGCCATCATAGGATTTTTAAGCTAGAAATCTTTAAATCATCCAATCTTTTAGACATAGCATCCTTTGATATTAAGGAGCTCAATCTATAATCATTTTGGAAGAGAAACAACCTAAAACGTTCCAATCTTTTTAGATATAGCATCCTTTCACATAAGGAGCTTTAATCCATAATCATCTTGGAAAATAAAAACAACACATCCTAGGTCCAAAACAAATGAGTTTCGGCCATCATAGGAAACTCAATGAAAAAGATTTAAACTTTTCCAATCACTTAAACCTAGCATCCTTTAGTATAAAGGAGCCCTCGGACATGATCATCTTGGAATAGAACTCAAATATAAATTCATAAAAGCAAAAGTTGAAACAAAATCCAACCTAAACCATAGGCATGGTTTCGGCCTTGCATGGATAAAGGGGTTCGAAATTTTTGTTTTACACAGTCTTTTAGTATGTTGTAATAGGAGTAAAAACAAGAACATAGGAAGTGGTTTCAACTCAAACGGAGTTTTCTACCATTTTTAAGAGTTTTTAGAAGTTTGAGAGCTTAAAGAAAACATAAAGCATAAACTATGAAATGAATGCAAGAACTTGAAAAGAAAACTAAATAGGATCATTACCCTCAAGAAGATGAACAACTTTGATGAAGGAATCAAGTTGAAAAGAGAAGTAAAAACCAAAGCTTTAAAGGTTTGAACTTTTTTTTTTTTAAAGAAAGGAAGAAGATGAAGAAGAAGAAAAATGTGAGTGAAGTGATGAAATGGGTATATATAGATGGAGGGAAAGGGGGCACGGTTTTGGAGAGAAAAGGAGACGAAAAATGAGAGAAAATTGAAGTGGATTGTTGAGGAAGATTGGAGGTATGGGAGGTATGGTGATAAGGTATGGTGTTGTAAGGTGGAGGTAAGGTAGGAGAGAGAAAAGAGTTGAAAAAGTAAAATTTTGAAAAGGTGGGTGATGGTGGTTACTATTTGCCATCACATCATGTCTCTTCTAGTCCTTTCATTTCCTTTGTGCTCTGCTCCATTGCGTATCAGATGACTTCCCCGATCGTATTTCTCGACGATTTCGCTCGGGTAATACTTAGAATTTGGCCCCGGACGAGATTTTGTGAAAATCTCCATACCCACACAAAACATCCTAAAAATACTAACCGTCTTGTTTACCGGTCAAAATTATGTTTCCGGCTCAGTAAAATTATACTGGTAGAGAAAACGCAGACCGACTTCCGTCTGAATTTTCAGCCGAAAATTTTACTGTGAGCTATTATCGTAAGGTAGATCAAGAATATGATTTTTATTTTATTACAAACATTTCCTAAACTTCATATTAAAATATAATTACTTATATTTTAATTTATTAACCGCATACCGAAAATCAGGCTGTTACATTACTACCCCTCTTAAAAGAAAATTCCGTCCTCGGAATTTACGTACTTTAAAAGATGTGGATATTGTTGTTGCATATCCGCCTCGCGTTCCCAAGTTGCATCTCCAGTAGCTTCATCCCATAAGATTTTAACCAAAGGAATCTGCCTACCGCGAAGTTCCTTGATCCGTCTATCTCGTGATCCTTACAGTAATACCTTATGCTCCAGGTTCTCTCGTAATTGTATAGACTCGCACTCAATCACATGAGATGGATTAGGGTGGTACTTTCTCAATTGAGAAACATGAAAGACGCCATGAACGTTGGAAAGATTAGGTGGCAAGGCAATTTGGTAAGCTATCGCCCAATTCGTCAAGAATCAAAAGGTCTAATGAAACGAGGAGTAAGTTTTCGGGATTTCATAGCTCGCCAATTCCAGCTTTTTCGAGTAACTCTCAAGAATATGTGATCACCTTCCCGGAATTCTAATGGTCTCCTCCTCTTGTCACCGTAGCTCCTCCGCCTATCTTGTGCTTCCTTCATCTTTTCCCTTATCTTCCCGACTTGTTCCGTAGTCCGTTGTACCACATCCGACCCCAAAACTTGGTTTTCACCAGTCTCATACCAACATAACGGGGTCCTACACTTTCTCGCCATACAACGCCTCATATGGTGCCATTCCAATACTCGGGCGTGGAAATTCTTGTTATAAGTAAATTAAATCAATCGCAAAAACGTATCCCAACCGCCAAAGTGTGTTCCAACACACAAGCTCTCAATAGGTCCTCCAATGATTGAATTGTCCTCTCTCGATTGCCCATCGGTTTGGGGATGATAGGCGTAACTCATTCTCAACTTCGATCCGAAAGCATTTTGCAATTGTCTCCAGAAATTAGAGGTGAATCTAGGATCTCGATCTGAGACAATACTGGATGGCACACCATGCAACCTAACCACTTCATCGATGTAAATCTGGGTTAACTTCTCTAATTTATCACCTTCTCTAATAGGCAATAAGTGAGCACACTTCGTCAATCTATCAATGACAACCCAAATTGCATCATGCTTCTTAGGAGTCCGTGGTAATCCAACCACAAAATCCATAGCTATACTATCCTATGTCCATTCTGGGATATCTAGAGATTGCAATAATCCTGCTGGTTTTTGATGTTCGATTTTCGCCTTCTGACACACCAGGCAAGATAAGACATACTCCGCTACTTCTTTCTTCATCCTCTTCCACCAGAACATTTTCTTCAAATCCTGATACATCTTTGTGGATCCAGGATGGAAACTCAACTTACTTTTATGTGCCTCCTCTAAAATCATCTTCCTAAGCTCTGCATCCTCTGGCACACATATTATATCTCTAAACCTTAATGCACCATCTGTTCCTCTAGTGAACTCAGAAACTTTTCCCTCGTCTATTCCTTTACTTATCTCCCCGAAGGTACAAATCCTGAATCTACTTATCCTTGAGATCCTCGCATGAAATCACTACTAATAGTGATCCTACCCAAACAAACTTTATTTTCTCTTAACTCCATTCCTATGTTCAGTGTCTCGAATTGTTCTAACAACTCCAACTCCTTAACCATCATTGTGGATACATGCAAGGACTTCCTACTTAAAGCATCTCGCTACCACATTGGCCTTCCCGTGATGGTACAAGAACTCAAAATCATAATCTTTGATGAACTCCATCCACCTCCGCTGTCTCATGTTCAATTCCTTCCGATCAAAAAGATACTTTAGGCTCTTGTGGTCACTGAAAACATTAAACCTTGCTCCATACAAAAAGTGTCGCCAAATCTTCAATGCGAACACTATTGCCGCTAACTCCAAGTCATGAGCCTGGATAGTTCCTCTCATGAATTCGCAAATCGCCGGGAAGCATAAGCCACCGCTTCTTCCTCTTGCATCGTAACACAACCTAAACCTTGGTATGACGCATCACAAGATATACGCCAAACTGTCCTAGAGGGTCGGGAAGATCAACACAGTGATGTAGTCAATCTTTCCTTCAGCTTTTGGAAACTCTCGCTCACACTTGTCCGCCCACACAAAAGCCGTGTCCTTTCTCGTTAATCGCGTCATAGACAGCGCAATCTTAGAGAATCCTCTATGAACCTCCGATAATATCCAAAGAAGTCCTAAGAAACTCCGTATTTCACTCACCGACTTGGGTCGCTCCCATTTAAGAACCGCTTCAACCTTAGCCGGATCTACGGCTATTCCTTCTTTGTTAATTACATGCCCTAGAAATTGTACTTCTTCCAGCCAAAACTCACACTTGGAAAGTTTGGCATAAAGTCGCCTATCTTTCAAGACTCGGCAGCACCAATCTCAAATGCTCCTCATGCTCTTCCCCAGCATTTGAGAGTAGATAAGAATATCGCCGATGAACACAACGACAAACTTATCGAGGAACGGTTCTGAAAATTCGGTTCATATAATCCATGAACACGGCCGGCATTAGTTACACCGAAAGGCATAACTAAATACTCATAGTGCCCGTGCACCTCGCCCTAAAAGCCGTCTTGGGTATATCTTCCTTCTTTACTCTAATCTGGTGATACCCTTGACCTCAAATCGATCTTAGAGAATATTGACGCTCCCTTTAATCGATCCATTAGGTCATCGATTCTAGGCAACGGATACTTGTTTTTAATCGTCACCTTATTCAATCGCCTCAGAATCCGTGCACAACCTCGCACTTCCATCCTTCTTCTTAACGAACACACCGTGCACCCCAAGGTGAAACGCTCGGCCTCGATGAACTCTTTCCCCATCATATCGCCCAATTGTTCCTTCAACTCAGCTAGTTCCACTGGTGACATCCGATACGGTGCTATAGATGTAGGCCCTATCCCTCGGTACGAGATCTATAGTGAATTCCACTTCTCTTCTCGGTGGCAAACCTGGAAAGTCCTGGGGAAAAACTTCAGAAACTCTCTCACGATAGGCATAGAATCTATGCTGGGGATCTCATTAGCCTCCATTGCAAAAAAGCATCACAAACTCCCGAGAGTTGTTACTCCTCAAAGGTACTCCTTCATTGGCGTATACTATACTAGAAGGCTCAAGAAATGATAAGGTCTTACTAGAACAATCTAGCATTACATGGTTAGCCGAAAGCCAATCCATGCCAAGGATAACATCTATCTGTTGCATAAGCAAACGGATAAGGTCTATAACAAAAGCTCGGTTTTCAAGCACTATAGGACATTTTAAGCAAAATGATATGGTAATCAAAGGTTTACTAGTTGGAGTAGATACCGTAAGGGTATAAGGCAATTTAGACACAAATAATTTCAAATGATCCACACACTCATGCGATATAAAAGAATGAGTAGCGCCTGAGTCAAACAACACATTTGAGAGTTTACCACCTATCGTGCACAAACCTTGTATAAGATCAGCAGATTGAGTGGATTCATCTCCCTCACGGTAAACACCCTTCCAAAGGGCTTCGTGGTCCGGTTGCTGGGTCACCTCTATGATCTCCGACACTTTTTCCAGTAGTTGTTGATCGTTGTTTAACCTAGAGTCATAGCCTCGTGCTATGTGGCCTTGTTTCCCACAGCTTGAAACAGTTGGGCCTACTTGGATAGTTCTTGGCATAATGTGGCCCTCCACATCTCAAGCAAACTACATTATGCGATCGCGACCTGCTCCCGCCGCTGGTCCCGGGTCCTTGCTTCGCCAGTGCTTAGCATATGGTTTCCGTCTCCACCGAGAATTACTTCCTCCACGCCTCCCGGAAATTTGACCGATTAGGACCCCCTGGCCCTCGCTTGTTTTTGTTCATTAGCCATCCGCAAGTCTATGCTTTCGATGGCACCGCATCTCTACTAGCTCGGGAAGCATCAGTATGTCCAGAGACACTACAGCCCGCAGCCTCATCCCCGAGTCCCTCTTCAAACCTTCGCATTGCCAACCTCATTAAGGAACCTCTGATAGTATTCTCAAAACTTGATCAGCGCCTCAAACCTCGAGGCATACTCGCCGACGGACATGTTGCCCTCGCTTGAGATTCGTGGAATTCCTTCTCCTTCTCGCGTCTAACCGGACGCTGAAAATACTTCTCAAAGAAGCAATCGGTGAATAGCTTCCAGCTGATCACACTACCCTCACCTTCCAATAACCTTCTCTTGCCCTTCCACTGAATTCGCCCCTCTCGCCAAAGATAAAGGCAAATAAGTCACCTTCTTATCCTCTCTGGCAGCAAGATAGTGTCGAATATTTTTTCAATCTCTTGTATCCACCATTCAGCCCTTTCAGATCATACTTCCCGTGGAACCGAGGTGGCTTTGCATTCATAAAAGTTGTCAATCCGCATCCTCACCGCCGCCCCTCCTCTCTCGCTTCTTTATCTCGAGTTGCTCCTTGTTCATTTGCAAGATCTCAAAGATTCTCGTTGGGTTTGCAATAGCAAAGCAGCCGCTATTGTCTCCATTGTGTTTGGAGTCGAAGATGATCCTCCTCCATTGACAGCTCCGATTACTCTTTTTCTCGAGTCCTTCCTCCACCGCTTGATGGACGCCCTGCTCCACGTGCCATGATTCTCGAGTGAAAGAAACTAATCACTCTAATTAGTATGACATATAATACTACATAAGCAAGTATATAAATACCATATGCCATACTAATATTAATCGCTTTCGCATTAGGTTCTGACACTCTACCCCACTTCTAAACATAGTCTAAATCCGATGTGGATTCAACTAGACACTACCAAGAATAACACCTAAACTTAGCAGTCCTTGATTCTTATCGGACATAACCCACAACCGCTTTTAGAACCAAACCGCTCGACACCATAATGAGACACCCCGTGCCTCCTCTGTTTTATTTGGAAATAAACTTGATTATTATGTTCTTATTCTTAAACTTAACATGAAAATACGGTGGAATTAAAACTTAAATTATTAAGTAAACATATTCATGTAGAACAGAATAAGAAAACATGACCATATTAAGCATATGTAAGTGAAATCGAGTTAAACAAAACACTGCTTTGGAGCATCCCGACAATAGGAGCCCTAACAGTGTACAAGTTATACAAACGTAAAGGCAGAAAAAGATAAAGCGCCGTGGACATAGACGCACTGGCCATAACTAGGGACTAGACTCTACTCATCATGGGTCACACTCGTCCTCCCGCATCCTGGCTCGTAAGGAGTTCCGTCCAGCCTCCTCCTCGCTCGGCTCATCAACAGGATCTTCGAACACGAGCCATAAAAGATAGAACAAAGCAGAGAAAAGTACAGGGGATAAGAAATATGCTATCATCAAAAGCGGAAAAAGATTCATAGTAAATGATACACTAATTGCCTTATACAATCAACACACATTTCTAACAAGTCATCCTCAAATTAATATATATCCTCCTCTACCCTTTGTCATGATGCAATGCAATGCAAGATGAATGTTTTGCCACAACCACGTATCCAAATTTCCATCTCAAGTAAATCGGACTATATGTCAAGTCAACCGTGACTATGTTTCAAGTCAACTAGACTATGTTTCAAGCCAACCAGACTATGTTTCAAGTCAAACAGACTATGTTTCAAGCCAACCGGACTATGTTTCAAGTCAACCAGACTATGTTTCAAGTCGATCATATGAAAATATCACAGCACCATGTTTCAGGTCACCCCCTAGTGCCGTAATCCTCTCATCACTATTTCATGAATAAACCCAACAATAATCACATCTCGGTTAGGCACTTCTAAACTCGTATCTCATGAACCCCCGCACACATTACTCTAATTATCATGTATTAATACACATCAAAATCTCTAACCATATATCAAAACATTGTGGAACAAAGCAGTTCAATTATCATCAAGCTATAATACATTCTCACATAAACATATCAATCATCATAAAATATCACAAAGAATATCAAGATCAATAAATTCATACATTCCCAATATCATATAAGCAATCCATCACCGATAAACCTACAATCCCCGAATCAACATTGGTTTTACAGAAAAACAACTCCAACTTGATTTTGGTCTTGTCGATTATTCGATTTTCTAGTAGGGTTTGGGTCGCCCTACACAATTAATATATAATCTACTACTTATCGTTCCCGACGGTAGATTGATTCTTTCCCCACCCCGAGTTCTCACCGAACTTCCGAACTCGAAGCTCCTCGTTGCCACACCACAAGTTACCAACACCACCTTCAACCAAGCAACATAATTAAAAATAAATCAAACAAATTCATATATGCCCTCATTATGCTAGGTTCGGCCATTTAATTCAAATGAGAGCTAGGATTGTTTTCTCAACCTAAGCTTTTGGATACTTATCACTTAGACTCTAGGTAACTTAAATAAATTGGCATAAGTTGAAAATATGGAATAAAAATCATCCAACCACTTAGGGTAGGTTTCGGCCTTGTATAACAAAAATAGGCTAGGATTTTCAAATCGACACAACCTCTTAGATCAATGATCTTAGAGTATTAAGGAGTATGAATCAAGTACTAGTTTTCACAAAGCAAATCAAAAACATTTTATTTCCTTTAATATAAGTTTCGGCCAACATAATTGAATTGGCTAGAAATTTCTAAACTTTCCAATCTCTTTAGCTTAGCATCCATACATAGTAAGGAGCTTAAAATCATGATCATTTTGGAAAATGAAAAAAAACAAGGCATCCTAGGTCCATAAACCTTAGGTTTCGGCCATCATAGGATTTTTAAGCTAGAAATCTTTAAATCATCCAATCTTTTAGACATAGCATCCTTTGATATTAAGGAGCTCAATCTATAATCATTTTGGAAGAGAAACAACCTAAAACGTTCCAATCTTTTTAGATATAGCATCCTTTCACATAAGGAGCTTTAATCCATAATCATCTTGGAAAATAAAAACAACACATCCTAGGTCCAAAACAAATGAGTTTCGGCCATCATAGGAAACTCAATGAAAAAGATTTAAACTTTTCCAATCACTTAAACCTAGCATCCTTTAGTATAAAGGAGCCCTTGGTCATGATCATCTTGGAATAGAACTCAAATATAAATTCATAAAAGCAAAAGTTGAAACAAAATCCAACCTAAACCATAGGCATGGTTTCGGCCTTGCATGGATAAAGGGGTTCGAAATTTTTGTTTTACACAGTCTTTTAGTATGTTGTAATAGGAGTAAAAACAAGAACATAGGAAGTGGTTTCAACTCAAACGGAGTTTTCTACCATTTTTAAGAGTTTTTAGAAGTTTGAGAGCTTAAAGAAAACATAAAGCATAAACTATGAAATGAATGCAAGAACTTGAAAAGAAAACTAAATAGGATCATTACCCTCAAGAAGATGAACAACTTTGATGAAGGAATCAAGTTGAAAAGAGAAGTAAAAACCAAAGCTTTAAAGGTTTGAACTTTTTTTTTTAAAAGAAAGGAAGAAGATGAAGAAGAAGAAAAATGTGAGTGAAGTGATGAAATGGGTATATATAGATGGAGGGAAAGGGGGCACGGTTTTGGAGAGAAAAGGAGAGGAAAAATGAGAGAAAATTGAAGTGGATTGTTGAGGAAGATTGGAGGTATGGGAGGTATGGTGATAAGGTATGGTGTTGTAAGGTGGAGGTAAGGTAGGAGAGAGAAAGAGTTGAAAAAGTAAAATTTTGAAAAGGTGGGTGATGGTGGTTACTATTTGCCATCACATCATGTCTCTTCTAGTCCTTTCATTTCCTTTGTGCTCTGCTCCATTGCGACGATGACTTCCCGATCGTATTTCTCGACGATTTCGCCGGTAATACTTAGAATTTGGCCCCTGACGAGATTTTGTGAAAATCTCCATACCCACACAAAACATCCTAAAAACACTAACCGTCTTGTTTACCGGTCAAAATTATGTTTCGCCTCAAGAAAATTATACTGGTAGAGAAAACGCAGACCGACTTCCGTCGAATTTTCAAATAAAATTTTACCCGTGAGCTATTATCGTAAGGTAGATCAAGAATATGATTTTTATTTTATTACAAACATTTCCTAAACTTCATATTAAAATATAATTACTTGT